>SJYQ01014024.1:454054-473036 GCA_006410935.1 Redunca redunca | reverse complement strand
TAAGCCAACTTTTTCACTCTCCACTTTCACTTTCATCAAGAGGCTTTTTAGTTCCTCTTCCCTTTCTGCCATAAGGGTGGTGTCATCTGCATATCTGAGGTTATTGATATTTCTCCTGGCAATCTTGATTCTAGCTTATGCTTTTTCCAGTCTAGCGTTTCTCATGATGTACTCTGCATAGAAGTTAAAAAAGCAGGGTGACAATATACAGCCTTGACATAGTCCTTTTCCTATTTGGAACCAGTCTGTTGTTCCAGGTCCAGTTCTAACTGTTGCTTCCTGACCTGCATATAGGNACCATTTCTGTCCTTTATTGAGCCCATCTTTGCATGAAATGTTCCCTTGGTATCTCTGATTTTCTTGAAGAGATCTCTAGTCTTTCCCATTCTGTTTTTGTCCTCTATTTCTTTGCATTGATCGCTGAAGAAGGCTTTCTTATCTCTTCTTGCTATTCTTTGGAACTCTGCATTCAGATGCTGATATCTTTCCTTTTCTCCTTGGCTTTTTGCTTCTCTTCTTTTCACAGCTATTTGTAAGGCCTCCCCAGACAGCCATTTTGCTTTTCTGCATTTCTTTTCTATGGGAATGGTGTTGATCCCTGTCTCCTGTACAATGTCAAGAACCTCAGTCCATAGTTCATCAGGCACTCTATCAGACCTAGTCCCTTAAATCTAGTTCTCACTTCCACTGTATAATCAAGATATTAGGAGGGACAAAAACCTTTAAATGCTGAATTATATGCCTAGACAAGTTATCAGTGAAGTATGAAAGTAGAATAAAATTCAATTCCAGAAGCTCAAGTTCTAAAACCTTGCATCCTTTCTCAAAAAAATACTAGACAATGTGCTCTATTAAGACATGGGAAAACAGAAAGAACCAAGAAAGAGATAGTCTTAAGATTCAGGCAAGAGGGGAGGCAACAGAGGAGAAAGTTAGAGGGGTGGCAGAAAGTGATAATGGCTTAGCAAGCTTAGAGAGCAACTAAATTCTCTCATCCAACAGAGGTCTTGGGGTGAGGGTGAAGGGTTGAGCCCAACAATTAAGTTTAACATCATGGAAAATTATATTGAGATGCTTTGAGGGTATGAAAAGTATTAGGAATAGGTACAGAGAAAACTAAATATTTAGCCTTCAGCAACTCTGGGGGAAAATTATACAAGACTGGAAATATAATCAAATTAATCTTACTACATACTTGGTTCAATAGTGAATAATATTCATATGATCTTCGTAATAGAATTACTGAATGATAATTTACTAAAACTGGTGATAAACTGGGAAGATGAAAGGAGGAAGATACTGGTATTAGGTGGGCGATGACGACGTGGGAGATTGTGAGAGTTAAATTATCATCTGTGTGCGTGCGTACTTTGCCACTCAGTCGTGTCTGACTCATTGTGATCCCATGGACTTCAGCCCACCAGGCCCCACTGTCTGTGGGATTTTCCAGGCAAGAGTACTGGATTATGCTGCCATTCCCTCCTCCAGGGGATCTTCCCAACCCAGGGATTGAAGCCCCTTCTCTTACATCTTCTGCATTGACTGGTGGGTTCTTTACCACTAGTGTCACCTGGGAAGCTCAAAAGAGTCATCTTCTATAACAGAAAGTCAGCACCTATTGCCCAAAATTCATAAATCAGAAACTAGCAACTAAACATCAATTAGGAATGCTTTTGGCTGCTAGTAATATCAAGGCTGATTAACAGTAGTTTAGAAAGATGGGATTTAGTTTTTCTCATTTGAAAAAAAAAATGCTCTGAAAGTTAGCATTGGTCCCAACAACACTCAATTGTGGTATCTCTGAGAGTCTCTTGGCCTTTTTCATGTGGACACAAGATGACCCCATCAACATTAGCTGTCACATCTATGCTTAAGACAGTAAGGAGGAGGAGAGGGTGGTGCTTACCTCAACTAAGTCATTTATGAAGAAAGAAATGCCAGCGCTGACACGAGAAGCTCCTATATGCCTCTATCTCATTGGCCAGACCTGGGTCACAGAACTGTGTTCTGGGTTGGCCAGTCAGCATATGACCTAGAAATATAGAAGTGAATGCTAGAATTTGAAAAAGAAAGCTCAGATGATGAAAAAGAGTTGCCCCTGAGGAGTGGGATTGGAAAGTGGGGAGAAGTAAGGCATGGATTGATATTTTTTGATGATATTAACCTCTATCATTTTCAATATTATTACTCAAGGTAATTATTTGACTTTTAAAACTACATATAGTTTATACACATTATAGTTTACATCCACAAATATACAACTTTGATCAAATAAAATAAAATTAAAAAATAAAAGTACAATTGCAAATATATCATGTTCCCTCTTTCCCAGGGCCTTTGCATTTGCTGTTCTGTATCCCTAAATCTCTTGGTCTCTTTAATCCCTCATCCAACTAGCTCCTAACCTTCCTTCAGATTGTACTCTATCATTTCATCCCCAGAGAAGCATCTTCTACTCTCCCAGATCATGTATAGGTATGTTGGGAAGATACATTTCTCCATGATTTATTAATCCAGGAGATTAATAATTAAAAATGTTTCTCTTTTTGAAAACACTTGTCACAATTGTGATTTCATATTTACTTGCACAGTGTCTGATTGCTGGCCATCGCCTTCCACTAGATTCTGAGCTTCAGGAGGGCGGAGATGATATCTGTTACTGGCTCTTCATTGTCTCCCCAGCACTTAATACCATTGCTGGCATTTGGTCAGCAGTTTCATAACTCAGAGTTCTGAGTCAGTGTCTTGGCACTCATCTGCCTCTCACAGTAGAAACTTTCATGTTCTTACACAACCAAGTTTAAAAGCAGGAAGAAGGAAGATAGAGCACGTACTTTAGGGATGGAAATCTTTCCCAGAAGCCGCCATCAGACTTCACCTTGCATCTCACTGGCCAGAACTGGGTCACATGGTCCATACAAATCAGGAGCTGGATCCATCTTTCATGAGATCAAGAAATCTCCACTCAATATTTGAATAGATCTGGGTTATCTTAACAAGAACGTAGTGGGAGACTGCCACTGAGTTAAAAATAAGTGTTAGTAGAGATAACAAAGAATTGATAGCTTCATAATACAGATGATAAATTTGACCTTCGTTTCAGATAATGTAAGTAACAGATCTGGGATTCAAATCTTTATCTGCCTTATTCTAAAGTCTGTATCATGATACCTCCTAGCTTTAAGTGTAAAGTTCTTTCTGATTCAAGATGTGGTAGACTGAGTCAGGAATGGCTTCATAGAAGAATAATATCTTAGGCATGGTCTTGAAAGAAATAACACAAATCGAGCTGATGGAGTGAATGAGAGGGAAGTTATTAGTTATATTAAAACAACTCTCTGGGACTTGCTTGGAGGCCCAGTGGTTAAGAATCCACCTTACAATGCAAGGGACATGGGTTTGATCCCTCATCAGGGAATTAATATCCCACATGCCACAGGGCAACTAAGTCAGCGCTCCCCAACTACTGAACCCATGCAACAGTGAAGACCTAGTGCAGCCAAAAAAAAAAAAACCCCACAAAAAACATCCTTTTCATTTTCACTCATATTAAACTGCTTTTCATGTATCCCATTGATCATCAGAGCATCACTCTCTATTTTGGGAATTATTATTGCTTGGATGGTCTAAATGAACTATAAATAAACTGAGACGAGAAGACATTTACCCGGGGGAAAATGTCACAGTGAGAACCCAGAGACCATGGCTGGGCTACAGGAGGACAGAATGTTCTGAGATTTTTAATGAGGCATGCTCATTGTTGATGCCTCAAAATACTCTTAAAAATGTCTCAACCTGGAAAACATATTCAAATAACCTAATATCATGGAACTGCTGCTTTCCTGCTTGATAACCTTCAGCAGTTCCTCAGTGCACACAGGGCAACCTCATCTAGGAATTAAGATGTTTCCCAATCTAACTCAAGTTGCTCCAATTCATCCCAACTGGTCTTCTGCACTCAGAGACCTGAGTTGAAAATGGCCAGATGTGGAGTGTGCAGGGTGACATGTAGGAGGAAGCTGTCTTTGTCCAAGGCTTGTGACCACCCTCTCCCCCCCACCCCCCCACCAACCATAATCACAAGTGTAAGCAGAGCCATAAAGCATGCATGAAATTGGAAGATGGATCCAAAAATACCAGAGAGGATATTTGGAAGGACCTTAAAGCTTAAGTGAGTGAGTTAAAGTGTTAGTGACTCAGTGGTGTCAGACTCTTTGTAATTTGGTTGATTGTAGCCCACCAGGCTCCTCTGTCCATGGAATTCTCCAGACAAGAATACTGGAGTGGGTAGCTATTCCTTTCTCCAGGGGATCCTTCTGACCCAGGATTTGCCAGAAAGACAGCCCTATAGTATTGCCCAATTTAGAACTGTACTTGAGTCAAACATGGGTCTCCCCCATTATAGGCAGTTTCTTTACCATCTGAGCCACCCGGGAAGCCTTAGATCTCAAAACTAGTACATGATCTAGGACATTAAGCCAAGAGATATGAGTGACTGGATGCCAGTTGGGAGCACTGAGATTTGGACAGTAAAAACTCTAGGGCAGTCGTCTATGGGGACAGACGACTTTTGCTGCTGGGGACAATTTGCTTTTATTACCCTGGTCTTGGTACAACCCCTTCCCTCCCCTGCATCACATGTTGTCAGTTCTTCCAGGGAGTCTGGCCAAAAGCCCTGACCTTTTCCAAGGTACTCTGGAGATAGCAGACAGTCCTCTGTGGCACATGCTGGTCCATGTACTTCCCAGTATACTAAGTTCTGGAGACAACCAGAGCATAGAACATTTTTAACTGCACTTTTTCCATCTCTTGTTGCAGAACTTAACAACAGAAATATGCCCAAGGAGAGGAGAAGGAAGAGGCTAAATCTAAGTGGCCCAGCCTAGTGAGAAGGGCCTCGTCATGGGCTCAGGCACTGCATGCAGAAGCCATATGAGGAGGCCATGATTGGTCTCTAAGTAGCAGTTTTCCAGATTGGAAAACAGAAGATTTGCCAGAAAGACAGCCCTATAGTGTTGCCCAATTTAGATGTACTCCCTGATTCTCAGGGCCAGTTTCTTGAAAATCTCTGAGTGGCCTGTACATAGCTCCTTCTGGTTCCTGTGGGATTTTAGTTATTAGAGATGCCCTAGGGCCTTGCTCAGTAAAGTACAGCCACAGATCAGCACTATTGGAATAGCCTGGAAGCTGGTTAGAAATATAGAACCTCAAGCCTCCTAAATTAGACTTATATTTTAATAGGATTTATATACACATTAAAGATTTAAGAAGCAGTTTTCTAGAGTTTGGCGATACAGTCACGAGAGGAAGCCGCATCTCCTGGAGGTTCAGAGCAAAGAAGTACAATGGATGGCTGTAGGTAAATTTAACCAGTGGGTCAGGTGTGCTGTTGTAGCAGAAATTCTTCAGAACTCACTTGGGATTGTCAACGGATGAAACTAATGTGATGAACCGGTACTAGGAAATTTTAGAATGAGCTATCAGGTTGGTCACCCCCTAAAGCCACTGAACAATCTTAGCATCATTAAAAGCAAAACAACCAGATACTACAGGCTTTCTGAGTTATTCCATGAAAAAGCCTGTGGCATCACCTATTGCCTAAAAAATTGAAGCAACCTAATCAAGGCTCTGGAAACAAGGAAGAGAGGGAAGCAAGTTGAATGACTCCAAAGGAGCCACACCGACACATGTAGAATGTTGGGAAGGCTGTGGGAAACACACTTAGTTACTGCAACAAGTCAACGGCTTGTGAGGTGGGAAGAAATCTACATTAAAATGGGTATAAAAGACAAACCACTAAACGTAATTTGTGGCCCTGGTTTGGATCTTGATTTAGACAAGAAACATGTTTAAGAAAAATGTATATGGTATACAGAGATGCACATTGACATCATGGGCTCGGGGACTGGATGCAGAAGCGTATGAAGGAGGCCATGATTGGTCTCTAAGTAGTAGGTTTCCAGACAGGAAGACAGAAGATTTACCATAAAGACAGCCTCATAGTACTGCCCAATTTAGATGTCTGAAATGTCTGAAGCTGGCTTGAAAGGAAAGAATTCAACAGAAGGGAGAAAAAGAGTAGATAAAGTAAATGTGGCAAATTTTTTCATAATTACTGAATTTGAGTGGATGGGTCTATGAGGATACATTGTATTGTTCTCTCTACTTGCTGTGTGAGTTTAATTTTTTTTTTAATACCCCAAAAAATGTTTTTGAAAGCAACGAAATCCAGAGCTCAGTTTCCACATTCATTTGACCGTGATACTACAGGGAAGGGAGTGGACAGATGGAAGTGAGTATGGAAGGCTTCAGACAAGGCTTTCAAGAACCTGAATGTGGAACCAGCTGGCTTCTCCATCCTCCACTGGCCCCTGCCTGGGTGGGAGAGAGCGTGGGAAGTGTGTGTGTGTGTGTGTGTGCACTGAGTGAGGCACTCAGTTTTAAAATATGACATTTAAGCAAAATGATATGATTCTTCCCTGGGAGCTGGTGAGGACCAAGCTGAGGGTGAAGTTCCCAAGGACCAAGTTTGGAGTAGGGAAGTTCTTTCCCAAAATACCAGGTGATGCCCAAACCAAAAAAGCAAAAGAAGCAGAAAGTATATAAGAAACAAGGTGCCCCAAAGCCATGTAGGTCCCCAGAAACAAAAGAGTCTCAGGAATTATCAGGGATCGTTTTATGATGAGGCTTTGGATTGAGAGAGAGAGAGAATGAGCCCGTAAGACTTGGAGGTAACAGAGCCAGCCCACCGAGAATCTCTTAGAACTCGTTCTCAAACCTGGATGTCCATAGAATCTCCATAAGAGGCTGTCACGAATGCACATTTCCTGACCCGACCTCTAACTTAATGACTTAGAATGCCCAGGGGTAAGGCTCAGGAATCTGTATTTGTAACACGCCCTTCCGTATGCCCAGTCACTGTCTGCAGTAATTTTGGTGTCCAAGAAAATAAAGTCTGTCACTGTTTCCATTGTTACCCCATCTATTTGCCATGAACTGATAGGACCAGATGATGTGATCTTAGTTTTTTGAAAGTTGAATTTTAAGCCAGCTTTTTCATTCTTGTCTTTCACTTTCATCAAGAGGCTCTTTAGTTCCTCTTCACTTTCTGCCTTAAGGGTGGTGTCATCTGCATATCTGAGATTATTGATATTTCTCCCAGAAATCTTGATTTCAGCTTGTGCTTCATCCAGCCTGGCATTTCACATGATGTACTCTGCATATAAGTTAAATAAGCAGGGTGACAATATACAGCCTTGACATACTCTTTTTCCTATTTGGAACCAGTCTGTTGTTCCATGTCCGGTTCTAACTATTACTTCTTTACCTGCATACAGATTTCTCAGGAGGAAGGTAAGGTGTTCTGGTATTTTATACTCCAAAAGTCTTGAAGAATTTTCCACAGTTTGTTGTGATCCACGGAGTCAAAGGCTTCAGCGTGGTCAATGAAGCAGAAGTGTAAGGCTTTAGTCATTAAGTATTGCCAACATCTGCTGGATCATGGAAAAAGCAAGAGAGGTCCAGAAAAACATCTATTTCTGCTTTATCGACTATGCCAAAGCCTTGGACTCTGTGGATCACAATAAACTGTGGAAAATTCTGAGAGAGATGGGAATACCAGACCACCTGACCTGCCTCTTGAGAAACCTATATGCAGGTCAGGAAGCAACAGTTAGAACTGGACATGGATCAACAGACTAGTTCCAAATAGGAAAAGGAGAACATCAAGGCTATATATTGTCACTCTGCTTATTTAACTTCTATACAGAGTACATCATGAGAAACACTGGGCTGGAAGAAGCACAAGCTGAAATCAAGATTGATGGGAGAAATATCAATAACCTCAGATACGCAGATGACACCACCCTTATGGCAGAAAGTGAAGAGGAACTAAAGAGCCTCTTGATGAAAGTGAANGCTATGGTTTTTCCAGTGGTCATGTATGGATGTGAGAGTTGGACTGTGAAGAAAGCTGAACACCGAAGAATTGATGCTTTTGAACTGTGGTGTTGGAGAAGACTCTTGAGAGTCCCTTGGACTGCAAGGAGATCCAACCAGTCCATTCTGAAGGAGATCAGCCCTGGGATTTCTTTGGAAGGAATGATGCTAAAGCTGAAACTCCAGTACTTTGGCCACCTCATGCGAAGAGCTGACTCATTGGAAAAGACTCTGATGCTGGGAGGGATTGGGGGCAGGAGGAGAAGGGGACAACAGAGGATGAGATGGCTGGATGGTATCACCGACTCGATGGACATGAGTTTGAGTAAACTCCAGGAATTGGTGACGGACAGGGAGGCCTAGCATGCTGCGATTCATGGGGTCGCAAAGAGTCGGACACGACTGAGCGACTGAACTGAACTGAACTGAATCCTCTGCTTTACAAGTGCCTTTATCATTTCAACGACTCATAAAGTGAAAATTTTAGGAACTCTGCTTGTATTTTTGAATATGTGTAAGTGGAATAATGATATATTTGTTATCTATTGCTGTGTAACAGGGTTTCCCCAGTGGCTCAGCGGTTAAGAATCTGCCTGCAATGAAGGAGTTACCGGAGACGCAGTTTCGATCCTTGGGTAGGGAAGATCCACTGGAGGAGGGCATGGCAACCCACTCCAGTATTCTTGCCAGGAAAATTCTATGGACAGAGGAACCTGGGAGGGGGCTACAGTCCTTGGGGGTCACAGAGAGTCGGACATGACTGAAGCGACGTAGCACGCGTGCACGCTGTGGGACAATCTACCCCAAAATTTAGCAACTTGAAACAACAAAAACTTATTGTCTCACTTGGTTTTGAGAGTCAGGAATGTGGCAGCAGCTCTGCTGGGTGGTTCTGGCTGTGGTCCCTTATGAGGCTATGGTCAAGCCATCGGCCAGGTCTGCAGTCACCTGAAGGCCAGAGGATCTCTTCCCAAGTTCATTCACACGCTTGTTTCATGGACTGTAGGTCGATGGGCTCAATACTTGCCATGTGAATCTCTCCACAAGGATGTGTGAGTATCCTTCAGAAATGACTGCTGGCTTCCCCAGGAACAAGTGAGAAAGAGAGAGAGAGGGAGATCGTGGTATCTTTTATAAGTTAATTTTGAAGGTGACATTCCATCTTTTCTGCTATATGTTATGAGTCACACAAACGGATCTTGGTGCAATGTGGGAGGAAACTACGCTAGCGTGTAAATATCAGGAGGCAAGAGCTTTTGGGGCCATCTTGGAGACTGCCTACCGCATATGGGTGGGTTTTAAAGCTTACAAAAGTTTATTTAAAAAAAACTTGAAAAATGAATAGATTCACACATCTTCATTTATGACAAAGTTATATACAGTGTAGTGGGAACAGGACAGTCTTTTTAGTAAGGGACTTTAGGCCAATAGGATGTCCAGATGAAGGAGGAAGGGAAGTGGAAAAGAAAGGAAGCAAAGAAGGACTTGACTCCTACCTCACACACAAGAAGTTAATTCCAAGTGGATTATAGTTTTAAATATTAAATGTAAAACAATAAACCTTCCAGAAGTAGATAACAGAAAAATATCAGCATGACCTTGGAGTGTGTATGTTAGTTATTCAGTTGTGTCCAACTCTTCGCGACCCCATTGACTGTAGCCCAGCAGGTTCCTCTGTCCAGGGAATTCTCCAGGCGAGAATACTGGAGTGGGTTGCCATGTGGTTTTCCAGGGCATCTTCCTGACCCAGGGATGGAACCTGCCTCTCCAGCATTGCAAGCGGATGATAATTTACCATCTGAGGCACCAGGGAAGCCTGACCTTGGAGTAGGCCACACACACAGAAAAAAAAGAGAGAGTGAGAGAGAAAGAATGAAAGAATACAGACTTCTACAAACCCATAAGAAAAGATAATGCAATTGGATATGACCCAATAAACTTGGATAAGCAATATTTCAAAAGTGGATATCCAAATAATCACTTAACAGAAATGTACTCAAAAACATATTTTTAATACAATTTATTAAAACAAAAGTCTTATTAAAACAGTATACCTGTGTGAAAACATTGTGTAACGTGTAAGTGTGTATTATGTGTACACATCCTCTCAGAAAGGCCACTCAGTTTTAGAGGAGAGCATAACATGTTCTACATGTTTCTCATAAAAAGGAGTTTTCAGGCTTTACCTGGCAGTCCAGGGGTGAAGAGTCCGTGCCGCCAGTGCTGGGAGTGTGGGTTCCATCCCTAGTTCGGGAACTAAGATCCCACATGCCACAGAGAGTGGACAAAAGTTTAAAAAAAAAAAAAAAGAGGGACTTCCCTGGTGGTCCAGTGGTTAAGAACCTGCCTTGCAATGGGGGCTAGGCAGGTTCAATCCCTGGCTGGGGAACTAAGATCCCACGTGCTACTGGCAACTACCAAGTCATGCCTGCCTTGAATAGGACTGCTTGCAGTGATATAAATAAATAAATAAATTAAAAAAAAAAAAAGAAAGAAAGTAGTAGTCTTCATTTGGAGCTCTTTCATGATTATATTTTCTCCACAGCAAATGAAATGCTGTTCTGTTTTTTTCTGGCTGCTGTACTTCATCCCAGATATTCTGCCTTGCTGGTTAGTTACTGCAGTCCTTGGTCCAGCTGTTTAGCCATGTCCCACAGTGACTAGAATTTACCAAGTACTCCCCGATCTCCAGAACCTGAAACTACAGCTGAACTGCTCTGGTTTTCAATGGAAGCAGTGAAAATGGCCGGGTTGGAAGGAAAGAAAAATTAAGGGAAAGAAAGCCTGCGAGTGGACATGGTCAGCTTGGAATCTCCGAGAAAGCACTGGGGAGTCACCTGCAGCCTCAGCTGCCCCAGGCTAGAAGCAAACTAGGTGTTTAGCCAGGATCATCCCACCATCCCCACCTCCTCTGTCCCCTGTTCCAAGCATCTCAGCCCTTACAAAGGAAGACAGCCCGTTCCTAAGAGGGGCCCAGTCCTCGCCAAAGAGATCTCATAACATAGGTAGTCGGCTCTGCCCAACCACCTTAGAAGCTCCCTGTGGCTTCTGATAATAAACAAACTGGCAGCCTTGATGGGATTATGGAGGATTCTGCCAAAAAAAAAAAAAAATATTTTGTGGATATGCTCAGTGGTTCTTTTTAAAATTGAGCTGGTATTTTTTTTTTTTAAGTGAAATTTAATGTAAAAATCTGATTTTGGCTTCTTTTTGGAAATCAGATGACCTGGCAGCCCTGGGCCCATGTGCATTGATGGCCTTAACCAAAGATTGTTGCCTCCTGTTTACTCATGTTCTGCATCTCTACAAGCCTCGGGCTGAGTGTCAGCTGCCATTTCTAATCATTCTTCCACTATTTTTCTAATATTGTTTTGCTCCTATGCCTTTATTGTAAGTTGGGGGAAATTTTAGACTGAGAAGACCACTGATTTTCAGAAAAGTATTGAGTCTATTTCTCTATGGAAATAAAAAATACTGTCTATTATGTAAAGAAAGATTGGGACTTCCCTGGCTGTGCAATGTTTAAAGCTCCATGCTTCCAATTCAGGGGGCACCGGTTCAATCCCAGGTTGGGAAACTAAGATCCCACAGCAATAATAATAATAATAATAATGACTATATCTGTGAGAGAGTTTCCCTGGAAGTTCAGCAGGTAAAGAATCCTCCTGAAAAGCAGGATACCCCAGTTTGATTCCTGGGTCTGGAAGATCCCCTGGAAAAGGGATGGCTTACCCACTCCAGTATTCTTGGGCTTTCCTGGTGGCTCAGCTGGTAAAGAATCCGCCTGCAATGCGGGAGACCTGGGTTCAATCCCTAGGTTGCAAAGATCCTCTGGAGAAGGGAAAGGCTTCCTGCTCCAGTATTCTGGCCTGGAGAATATATAGTCTATATATTCTATATAGTCTATAGACTATATTCTATATAGTTTATGGGGTTGCACAGAGTTGGACACAAATGAGCAACTTTCACTTTCATGTCTGTGAGAACAAAGAGACGATTGCCATAGAGAAGAGGTGTGGGGAGGTGTGGGAGGAGAAGAATTAGGTGAGAAAGATTAAGGCATGCAAACCCCCAGTTGCAAAATAAATTAGCCATGGGTATGAAATGTACACTGTGGATTATATAGTCCATAATTATATGCTATCTTTGAATGATGACAGGTGACAACTAGACTTATCATGGTCATCATTTTGAAAAGTATAGAAAAATTCAATCACTGTACTGTGCCAGAAACTAACATAATACAGGTCAATTATACTTCAGCAAACTCATAGAAAAAGAGATCAGATTTGAGGTTACCAGATGTGGGGTTGGAGGAGAGGGAACTGATGAAGGCAATCCAAAGGTACACATTTCTAGTTACAGGATAAATAAGCACTAGGGGTATAATGTACACAACAAATGCAATGAACACTGCTGCATGCGTGCATGCTAAGTCGCTTCAGTCGTGTCCGACTCTGCAACCCTATGGGCTGTAGCCCGCCAGGCTCCTCTTCTACGGGATTCTCCAGGCAAGAACACTGGAGTGGGTTTCCATGCCCTCCTCTAATACTGCTATATATTACACATAAAAATAATTGAGAGTAAATCTTGAGTTCTCATCACAGGAATATTTTTCTATTTCTTTAATGTTGTATCTATGTGAGATGATGGACGTTCACTAAACTTATTGTGATAATCATTTCATGAGGTATGTAAATCAAGTCATTATGCTGTACACCTTAAACTTAGTGTTATATGACAATTATATCTCAATAAAACTGGAAGAAGAAAAAGAATGACACTATCTGAAAAACAAATTAATAATTGTCATAAAAAACCTNAGATAAATGAGATGATAAAGAATGATAATGCTATCAAACTGAAAAAAGAAGATGAACGTGTCAAAGAGTTTGTTTTTACATGTGAATAAAGTTGCTGCAAAATGCTATTATGAATTTGATGTCAGGACTTTTAAACCTTTTACAGATGATGGTTTTATAAAAGCATCTCTTGAACATAGCAAACTATATCTTCCCTTACTAGCAGCTGGGAAACACTGAAGCTCAGCATGTATAAGATAGCACTGGGAAAATCGGAGGAACCGTTTGTTGAGGTCTCCAAAGAGGTCCCCATTAAATTACACTCCTTTTTTTCCCCTAGGTTCTAAACAAGATGAGACACAAAATAAAGGTTAAAGATGGAGGCCGAATGTCATCCCTCCTACTGAGAGAGGTCCACACAAGTTTGTGACTTAGTGGAAGAATGAAATTGGGCCTGCAACCTGAATTGAGTTCTGGTCCCCACCTGGTCCCAGACCTGCAAAATGCTCTGTGGAAGAGCAAAGAAAGCCAGTTCTGCCCACAGTACTGTTCAAGGGGATGAAAGACATCGAGAAGCTGAAATAACATGTTTAGTTAATCTCCCCACATTTTCAAATCAGGTAAGTCACTCTAAAATCACTAAAGGTGTGTCCTAGGGACAAGAGCACAGGTCTAAACAATGCCTCTCAATTAGCTCTACCGTGACATTAGTGAGAGCTTAGATGGGACCCTAGAATTCTTAGACATGGCAACGGAGGGGTCTTTGGTTTGGTTTGTTGTTTTTTTCTTTGGCCTCATAACACGGCCTGCAGGATCATAGTTCCTCAACCAGGGATGGAACCCTGGTCCCCTGCATTGGAATCTTAACCACTGGACCACCAAGGGAGTCCCAGACATGGCAACTCTGACAGGAAAAGACTTTGTCCAGTGATAAGTCTACACCAGTAAAACTCAGTAAGTGTGACCTCTGATGGTGCTCGTGTGAGGGACAGGACACTGTCAGGCTTGCTTCATATCTTCCTGTATGATGGTAATATGTTTTCCATTCATGGAACACGCTGATGGAAGCTGTTGAACCACAGTACGATGTGTCTACCAAAGCGTCATGTGCTAATATTAGAATGTCTAATTCTGTGAGTCTCTTGGGAGTGCTACTGCTGCTAAGTCACTTCAGTCATGTCCAACTCTGTGTGACCCCATAGACAGCAACCCACCAGGCTCCCATCCCTGGGATTCTCCAGGCAAGAATACTGGAGTGGGTTGCCAATGCCTTCTCCATATCTAATTCTGTGAGTCTCTTGGGAGTAGTTATCCTAAATATAAAAGTAGGCACCTATATTTGTACATAGTTGTTTCCTGTTATGAAATAGAATTCAACTAATCTCCCTTAGAAGATTCAATGGAGATACAGACTCTTGAGAAACCTATAGGCAGGTCAGGAAGCAACAGTTAGAACTGGACATGGAACAACAGACTGGTTCCAAATAGGAAAAGGAGTACGTCAAGGCTGTATATTGTTACACTGCTTATTTAACTTCTATGCAGAGTACATCATGAGAAAGGCTGAGCTGGATGAAGCATAAGCTGAAATCAAGATTGCCGGGAGAAATATCAGTAATCTCAGATATGCAGATGATACCACCCTTATGGCAGAAAGTGAAGAACTAAAGAGCCTCTTGATGAAAGTGAAAGACAAGAATGAAAAAACTGGATTAAAACTCAACATTCAGAAAACTAAGATCATGGCATCCAGTCCCATCACTTCATGGCAAATAGATGGGGAAACAGTGGAAACAGTGACAGACTTTATTTTGGGGGGGCTCCAAAATCACTCCAGATAGTGACTGCAGCCATGAAATTAAAAGACACTTGCTCCTTGGAAGGAAAGTTATGACCAACCTAGACAGCATATTAAGAAACAGAGACATTACTTTACCAACAAAGGTCCACCTAGTCAAAGCTATGGTTTTTCCAGTGATCATGTATGGATGTGAGAGTTGGACTCCAAAGAAAGCTGAGAGCCGAGAACTGATGCTTTTGAACTTTGGTGTCGGAGAAGACTCTTGAGAGTCCCTTGGACTGCAAAGAGATCCAACCAGTCCATCCTACAGGAAATCAGTCCTGAATATTCATTAGAAGGAATGATGCTGAAGCTGAAACTCCAATACTTTGGCCATCTGATGCGAAGAACTGACTCATTTGAAAAGACCTTGATGCTGGGAAAGATTGAAGGCGGGAGGAGAAGGGGACGACAGAGGATGAGATGGTTGGATGGTATCACCGACTCAATGGACATGAGTTTGGGTAAAATCTGGTAGTTGGTGATGGACAGGGAGGCCTAACGTGCTACTGCCAATGAGGTTGCAGAGAGTTGGACATGACTGAGCAACTGAACTGAACTGAACTGAACTGAACAGACCTGAGACAAGTATCTTGGTGCTTAAGGAATGGTGAATGATGTGGTTCTAAAGGAAGAAGAATGAAGTCCCTCCTCTCTGCAGGGGCCTTGGAACCTCTCCTTACTCCTTGAGAAGGTCATTCTGTAGGTTGGGTTTCCACAGCACGTGGAATTTATGCTTGTATTGGTTGGATTCTGAGTTGCAAGCACAGAAACCCACCTGAGCTGGTTAAACACATAAGGATACATCATTAGGACCCAAGGCTCTCACAGAATCCCAAGACAGGCACGCAGCTGGGTACCAAAAGAAAGCTGTAGCCAGCAGCTGGGTGGGTGGCTGCCTCTCTGGTTTCTCTCTGGCAGTCCCTTCATTCTTCCTTAACAGACTACATGGTTTGGCTACTTGTCCCCTGGTGGGCAGAAGACAGCTTTCCACCCCACTCAAGTGTTCATGGTTGAGCACCTGGAGGAAACTGACTCTTTCCACCTTTCTCTCTGTTTTTCTCCCTGCCTCTCTCCAGCCCTGCCCTCCCATCTGGCCCCATCCCCATTCTGAGTGCCATGGAGAAAAATATGATTGGCCTAGATTAGATCAGCATTGACCCTGTGGAACAATCAGTTGTTTGCTGGTGGGCAGGGGCATGCAGGAGAAACAGCCATGCTCCCTACCCAGCCCCTCACCACCAACCACCATCCCACCAATGTGGAAGGACTTGGCTCATAATCCAATAGGTGTCCATGAGATGTGGTGTAATATATTGGTGTGATTTTCCTCCTGGCTAAGTGTAAACACATACACGCCATAGCCCTGAAACAAAGCATTGACTTTTTTTTTTTTTTTAAAGCATTGACTTTTATTCCCTTTTTTGTTTTGTATGCTTACTCAATGGCCTAGATATTAGTGAAAGAAATCTATGTGGTAAACTGAATATACGTGCGTTGCATGGTTGGCGCTGAAAATGCAGACCCAGGCTGTGCTTCCAGGGCAGAAGCATGTGTTTGCATGCATACAGACACACACACCACTATGAGTTATGTCCCTCAGGATTCTTCCCTTACAATCAGAAATACTTAGCTCTGGCTTCTCCAACACAAACACATCTTAGTGGAACCTATGGGTAGCTGACAGAATCAAAGAGAAATCTGAATCTCCAGGCTCAGGAGGGACAGGAACTGGGGCTGCTCTCAGGTTCGCAGTCAGCAGGAATGAGGGGAAGGGGATGGTCTCCCTTGGATGCTGTCCCACCAGTTTCTGCCCTTAGCTCAAAATTCAGATCCCAGGAGAAGGCCTCTCACTGGCCTCACTCTGGTCAAATGGCCTCCTGCCCCCTACCCCACACCTTGATGGATTGTCCCACCAAAGGGCATCCAGTGGGATGAGGACTGGGTCCCCACAGCAATGCTGAGGTGAGTCCAGACAGGCAAGGACAACAGAGCCCAATGCGAGAGCCCTCTGGATCGTCAGGGCAGTGATGCCGGTGGTGAGGTGGATGGTAAATGAGGTGGCCTCTGCCTGGGCCATTCATCTTGCCTGAAAGTTTCTGGGAAGCTCCCTACGCAGGGACCTGGGACAGACAGAGGCCTCTCCAGTCATGGGACTGAGCTGGGACTCCAAACAGGAGTGTTTTCTGCTCCCCGACCTTCTTAAATAGGGCATCTAGATGGGAATCTTAACCAACACAGTTTTGGCTAAATCTGACTGATCCCTAAATATCCTGGGGCACATTCCAAATCACAGAAGCCAGAAGGAAAAGCAAAGTCCTTTCCTTGGGGCAGCAGGGGAAACTTGAGCTGGTGCTTAGTTAATGCTATAGCCAATTTATCCCATGAGTCATTGACCTGAGGACCCAGACGGAGGAAAGCCTCACAGTGTACGGAACTCACAGGTCTCCTTGAGAGTCTCCAGTCCTTTAGCTCTGGAGATTTCCAGCCCAGTGGTCCTGTCTCAAAGGGAGAGAACACAAGGTCAGTCACACAATGTTCATTTCCGGATCCTCATTTAGTGGATGGAAGCAGCCAGCCTGCGATGAGCCATGTGGCTGTGTCCGCCTCTTGTGCCTACCCTGCCCAGCATGGTCCTAGAAGGTGGGGCGCACACCTAGAACAGCGCCACTCAGGGCAGACCCTTGCAAGGCCTCCTGAGGGCAGAACCCTTTTATTTAAAAAATCTTGTCTTATGGCATCTTTCTGAAGCCTTCAATCTAGTTTGCATAGAAACAACTCTCTTAGAAAAAAAAAAGAAACAACTCTCTTTGTTTTCTCACTCAGATTTCCTTAATTTATGTGGTGTTCAAGTAAATCACTTCCATTATGAGGGTCATAAGCAGCACAGTGACAAACACTGCTCGCCCTAGTACAGGCTTGCCACTCAGCTGAGGAGGCCCAAGTCTTCTGGAAAGGAACCCCCAGCAGTGGTGGTGTCCTGTCTATTACACAGAAATATGGACAAAGGTTGATTCCAATTGGTAGGTTTAGGGGTAAATATTTTTTTAGGTTCTATTTTATAGTTTCCAGCATTTACAAGGGCTTATATTACTTTTCTTTTTTTTTCCAGCTTTGCCATGTACCTTGCAGATCTTAGTTCTCCAACCAGGGATTGAACCTGGACCCCAGCAATGTAAACAACAGATCCTAGCCACTGGACCACTAGGGAATTCCTTATATTACTTTTTATAATTAAGGTGGAAATGTACGTTTTAAAGGTTTATTTGCATGCTATTTACCCTCTGTATATTTTTGATATTTGTTAAGAATGTACTGGAGAGAATATTCAAGGATTTTGTTAATAAAAGAGGTTTAGAAAAGGGGAAAAGTTTATTTTCTTATCATGGCTGATAGAAGAGAGATTTTGTAGATTTTTGGAGTGCCTTTATGGGTCTACCATGCATTACAACAAGCTTCTATAAACAAATAGAAATAGAATTAACCATTATGAAAGTAAAAGTGAAAGTCACTCAGTCGTGTCCGACTCTTTGCAACACCATGGACTGTATAGTCCAGGAATTCTCCAGGCCAGAATACTGGAGTGGGTAGCCTTTCCCTCCTCCAGGGGACCTTCCCAACCCAGGGATTGAACCCAGGTCTCCTGCATTGCAGGCAGATTCTTTACCAGCTGAGCCACAAGAGAAGCCCATTAACCATTATAAAACCCCTCATAAGTGGACCGACTAACATAAGATTTTTTTAAGTTACCTTATGTAGCATTATATTTTTTCTAATTTCCTATTTGTACTACAAATTAATGAAATTCATTTCAATAGTCTGTTGAGAGAAAGAAATATAATAATCACTCATAATCTAACCACTTAACTGTTGGCATTTTTGTCTCAAGTTATTTTCTGTCCTAGATCTTCAAACCATTTCATAAGTTTTGCCCTGCTTTAGCCTCAAAACAGGGTTCAGGAGTTCTCTGGCAGCCTAGTACTTAGGATTCTGGGCTTTCACTGCCTTGGCCTGGGTTTAGTGCCTGTTTGGGGAATTGAGATTCTGTGACATGGCCACACAAAAAATAAAATTATGACTTTTGGAATTCCCTGCTGGTACAGTGGTTAGGATTCTTCACTTACACTGCCAAGGGAATGGGTTCAAGCCCTGGTTGGGGAACTAATATCCCACAAGCCATGCAGTACAGCCAAAAATAAATAAACCAAAGAGAAAAACAAACAACACCCCCCCCCGCCCCAACACACACACACCCCAAACCAAAACAGGGTCGGGAACAGGCTGGGGCGATGTTCTTGTTTCCATAAGCCAGGCCTGGAGCCCACGTCTGACTGCTTGGCTGGCAGCTTCTCCAGACACAAGTTGACTTTGTCACGTGAGGGACACCTGTACATTGGGAACA
>SJYQ01014024.1:412087-453637 GCA_006410935.1 Redunca redunca | reverse complement strand
CAGGCAGATTCTTTACCAGCTGAGCCACAAGAGAAGCCCATTAACCATTATAAAACTCCTCATAAGTGGACCGACTAACATAAGATTTTTTTTAAGTTACCTTATGTAGCATTATATTTTTTCTAATTTCCTATTTGTACTACAAATTAATGAAATTCATTTCAATAGTCTGTTGAGAGAAAGAAATATAATAATCACTCATAATCTAACCACTTAACTGTTGGCCTTTTTGTCTCAAGTTATTTTCTGTCCTAGATCTTCAAACCATTTCATAAGTTTTGCCCTGCTTTAGCCTCAAAACAGGGTTCAGGAGTTCTCTGGCAGCCTAGTGGTTAGGATTCTGGGCTTTCACTGCCTTGGCCTGGGTTTAGTGCCTGTTTGGGGAATTGAGATTCTGTGACATGGCCACACAAAAAATAAAATTATGACTTTTGGAATTCCCTGCTGGTACAGTGGTTAGGATTCTTCACTTACACTGCCAAGGGAATGGGTTCAAGCCCTGGTTGGGGAACTAATACCCCACAAGCCATGCAGTACAGCCAAAAATAAATAAACCAAAGAGAAAAACAAACAACACCCCCCCCCGCCCCAACACACACACCCCAAACCAAAACAGGGTCGGGAACAGGCTGGGGCGATGTTCTTGTTTCCATAAGCCAGGCCTGGAGCCCACGTCTGACTGCTTGGCTGGCAGCTTCTCCAGACACAAGTTGACTTTGTCACGTGAGGGACACCTGTACATTGGGAACAGTTAACACAGTTCACACAGGTAAGTCACCTTACTAACTGAACTCCTTTAAGTGGGTCAGTAAGGGTCACAAAGAAAGACTAAGGTCACTTATTTAGGTGATTTTGTTTCTTTGTGTTTTTTTTGTTTGTGTTCTTGTGTGTTTTTAAGTCCTTAATATTTGTTTTATCTCATCTTTCAGAAATTTTATACTGATTACTTTCTTATATCAGAATTTGATATGAGCATGTGAAATATTTAATCTACCACTTGGGATTCTGTTTTCAATGACCTGGATACTCATTTGGCTAAAGTTAACATGAGTTTGTGTTGATTCCATTTAGCATGAAATTTTTGTTTAGCTTTTATGAAAATACACAGCAGTTGGAAATAGACTGAACAGTTTACCTGCACCCCTATCTTTTTAATTGTAAAACCTCTGGAATTGTTGTTGTTGTTGTTGTTGTTGTTCTATAACATTTTTGTGAAACTATTATCATATCACAGGACAATTCTGGCACTTTTGTGTGTTTCAGTCCAGAGAAACTAAGGGTAGAATCCAAACAAAACCTTGTTTACCTTTTCCACACTTCAGGAACCAGTTAATTCAGAGCAAAGAAGCCTAGAGGGAAAGAGAAAAAAGAGGGAAATAAAAAAAAGGCTGTTCATTCTACACAACTGAAATTAGTGAGGATTTTATTTATATGGGATAAAGTTACTCATTTAGTCGTGTCCGACTCTTGGTGACCCCATGGACTATAGCCCACCAGGCTCTTATGTCCATGGAATTCTCCAGGCAAGAACACTGGAGTGGGTTGCCATTCTTTTTTCCAGGGGCTCTTCCCAACCCAGGGATCGAACCCAGATACCCCACATTGCAGGCAGACTCTTTACCGACTGAGCCACCAGGTAAGCCATTTATACTGGATGTCATCATCCTAATCAACAAGAGTAAGGCATCCGTAACGGTAAGTGATTGCCCTCGAGTGAAAGTGAAGTAAAAGTCGCTCAGTCGTGTCCGACTCTTTGCAGCCCCACAGACTGTACAGTCCATGGGATTCTCCAGACCAGAATACTGGAGTGGGTAGCCTATTCCTTCTCCAGGGGATCTTCCCGACCCAGGAATCGAACCGGTGTCTCCTGCATTGCAGGCGGATTCTTTACCAACTGTGTTGAGAGCCCCTAGTAAGGAGATGAGATAGTCAAATGGTTGTTTAGAGGCATTCAGATGTTAATGGGGCCGAATTCCTTGAGCTGCCCAATCTTTGCAAAGGAATCATTACTTTGGGCAGAGTACACTTTTTCTGGGTGTCCCCCTTGATGGTGGTGCTTTGCCTGAGTATTTTCTCTTGGGGGCTTGTGTCTTGGCTGGATTGACTTCAGGAAAAGAGAGAGCCTGGCAGCATGCCCCTGCCCGGCGGTGGGAGGGGAGACAGAAGGGCTGGTGGCCGCCATCAGTCCGTCCCGGGCAGTCTCCTCGCCAGCCTCCTCTGCCTCATGTGTGCTTGTTTCCAGCCATTGACTCCCGGTGAGGGGCACTGCTGCTGGGCGCTGGTTTTCTACCTCGGTGAGCATTCCACAGTCTGTTTTAATGCTTTGCTTTTAGAACGGGGCTTAACAAGGTAAGGAATGGAATTGCCTTTCTGGGAAGTCAAGGGAAACGAGCCCACTCGAGCCTCCACTGGGAGGTTGCTGCTCCTGCCATAACCCAGGCAGGCTGCCTCTCTTCTGGGTTCTGTTGGATCACATGCAACTGCAGCTTTTGAAACAGTTTTTGTTCTAAAAATGTCCATTGTATGTGATTCAATGGAATAGTTGACCTCTGTGGAGCACAATGGGATGAATTAGGGCACAGAAGAAGGGAACTGACATTTACTGAAGACACATATATGCTGGGCGTGCTGACCACCCACCCTCGACCCCGCATACCTCAAATTACTGCCAGAATACAAGTCCCATTCTTCACGTAGCGTATCACTGTTCCCAGCACAGTATGTGGCTTCATTTGTTTGTTTAGTCGCAAGCCGTGTCCAACTCTTCTGCCACCCCATGGACGGACTGTAGTCTGCCAGGCTCCTCTGTCCAGGGGATTTTCCAGGCAAGAATATTAGAGTGGGTTGCCATTTCCTTCTCCAGGGGATCTTCCCCACCCAGGGATCAAACCCAAGTCTCCTGCATTGCAGGCGGATTCTTTACTGCTGAACCACCAGGGAAGCCCTATACATGGCTTCAGATATTGGCTAAACAGGGAGATAAGAATCACAAGAGTAAAATAGACTGGGATGCTAATAACACTTTACAGAGTGCGTGTGAATACCCTCTCATATAGTATACAAAATACATACATATATTTATATATTCAACAAAGAGCCTGGCATATGGTAGCAGCTCAATAAACATTAGGATGAAGAGACTGAGATTGAGAGAGGCGAACTAATGTGCCCAAAGACAAAGAGCTCATAAGCAGTGGAGCAAACTCAAGCATATTTAGATTCAAAGCCCACATTATTTTCACTGTGCTCATACTCTTGTATTTTACATAAGCTCCAATTGCGGTAGCCCTGTCTGCTCTGCTTCCTCCAGCCCTCCAATCTCCACCCTCAACTCTTACTCCTGTTACCAGTGAGATCTCTGGAGATAGGGAAAAAAAAGGGCAAAACCAAGAGGGCTTGCCTCCGCTGACCCCTGCTCAGCTTCCCTGAGAGCCTGCTGACCGCTGAGACCTGCCTGGGCCTGACACAACCGTGCCACCCCGCTCTGCCTCCAATTTCTAGGGGGAATAGTTACAATAATAAAGAGAAGAAGGAGGAGAAAAGTGAGAATGAGGAGAAATGTTGCAGAGGTACTTTTTATGTGCCAGTCACTTCTCTAAGCTCTTTGCATTATTTCACAGACTGCTCACAAAAATGGGTGATTATCTGGTGGCTCAGACAGTACAGAATCCACCAGCAATTCAGGAGACCTAAGTTCGATCCCTGGTTTGGGAAGATCCCCTGGAGAAGGGAATGCCTACCCTCGCCAGTATTCTTGGGGCTTCCCCGGTGGCTTAGACTGTAAAGAGAGACCCAGGTTTGATCCCTGGTTTGGGAAGATCCCTTGGAGATGGGCATGGCAACTCACTCCAGTATTCTTGCCTGGAAAATTGTCAGAGGAGTCTGGCAGGCTACAGTCCATGGGGTCGCAAACAGCTGGACACACTGAGTGATTAACATTTTACACCCTGAAATCACTCACACAAAGCCCCCCAGGGCATTTTACCTTAGCTCTCTCTTATCCCAGAACCCAGGCTTTTAACCTGTTTGTACTAAGATGGAATAGAAATGTCATCCTAACATCAAGGAGCATAAGAATAATTACAAAAATGCAAGGTGAAAATATCAGAAGAGAGTCTATTGTTGATTCTTTTGGTCGTAAAACGTCACAAGAAATTGTTCAGAAATTCCCACACTCTTAGCAATGTCCTTGGGGGAGTCAGAGGCACCTGCCCTGTCTTTAGGAATAAGAAGACTGTGGGAAAAGATGCTGTTGGTAAAACCATCCTTCAGAACTAGAGGTAGAATTAGAGGAAGATAATGATGGACCAAGAGAAAATGGCAGGAGGAAGGCTGCCTAGCATTGAAAACAGGAGTGAGGATCCTGGAGCCTGGGATATTTAGGCTTGAAACTCAGCTCCACTGTGGGTTTACTGTATGACCTTAGAAAAGCTACCTCCCCTCTCTGAGCTTTAGTTTTAGATAAGTATAAAAGGCAACAAATAAAACTGACTCATTGGGTAGTTACAGGATTTAAAATGAGGGTGTTTGTGAGGGACTTGGCTTACGTTAAGCATTTAATAAATATTGATTCTTCTCTTTCTTCCTGGGGATTAAAGGAAGCAAATTCACTCTACTTAAATGCATGCAAAAGGTTTCAGACTGCTTTGTAACAATGAGGATTTTTGTTGGTGAATATGCAAACCAAAAATAAAGACAAGTTAAGAAACCTTGGTCAGTGGCATCCCTATCTCTCTTAAGATCAACCTTATCTCCAGGGCTTTCCATCTTAGGAAAAAGGCAGAGGCTCCTCTTTGAGATGCTCTGTCTCTAGTGGAGGCGAATCCCCTCCTTTCCGACTGCAGCCCATGCTGGGCACCCAAGGAGTTTGGCCTGAACAAGCTCCTTCTAGGGGCTCCCTTTGTTGTTAGCACAGAAGCCAAAACTTAAAAGGAAGGAGGAAGGCTGGGGAGTGGGGAATGGCAGGACTGTAGCTTGGTCTTCCAGCATGCTGTGAAATGTGCAAAAAAAGAGGGCAATTCTTAAAAATTCACCCTGATTTCAGAATCCAGAAGCATTCTCTTCAAGAATCCAAGCAAGATCAGTACATATAGCTGCTGTTGTTCAGCCGCTAAGTCACATCTGACTCTTTGCGACCCCAAGGACTGCAGCACACCAGGCTCCCTCAATATCTCCTCACTATCCTTGTCCCTCACTATCTCCTGGAGTTTGCTCAGATTCATGTCTGTTGAGTCGGTGATGCTATCTAACCATCTCATCCTCTGCTGCCCCTCTTCTCCTTTTTCCCAGCATCAGGGTCTTTCCCAGATTAGCTCTTCATGTCAGGTGGCCAAAACAGTGGAGCTTCAGCTTCAGCATCAATCCTTCCAATGAATATTCAGGGTTGATTTCCTTTAGGATAGACTGGTTTGATCTCCTTGCTGTCCAAGGAACTCTAAAGAGTCTTCTCCAACACCACGGTTCAAAAGCATCAGTTATTCAATGCTCAGCCTTCTTTTACTGTGGTCATTTTATTAATACCCTCTCTCATCTGCTACTGCTAAGTCACTTCAGTCGTGTCCGACTCTGTGCGACCCCATAGATGGCAGCCCGCTAGGCTCCCCCGTCCCTGGGATTCTCCAAACAAGAACACTGGAGTGGGTTGCCATTTCCTTCTCCAATGCATGAAAGTGAAAAGTGAAAGGGAAGTCGCTCAGTCGACTCTTTGCAACCCCATGGACTGCAGCCCACCAGGCTCCTCCACACATGGGATTTTCCAGGCAAGAGTACTGGAGTGGGGTGTCATTGCCTTCCCAGACCCTCTCTCATCAATACAAGCTAATTACAGGTACAGCTCACTAAGGTTTTTACGTTCTTGGCACACGCTTTGCTTTTATTTACCAGTTTAGGAAACAATTTCGGCTACATTTTCCAATTGCAATTTTTCTTTGGACCCTGATGCTTTAGTCACTGCTCATCAAAGAGCTTTCATTAATTCACATCGTCTGGCTGTTCCCATCTTAGAAAACAGCATTGGATTCGAGCACTCTTCCCTGAGTCCTCATTGGTGTTAACGCGGTGCCTCTCTCTGCTGTGAGGTGCTACAGGGGCTGGGGGAGCCCTGCACCTCCCCGTGGCTCATGGCCTGCTTTCCTTCCTTTCCCTCTCTATCCCCCAAGGCAAACATCGCAAATGCACCATTTAACCCCCACCCACCCCCTCTTTCCTTCACCTCTGTTTGATCTCAGGCTTTAAAACAAAAATCGAGTCATTCAAATTGACTTATTCAAACTAACAAAATGCGGTTTTACACAACTCTCGCCACAACACACTATTTGTTTTCAGTCGCTAAGTTGTGTGCGACTCTGCAACCCCACAGACTGCAGCACGCCAGTCCTTCAGCATCTCCCGGAGTTTGCTCAAACTCACATCCATTGATTTGGTATAGAGATGGGCAGAATAGAAAGAAGTAAAGTAATTCACTTTACTGGCAACCCACGCCAGTATTCTTGCCTGGAAAATCCCATGGACGGAGGAGCTTGGTGGGCTACAGTCCATGGGGTCGCAAAGAGTTGAACACGACTGAGCAACTTCACTTTCACTCAAAGTAATTCCAATGGATGTTTATTTAGTGCTGGAGGACTGACAGGTGAGGGTTGGGGGAGGGGGTGGTTGAGGGGGCAGGTTTCGGCTTTGGCATTCTGTCGCCTCCCACTTCACTCCTCTGCTCCTGGACCTTAGGACTTTGCTCTCTGGGCAGGCAAGTTGATTATTTCTGTGGGAAGACAATCTGCCATTTATTTGATCCATACTTTACTTTTTTTCTTTCCCCATCCTCCTCTTTTTTTTTTTTTAATAACTAAATATCTTTAGATTTTGGCCTGATTTTAGCTTGAGGCTAGAGAGTTGGTCTGGGACCCACAGGCATTTGCATGCCAAGGGAGGCAAAGGCCAAGGTTGGACTGTGCGTGGATACCTATCAGGCATAAAGGCATCAGATGATGCTTTTCTAGATTAGACAAATATACACCAACCTACTTCAAAAAGCTTGTGTTTTCTCTAGCACACTCATCTCCTTAAACCTAACACCAGGCTTATGGAATATTGGGAATTTCATAGCACGCGCTGGGCTGTGCTTAGTCGCTCAGTCATGTCTGACTCTCTGCAACCCCAGGGTCTGTAGTCCCCCAGCCTCTTCTGTCCATGGGGATTCTCCAGGCAAGAATACTGAAGTGGGTTGCCATGCCCTTCTCCAGGGGATCTTCCCAACCCAGGGATTGGACCCAGGTCTCCCACGTTGCAGGATTCTTTACCATCTGAGTCACCAGGGAAGCCCATTTCATAGCATAGTTACATGCTATAAATCGATTCACTTTTTATGTGTTTATTTTTCGATATGCTTGGTCTTCGTTGCTACACACAGGCTTTCTCTAGTTGTGCTGCGCAGGCTTCGCATTGCAATGGATCCTTTTGTTGCAGAGCATCGGCTCTAGGCATGCAGGCTTCGGTAGTTTTGATGCATAAGCTTAGTTGCCTCCACAGCATGTGGGATCTTCCTAGACAAGGGATTAAACCTGTGTCCTCTGCACTGGCAGGTAGATTCTTAACCACTGGACCACCAAGGAAGTCCTGAAAGTGATTCTTGACTCACAGAAGAACTCAGAAAGGAACGGCCACACCATCTTTGCCTTTCTAAGACCACCAGACTATTGTAGGAAGGACTCCCTATGGAATGAAAAACGATTCCACCATCACCAAGAACACATCAAATGTTGACTAAATAAATGATTTTCTTCTTTTACTATGCACGGGGTCCACCTGGGGTAATTATAGAAACACACAATTGTCCAAACTCTGCCCCAGGTGTTCTGATTCAAGGGGCCCAAGCTTAAGTATGTGTAAAAAGTGTTTCGGGTGATTCTAATCCATGGGCAGGTTTAGACTTCTTGGGCAGGCTCTATGTTTTCCCAAGAAGATCCAGAATTAGTTTAGAAGAATCTAAAAAATAGATTTGTTGTTTAGTGGTCTCCAATGAAACTAGAACTATGTAATTGTGCTTTAACTAAATAATTCTTTTATCATTAATGCTGTGTGAAACTCTGGACCTCAATCTCAACTGTACGATAGAGGCTTAGATTATGTATTTTCAAAGATCTATCCCAGTTTTGATTTTCTAGCATATTATGACCCTGAATTTGTTTATCACTCAAATTCCTGCAGAGGATTACAGCTGGAGGAATTATGTAGGAATTTGAAAAAGGCTGAATAAGTAGATAAATAATAAATAACAGCACTTTGTAGATCCGAATCTTAAAGCTGACTCCCTGAAGGGGCTGGATAAGAATACAGACTTAATGGAGCTCAGTCTTTTGTGACCTTGGGCAGATTACCTAACTGCCTCGATTTTCTTACCTGTAAAATGGAGTCAGTAATAGTACCGGCGTCACAGAATTTTTGAGATTAAATGAGTTAATCCATGTGAAGTACTTTGAACACTTCTTGGCTACAAGTGCTCAATAAATATTACCTGTTATTATTGTGATTGCAAGGCTCCTTCCTTTTACTTCAGTTCATTTAACTACAACCAAAAACATCTCTCTACCTTCAGGTTCTACTATCCCATTAGCTGAATGAAATTTATAGCAAGGAGAAGAGCAAGCTCAACTGGTGTGGTGAAGGCAAGTCTGTTGCTGGAATCCTGTGAGAAAATCTTAAAGACGGCAAAATCTAGATGTGTGAGTTGTCATGCCCCCACGTGGGACTGCCATAAACTGCTTGCTCAAGAAAGAGAACAATGTGGGCTTCCCTGGTGGCCCAGTGGCTAAGATGCTGAGTTCTGAAAGCAGGGGACCCAGGTTCAATCCCCACTGAGGGAACTAGATCGCACATGCTGCAATGAGAGACCCCGCACGCTCTAGTGAAGATCAAAGAGTCTGCCTTCTGCAACCAAGACCTGGTGCAACCAGATAAATAGATATTAAAAAAAGAAAAGAAAACAAGAGTGTTATCCTAAGGATTTAATTGTGTTCTTAGACTCATCTTTCCCTGAGAGAATCAAGCATTCTCTCTAAAATCACCTAGAACAGGGTCCCCGCAGGTTCTGCCACACACTCGGCGCTTCTACGATGCTACAAGAGACACAGGGCATGGTCTGGGGAATCCTGATTCCAAGACCCACCACATTTTCTAACGCAGTGTGTGCCCTGGCTCTCCCACCTCCCATCTGTCTTCCTATCCAGGATTATAATTCTGAAAGAGTCACCATGACCATTTACAGAAGCAAGATTTCACTTCTCTCCTGCCACATCTATTATAGCTGTGGATTGTTCTTCCGAAACCAGAGGAAACAAGTCTAACGCTTGGAGTAATCCTTACTTTGAGTGAGTCAGACTAAGACCCTTTTTGATTCATGCAGGAAGGCAAAGTAGGAGGCAATAAGAAAGGGTTTCTTATTTTAAGACATAGTACAGTTCTCTTCTTTGGCTTTCCTATTGTCTTTCAAATATAGGTTGGTATGCGAGCATTCATTTGGCAAGCATCAGAAGCCCCAGGTTGGGTCAGCCTATTTGGTTTCTAGTCTTGCCTCTGCCTTGTCCTTACTGCCCAGGCTTAAAGCCTCGACCTCTTTGGCTGTTTTATAGGATGGGTGGTCTGAGGGCTCTCTCCTCAGTGAAGTCTGTTTAGACATGACTTTTGGTCAATCTACTAAACATTTGTCTGTTTCTTAAAGTTAATTAATTATTTTTTAATTTACGCTTTTGGCTGCGCTGGATCTTTGTTGCTGCTCGCTGGCTTCCTCTCGTTGCAACGAGCTTCCTGTAGTTGCAACGAGCTTCCTCTAGTTGTGGTGTGAGGGCTTCTCATTGCAGTGGCTTCTCATTGCCGAGCCCAGACGCTAGGCATGTGAGCTTTAGTAGTTGTGACACACGAGCTTAATTGCCCCGAGACAGGTGGGATCTTCCCAGACCAGGGGTCGAACCTGTGTCCCCTGCATTGGCAGGCAGATTCTTAACCACTGGACCACCAGGGAAGTCCAGTATTTGTCTATTTTTGTTGGTCTTTCAGTACCAGCTTTTAGTTTCATTGATTTTTCTCTATGATCTTTCTTGTCTCTATTTCACTGAATTTTGACTCTAGTCTTTATTATTTCCTTCCTTCTGCTTGCTCAGGCTTGTTCTTCTTGTTCCAGTGTCTTTTTATGGAAGTTCAGGTTACTGACTTGAGATCTTTCTCCTTTCTTAATATAAGCATTCATCACTCTACATCTCCCTTTAAGGAGGGCTTTAACTGAATTCTGTATATTTCAATACATTGTATATTCATTTGCATCCATCCCAAAGGATTTTCTGATTTCTTTTGATTTCTCCTTTGACCCATTGGTTATTTAGGAGTATTCTGTTTAATTCCAGATAAGTATTCCACATATTTCTGAGTTTCCCCAATTTTTCCCTGCTGATTTCTAATATCATTTCACTGTAGTCAGAGACCATGCTTTGTATGATTTCTCTCCTTTTAAGTGCATTGAGGTTTGTTTAATTTGTTTTGTGACTGCCATAACAAAATAGCATAGACTGGGTAGCTTAAAACAAAATGAATTTGTTTTCTCCATTCTGGATGCTGGGAAATCTGCAATCAAGGCATTAGTTAGCCTGTTTGGTTCCTGATGAGAACTGTCTTCCTGGCTTATAGATGGCCACCTTCCTCACACAGTAGAGAGAGAGAGAGAGAGAGCACCAGCTCACAGGCATTTCTTTTTACTTTACTTCTAGTTTTATTGAGATATAATTGACAAACGGCACTATATAACTTTAAGGTGCACAGTATAATGATTTGAATTACATACATCATGAAATGACGACCACTGTATGTTTAATGAACATCCATCATCTCATATAGATACAAAACTAAAAAAATAGAAAAACATTTTCTTATGGCGAGAACTCTTAAGATTTACTCAACAACTTTTATCCATAATATACAGTGTATTACTTATATTTATCATGTATATTATATCCCTAGTACTCATTTATCTTATAACTGGAAGTTTCTACCTCTTGACCACCTTCATCCAATTTCCCCTTCCCCCATGCCCTGCCTCTCAAAACCGCAAATCTGATCTCTTTTTCTATGAGTTTGTTTTTCTGTTGTTTTTGAAGTATAACATTATGTTAGTTCCTGGCACAGGACATAGTGATTCCATACTTCTGTACATTTCAAAAGGATCATGTAATAAGTCTAGTTACAATCTGTCACCATACAAAGATATTACATTGACTACATACCCCACACTGTACATATTATTCCCATGAATCATTTATTTTGCAACTGGAAATTTTTACCTCTTAATCTCACTCACTCATCTGTTTTTTTTTTTTTTTTCCTTTCTACCTTCCTCTTCTCTGGCAACCAGCTGTTTTTTCTCTGTATCTATAACTGTTTCTGTTTGATTGTGTTTGTCCATTTGTTTTGCTTTGTTAGATTCTACATACAAGTGAAATCGTACAATATTTATCTAAATTATTTCACTTAACATAATACCGTCTGGGTGCATCCATGTTGTTCCAAGATTTCATTATTTTTTATGGCTGAGTAATACTCTATTGTGGGCTTCCCTGGTAGCTCAGATGGTAAAGAATCTGCCTGCAACTCGGGGGACCTCGATTCGACCCCTGGGTTGGGAAGATCCCCTGGAGAAGGGCATGGCAAACCACTCCAGTATTCTGGCCTGGAGAATCCCCATGGACAGGAGAGCCTGGCAGGCTACAGTCCCAGGGGTCACAAAGAATCAGACATGATTGAGCAATGTAATGCCCGTCTTCTTGGGTTACTCTCCCATCTTGGCTGCTGTAAATAATGCTGCAGTGAACATAGGGCTCCTTACATCTTTTCACATTTGTGTTTTCATTTTCTTAGGATGGAGCTGCTGGATCATGCAGCTGTTTATTTACATTCCCACCAAGAGTGCACGAGAGTTCCCTTTTCTCCACATTCTCACTGACTTGTTATTTGTTGTCTTTTGGATCCTAGTCATTATGACAGGAGTGGGGTGATACCTCACTGTGGTTTTGATTTGTGTTTCCCAGATGATTAATGATACTGAGCATCTTTTCATGTGCCTGTTGGGAAAAATGTTCAACAAAGTGGGTATAGAGGGAATATACTACACACAGCAAAGGCCAAATATGACAAGCCCACGGCCAGCATTATACTCAACAGTGAAAAGCTGAAAGCGTTTTTTCTAAGATCAGGAAGAAGACAAGGATGCACTGTCACCACTGTTATTCAACATAGTGTTGGAAGTCCTAGCCGCTTCTAATCCTATCAATGAGAAAAAGAAATAAAAAGAATCCAAATTGGAAACAAAGAAGTGAAACTGCTCACCGTTTACAGATGACATGATACTATGTACAGAAAACCCTAAAGACACCACAAAAAAATAAATAAATACTAGAATTCATCAATGAAATCAATAAACTTGCAGGACACAAAATTAATATACAGAAACCTGTTGCACTTCCATATACTAACAGCAAACTGTCAGAAGGAGAAATTAAGAATATAGTGCCACTTACAATCACATCAAAAAGAACAGAATAGCTAGGAATATATCTAAGTAAGCAGGTTAAAGACCTGTACATTGATGAAAGAAGACAACACAGTTGGAAAGACATACCATATTCATGCATTGGAAGAATTAATATCTTTAAAATGATCATACTACCCAAGGCAATCTACAGATTCAATGCAATCAAAAATACTGATACCATTTTTCATAGAACTAGAAGAAATAATTCTAAAATTTGTATGAAACCATGAAAGATAATAGCCACAACAATCCTGAGAAAGAACAAAGCTGGAGGTATCATGTTTCCTGTTTACAAACTGTACTACAAAGCTACCGTAATCAAAACAGTGTGGTATTGGCACAAAAATATACTCATAGATCAATGGAACTGAATAGAGAACCTAGAAATGAACCCACACTTATATAAGCAAATTATCTGTGACATAGGAAGCTAAACTATGTAATGGAGAAAAGATAGCCTCTTTAATAAATGGTGCTGATAAATGGTACATGATTCAAATTGAGGTAATCTCTTACAACATATACAGCAACAAATTCAAAATGGATTAAAGACTTAAGTATAAGACCTCAAACCATAAAACTTCTAAAAAAAATATAGGCAATATGCTCTTTGACATTGGTATTTCCTCTGTAAACATACTAATCCTATCGGATCAGGGCCCCACCTATGACCTCATTTAACCTTAATTACTTCCTGACTCCAAAATAGTCCTACCTTGGGGGGGTTAGACATTTAACACATGAATTTGGGGTTGGACATAATTCAGTCCATAGCAGTGACCTAGCATACGGTTTATCCTGGAGATGTTCCATGTGTACTTGGAACGCTTGTTGAGTAGAGTGCTCTCTAGATGTCTGTTAAGTCTAGTTGGTTTATAGTGTTGTTAGGGTCTTCTACTTCCTTGTGATCTCCATGGGATATGGAATCCTTAAGTCAGCTCTGAAGAATACTTCCGCTGTGTGAAGCCTACAGTAGTTCAACTTCTAAAGGACTGTTTATATCTGTGTAATCACAACATCACTGTAAAGCAGATAGCCAGTGATATTAGTAAAATATTTTTAATAAATGGACAAGAGGAGGCCTGGAGTGATTAACTGATGGACCCAGGATCACAGTGAGTGAATAGCTGAGCACAGACAAGGTCAAGTCTTCTGGCTGCTCCTACTGTTACTTTTCCATCAGACTAAACTGCATTCCTTATGAACCAGTTATAAGGTAGCAGATGTGCTTACTGTGTGTGTGTGTGTGTGTGCGCGCGTGTGTGTGTGAGTACATGTGCAACAGAGAGAGACAAAGTACACTAAGCAGCCTTAAACTTCTGTTTATCCTAGAGCCACAGTGAGTTTAATCATTCTTGGAATTCTTGTACATGAACAGGGTGTAGTATGCACTCATTGTTTACACAACATTCTCCTCTCCCTCTTGCCCGAGGGAGAAAGGGGCTTTCTCTGGAGCCCGTAGAGACCCTCCCCCACCCCTTATCTTTCCCAGCTGAAAGCCCGCACACGTCTGCTGCCTTCTTGGACTATGCTATGGACGTGACCTGGGTGTCGGACTGACCAACGATAACATAGATAAGCTGCACACAGCTTCTCTGTCCTGTGCTTCCTGCCTTCGCTCATTCTCACCTGGCTGTCGACATAGTAGGCACTCAATCAATATTTATTGATTTGGTTTGCAGTGAGGCGGGGCTGAGTTGTACCCTGGTTAATGAACTGGTGATTCAGCGAGAGGAGGAGCTAACAGAGACCCAGGGAGACTCCTGGAGAAGAGTGGTAGATGAAGACCTCGAGGAACTGAGAAGCAGTACGGGGTCCAGCATGAGTGGGACGCCTGGACTCCCGTCCTGCCGCTGAGTTTCACCACCTCCCAGGGAGCTGCCACCTCCTTCTCCTTGACTGTTACTATACGTAGGTGCTTCATCAAACGGGCTCCACGGTTTATTTTTGCCTCAACATCTTTCTCATTCTGTGAAATGCTTTATTCCTTTGTTCACATACTTTCATGCTCTGACCCAACAATACTTATATAGCACCTATTTACAAATACTTATAAATATAATGTTTATAAGGCACTTAGGTGGTGAGCACCAAGTAGACCTGGGCTGAGAGATGAGGAGGGAGATGCGGAAGTAAATAATGAATCACTGCAGCCTTTGAACCCACTTTGATGAGTGGAGGGAGAGGACGGAAGATACACATCCACGTGGAAACAAATACTGGGCAAGATGAGGTTGGTGGCTCTTGAGGTGAGTCCCAAGCACATTCCTGACTAGATGGCGCACTCCTCAGGAGCCTGGGAAAGCGAGCCCACGCCAAGGGAAAGCTGGGAGGTAGAGCATGGTTCTTGAATGGGTAAGAAGGCTCAGTGGGATTCTCTAGAGCATTGACTGCTGTTTGAGGAGAGCATGGAGCCCCTCTCACCTGCCCGCTGGAGACATGAAGAGTGTCGGTATCCTGTGTCTCGGTATCTTGGGTTGAGTGGGGAACCCACACGGAGGTGTTTCAGCTATCGGTCCCGTCCATCAAATAGGCCAGCAGCAGTCTCTGAGACCGGCTGCCCCAAGGGGGCCCGTGGTCCTCCACGGCCCTGGCATGGTGTCAGTGCAGCCTGACCTGCAGCTGAGCACGCGGCTTCTCTGCAGCTCAGCTCAGTTCCATGCCTGGTGATCACAGAGCCCACAGGCCAAACAGCTCATGCAAATATCCAACAGAGCTTGTAAACAAAACCAAAACTGTCAAAGGAAATGAAAGAAATACTGAGCCATGTAGTCTCCCGTGCAGCCTGAAGAACCTCGCTGCCGTGGGTGACAGTGGGCCATGCAGCGCCCACTCCTGGGCTCTGAATGCCAGGAGTGCAGGGTACATTCACCTCATTGCTCTTTGCATCAGACCAGAGAGCGGAAAGTTTCCCCTCGATCTGTGCAAGCAGCCCCAAAGAGATGCAACTAGGGTATGAGTGAAATCCTACAATGTCAGTGAAAATGACAACAACATGGATTCCACTCATACGAGCTACCTAGAAAGTGCACTGGTAAATGCCGAAGTGGGGTGTGTGGGAGACAGAGGGAAAATGGGGAGTCTGTGTTTACTGGGGCCATAGTTTCAGTTTAAGAAAGTGAAAAATTCAGGAGATGGATGACAGTGAGAGCTTCCCAACAATGGGAATATACTTAATGCCTCTGAACTATACAGTTAAATATGGTTAAAATAGTATACTTTATATTATATGACTTTTACTGTAATAAAAAGAATTTTAAAAAAAGAAAATGAAAACAGCACCACTAAACGTACTGCTTGCTGTGTGCCAGGCAGTGTATTAAGCACTTAATGTACTATCTTACTTTGTTCTCAATCCTACGAGGTAAGGCTGTTGTCCCTGTTTTTAGTGATGGGAAGAGTGAGACCTGGAGAATTTAAGCAAACATCACGATAATTAAAATCCAGACAGAGTAAAACTCCTAAAGACACCTTCCTAACTATTACTCAGTATTGTACTTCTCATGACTCTGTTTTATCACACGTGAAAAATTAAGTCATGGAACACACATGTTGGAACATCTTTCCCTTCCTATGGCTTGAGTTTTGTTCTGAGTTTTGTGTGTTTCCGAAACATTTCTGTTGGATGTGTGGTTTTTTTCTAATATTGTAAGCCTCCGCAAATCCTTGATGGAAGCAGGCACACCATGAAGCACAATTAAAGAAAAAGGCAGCAGGACACACACAGCGATCATGGAAATGACTCCGATCTCTGTCTGCCGTGGGGGCTGTGGGCGTTGTCTTTGTGTCTGGCAGACAGAAGGTTGTCTGAACTTGGTTATGAGAGCCAGCAGAGTGAGCTTGAGGAGAAAGATAAACATACAAAAACTGTTCAAAGCTTCAGGTGTTATGATTGCTAATTGGCAAAGACTCTACATGATACCTGCTGGTGTGTAGGAATTTCACTCCCAGGGATAAGTGGCTCAGGGAACTCTGGGACCCTGCTCCTTCAGATTTTCCCGTAATGAGAATTCATGACAATTGGAGTGTGCTTGCTCATCGGGACCGGGCGTGCCTCAGAGTTGTAACCCAGGGCAACTAAAGCTGCTTTATCTCTAAACATCTTCAGGTGGACTCTCCATACAAGCAACCTCTCTCTCTCACTCTTTCTCTCTCTCTCACACACACACAGTCTCAGACATTTCACACACAACCTACATTCTCACGTGCCCCCAGACACATACACCCTTGAACACATTCTGGCTGATGACATGCTTGCTGCCTGTGTGCAAAAACACACACCAGCTCACACAACACCGGCACATCCATGCACTCACACGCACTCATACTTTCCCTCTCTCTCTGTCTCACACTCACACACTCAGTCTCTCTCTCACCTGCACAGCATGCTTCTGGCAGAGCACCTGCAGCTGTACTAACCTGCCCGCCTTTGTTCCAGGCCTGGCCTGGCAGCATTTTCCCAGGCCCAGGCTTCCTTTAGCCGCTGCCTCCCCGTTTCCCTCTGAGCTTGGTCACTGGGCCCTGACTCAACGCCTGTGTGTACGTGGGCCTGGGGGCCGCCCACCGAACACGGGTTGAGATGAAAGGCGGGAGCCTGGGGCTGGCCCCTCCCAGCCACGTCCCCCCACCCCTGTCCCCCCACATTGTGGCCCCCTTCTGGTTTCATCCTGTTGTGGAGAAGTGCGCTGCAGTGGGCCAGGCTTTGGGAAATGCCCGGCCTGGGTCCAGCCGGGTGAGCTGCTCTATTGCAGATACGTGTCAGGAGTCGTGCAGCGTCACAGCCTGTGCTGGATGTGAACACGCTGTCCCGACAGCGTTGCTACCAGTTGTAAGATGCCTCTCCTACTGACTCCTCATTCCTGCTGGCAACCTTTACTTCCAAGTGAGTCAGCTTTGTGTCCTTATTGCTCCAAAAATTAAAAAAAAAAACCAAAAGAGGTGCCAAGATATTACGCAGATTACCCTCACAAGAAAGCACCTTTATGCTGCTTCTAATGCCTGAGGAGAAAATGCTTTTCAAACCTTTGTTTCTATGTGTAAGAAATTCAAGAGTGAGTGGACGTAGTGAATGACAGTGTAGGCTACCAGTGTTCTCAGAGGTTGTTGCCACAAAGAGCCGTTCTGAAGACCCTGAAACAATGCCCCCTCTCCCCCAGTTCTGCTGACTTCTTCCTGGAGCTATTTAATGTTGCCAGATAAATACTAACTTTGATATGAAAAACTTGAAATATCAGAGTTCCTCAGGAGAGAAAAACAGCAGAAAGAGGAAAACTGTGGATACTGAATGTAAAGTATCTCTTTTCACAATTTTGCTGTGTGTGATCCCTTTAAATATCTTCCCAGAAATATCATTTCTTCAGCACCTACTATGTCCAGGGTATTACATATTTAGTATCTAACATGCTTCATCTTTCTTCTCCCTTCTAGCAGTTGTAGAGGTGTCATTCATGTTATAATCTATTTAATGTTTATCTCCAGGAGGCGAAGGGCCGTGTCTGCGCTGTTTGCTCTTATAGCACCGTATCTTGCATTATGTCTGGCTCATGATTAAATACTCATTGAATAAATAATAAATGAGGTACGGTCCTTGCAGCAAAGCAGCAAATGAGGCACTATTATCTCATTTTACAGATAAGGAAGTGGATGCTTAGAAAACTGAAGTGGGGACTTCCCTGGTGGTAGAGTGAATAGAAATCTGCTTGCCAATGCAGGGGACACAGGTTCGATCCCTGGTCCAGGAAGATCCCACATCCCTTGCAGCAACTAGAGCCATGTGCCCCAGCTACTGAGCCTGTGCTCTAGAGCCTGCGCTCTGCAACAAGAGAAGCCACGGCAATGAGAAGCCCGAGCATGGCAACGAGGAGTAGCCTTAGCTTACTGCAGCTAGGGAAAGCCTCAGTGCAGCAGTGAAAACCCAGCGCTACCAACAATAAATAAATAAATTGTTTAAAAAGAAAACTGAAATGCTTTCCAAGGAGATACTCCTCTGTGGTGCTGGGAACCAAACCCAAATCCATTGATTCCAAACACATTTGCTCTCATGGCTATGAAAGCGACTATTAAGACTATCCAATGGAGTGCCTCCCCTGTGTTGCCTCGTGTGGGTTGTGCAGACCGGAGGGGTTCTTGTTGAGTGAACGTTGGGCTGAGTTTGCTCCTTCAGCTGGTCCCTAGGCTCCCTGGTAGGTAGTTTCTTTTCCTTTTAGCTTCTTGCTCATTTACGTTGTCCTGTCTTACTCTTCCATGCCTTTGTCTCATCAGTCCTTTTCTTTTTGCTCTGAGTGAAGGGCCCACTTCAAGACAACCCCTTGGGCTCCCAATTCCTCCCTCATCCCATCTCCTTCCCAGCCTCTTCTGCCCAAACAGTGGTGATCCAAGGCTCTCATTTCACCCTCAGGAGTCTCCCTGGGCACTCAGCCGCTGCCTGGTGGTTTGACCTCATCTTTATCCAGAGCCTCTTGATGTTAGTGGGCAGGAGGCTGGGCTGAGGGAGCCTGGTGATGACCCAGACTCCTGATTCTGCTCGGGGGAGGCACTGCATTCTGATGACTCAGTGCAGGCAATCCCCCGGGTCTCACACCACAGGATGGGGCACTGTGTCATAAGCTGATATCCTCCAATACCGAGCTCTTCCAAGCTCCAGACTGGAACGGCCAACTGCCCACCATGGAAGCGGCTTCTGTTCCTTTGACTGCAGCCGTCATAAGGCATGCTGCCCAGAACTACCTTCGGGGAAGGCCTTTCTGCTCCAGTGACAGGGAATGCTATCTGCCTCCAGCTCTCGGCTGTCAGCCCCTTCCAGGATGGTCTCAGCTGGAGAGAACCTCCTTGTCCAAGTTCATGTAGCTTCTGGAGGCAGCCTGCGTCCAATCACTGATCAGAGCAGGAATATAAAGGCTCAGCCTTCTGGCCCTATTTGGAATAGCTCTGAAAGGCCATCCACGTTCTAGGACTCCCAGAGGGGTGAGCTGATGTGCCCTTTATCTCTTGCTGCATCACAAACCACCGCAGAATGGAATATGGCTTCAAACAACGACATTCACTTTGCTGATGCATCTGGGCCAGGTTCCAGGTAGGGGAGTGGACAAAGAGGTCATTTGTCTTTGCTGCACTCAGTGTCTGCTGGTCTGACTTGGAGTTGGGCCTGGACACATTGCAAAGTTCACTGCCTCATGCACGTGTCTGGCATGTGGACCGTGCACACTCACACTGCTGGGGGCTGGAACCCCTGGCTTCCTGGGCGTCTCATTCTCCGTATGACCTCTCCACGTGCCCTCTCCAGCACAAAGGTACCAGGAGAGCCAGGCTTCTTACTTGGTGACTCGGGGCTCCCAAAGTACATACCCCAAGAGAAGAAGCCAGGAAGAAGCCATATTGCCTTTTGTGACCTAGCCTCCAAAGCCGTGTAGCATCACTCCGATTGAGCAGTTACAGGAGTCCACCCAGGTTCAAGAGTGTGGAGTGTGGACCTCTCCACGGAGGAGCATCAGCGTCACACTGTAAGAAGAACACGTAGACTGGGGTGCAAGTCGGTGCAGCCAGCTTGGGAGAGTATAACCTGCTGCGGCCACAGGCGTGTCCATAGGTGGGCCTGCATCTCCATCTTCCCTCTGCCTGTTGCTGTCTTCTTCCCCTCCCGTCTGTGACGCAGCCATCCAAAGCACACCTGCAAAACTATCCTGCTCACTAAACTGTGTCTCAGAGCCTGCTTCCCAGGAACTCGACCTGTAAGACTAGTCCCCCAAAGCCAGCATGTTCAAGGCAGAGTTGTCGTCTTCCTGACCCTTCTGCTTCATGCCTGACCTCAGTGGATGGCACCTCCGTGCCCTCAGAAACTCTCCACATTCTGTCTCTCCCGGACATCCTTCATACATGTCTGTTCATCTTTCATACATGTCCCTCCTTCCCCAGGCCACCCTCAACCAGCCGCCCCCTATGACCCGGAATCCCCTATTCAGCATGGAATCCTATGACCAGGCCTCCATACTCTCTGCAGCCTCAACTCCACTTGTTGCCAGAATGCTCATATTTGATGAGCTCCTTCACCATTGCCCATATCATAAAGCTAGACTTCTTAAGCTGACCTGCAGCATCCTTTGTAACTAGACTTTGCCTTCCTTTGAAGTCCGCATTTTTTTCTTTCTTTTTTTAAAAGTAATTTTTATTAATTTATTGGCTGTGTTGGGTCTTCATGGCTGAGTGGGTTTTTCTGTAGTTTCAGGGAGCGGAGGTTGCTCTCTGCTTCTGGAGCAGGGGCTTCTTGCTGCCATGGCTTCTCTGGTTGTGGAGCCTGGGCTCTAGGACACAGGCTCAAAAGCTGTGGTTACAGGGGCTTTAGCTGTTCCACAGCATATGGGAATCTTCCTGCACCAGGGATCGAACCTGTTTCTCCTGCATTGGCAGGCGGATTCTGAGCCACCAGGGAAGTCCTGAAGTCCGGATTTCTTAACCCTGCCCATCACACCCCTTCTGAGTTTCTTTCAGAAACGCCAGTACTTTGGCCACCTCATGCGAAGAGTTGACTCATTGGAAAAGACTTTGATGCTGGGAGGGATTGGGGGCAGGAGAAGAAGGGGACGACCGAGGATGAGATGGCTGGATGGCATCACTGACTTGATGAACGCGAGTCTGAGTGAACTCTGGGAGTTGGTGATGGACAGGGAGGCTTGGCGTGCTGCGATTCATGGGGTCGCAAAGAGTCGGACACAACTGAGTGACTGAACTGAACTGAACTGAACTATGAGCACGGTAAAATTTCTCTGTCCTTTCTGGGATGTTCTTTCTGGGTGGACAGCACCCTCCTTCTACTACACCTCCAGACCTCCCTACATTCTTGTTCTTGGGTTTGGGCTCAAGTTTCATTTCTTCTAGCAAGTCCTGCCTGACCCCTGGACTGAGGGAGGCGCCCTGACCTGAGCTCCTGAAGTGCCCCTCCCACCCTAGCACAGTCACACCTCATGGAAACCTTGTGTGTGATCACCTTCCCTGAAGTATAGATGTTCCAACCAGGTCTGTGACCACATCATCTTGTCACCACTGTAACCAAGACACAGCCCAGCACACGGGGTGGGACTGGAACAGCCTGCTGTGTACACAGAACAGGTCATGCACTGATCAGCTCCAAGGGGTTCCATCTGCATAAGATACACTGTGGACACAGGTCTAGTGGCTAGGATTCAGAACTTCCACTGCTGCAGCCAGGGTCCAAATCCCGGTCAGGAAAGCTATGACTTTGGGGGAGCTTCCCTGGTGGCTCAGATGGTAAAGAATCTGCCTGCAATGAAGGAGACATGGGTTGGATCCCTGGGTGTGGCAACCTACTCCAGTATTCTTGCCTGAAGAATCCCCATGGACAGAGGAGACTGGCTATAGTCCATGGGGTTGCAAAGAGTCAGACACGACTGAGCAACTAAGTACAGAATTATGCAGTGCCCACCAAAACATACATGTGGCTCAGCTGAAAGCTTTAATTTTATAATCCAGTGAGTAGATATATTATACTATCTTTGGTCCTCTCTACTAATCAATGAATTTATATTTGGCAAAAAAGAAAATAATCTGATTTTGTGGGGTTTTTTTTTCAAATGCCAAAGAATGCAATATTTGCAACTAGAATAAAAAATGCAAAAACCTAATGTAACGGTTTTTAATCCTGGATGTCCAGTAAAATCTCCTGAGGAGCTCTGGAAAAATACTGATGCCTGGGCCTCACTAGGTTTCTTAAAAAGAATCTCTGGGTTGAGTCCCAGCAATGGGATGTTTTTACTTTGCCCCAGCTGTCTTTCAGGTGCAGCCAAGGTTGAGAGTCTCTGGCCTAAGGAGCATCCAAGCACATCCGAGGAGCTTAAGAAACCCACCTGGCAATCATTAACCTCACTTTTTAAACACCTCGTTCAGGAGCCATGGGGCTAAGCACCTATGATGAAAACCTTGTTGGGTTGCATGTCTGTCTTTGCTAGTTTCAGAGTTGAGTTTGTCAGATCCATAAGTCCAAGCACATTGCCTTCATTAGCCCAGGCAAGGCTCTCTTGTCTAAGCATCTCTTCACTGCCACAGCTGCTGCTGCTGCTAAGTCCCTTCAGTTGTGTCCGACTCTGCAAGACCCCATAGACGGCAGCCCACCAGGCTCCTCTGTCCCTGGGATTCTCCAGGCAAGAATACTGCGGAGGGTTGCCATTTCCTTCTCCAATGCATGCATGCATGCTAAGTTGCTTCAATCGTGTCTGACTCTGTGCAACCCCATAGATGACAGCCCACCAGGCTCTTCTGTCCACAGGATTCTCCTGGCAAGAATACTGGAATGGGTCCCCCATACAGACAACCATACTAACATTGGATATATATACAATATTTGCTTGTGTTTATATACATTTTTGTAAAAATGTGTTTCACTGGTTTTTACACCTGTGCTTTTGTTTTATGTAAATGTATTGTGCTCTTGACTCATTCTGTTAATTTTTTCACTCCATCCATGTTTTGGATCTTCTCTGTAGCTCAGACAGTAAAGAATCTGCCTGCAATGCAGGAGACCTGGGTTTGATCCCTGGGTCGGGAAGATCTTCTGGAGAAGGGAATGGCGATCCACTCCAGTATTCTTGCCTGGAGAATCCCACCGACAGAGGAGGAGCCTGGTGGGCCACAGTCCATGGGGTCGCAAAGAGTCAGACACAACTGAGCAACTAACAGTCCCACCACTACCATATCGCTTTGGGTACATCCCGTCCGGTGTTCCTAACTCCCGCAGAGGCTGCCAGTGTGCTTCCACCACATTTTTCCATCCACCCACAGTGATATTCACCCACGTTGCTCCCAGCTCCCCAGCACCCCCACACTGCAGGATCCATCCTTGTGACTGTCTCCTCGTGTGTCCTGTGTGAGAACTTATCTGAGATAAGCATCCCTTCTGATCTATTAGCTGTATCCTTCAGGTCTCATTGTCTGACTTTGTGACCCCATGGACTGTAGCCCAAGAGGCTCCTCTGTCCATGAGATTTACGAGGCAAGAATACTGGAGTTGGTTGCCATTTCCTTCTCCAGGGAAACTTCTGACCCAGAGATGGAACCCACATCTTCAGCTTGGCAGACAGATTATCACTGAACCACCAGGGAAGCCCCTCATGTCTTATTGCTCATGTGTTTTTACATGATGGGTACTTTCACACCAATACACACGAAAAAGAAAAATCCAAGTGATTCATAATACATTGACTTTAATAATGTTGCCTAAGTCATATGTGTAAGTGGCTATAAGTAAACAATCTAATATACCCCTAATGCCTCTGAGAGAGTTAGGAATCTTGGGATCTCAGTGTCATTTAATCCCTATGCTGTATCAGGTTGAGGTTTTTTTTTTTTTTTTTCCTTTGCCATTACATGAGGCTTACAGGATCTTAGTTCCTTGGTGAGGGATTGAACCTGGGGCCTCAGCAGTGAATGCGTGAATCCTAAGCACCAGGCTGCCAGGGAATCCCTTATCAGGTTAAATTTTAACAGGTGAAGTGGTATCCAGCAGGGACCATTAGATCACCCTGAGTGAAACCTCAATGAATACATAAGTCTTGGTTTGTTCCAAAATGCCTTTGGGTAAGACTTTCAATTCTTTCAATCTTAGCTGAACCTCTTATGAGTTCAAAAGGAGCAAACACTAAATCTGGTTCAAGAAACCAGGCTGTATGCGTTAAGCCTAACCTCTGTTGACAAAACCAGGCAGAATCAGATGTCCTGGTTTGGTAAAGAATGAAATTTTGCTGAAACTCTGCTTTTTATAATCAGCATTGTAAGCCTAATGGAATGTTTAGAGAAAACTTCAATATTTACTTGGCAAATATCCTGAGTGGTAGCAGACCACGGAAAACCCTTTGTACAATAGCTATGTTGTGTGATGCACTGATATCCATGAGATTTCCAAGCCAAATTTCATGTTTTAAAGCAGTTGTTACTTTAGCGGAAATCTTGAGGTTAAACCTAACACTTGCGAGAGTTTTCCTGCTTGACCAGAAGCCTCCTTATTTATTGAGCATCTGCTGTCCAGCTAGGAGAGAGCAGTGCTTCATATTGCAGGCTCCTTACTGGTTCTGTCACTTCAGGCAGCGTGGTTATCCTCTCTGTGCTTCTATTTCCTCATCTGAAAAACTGGGATGGTGTTTGAACCTGCCTTTGGTGGCTGTGTGAGAGTTAAGTGGGATGATACCCATAAAGTACTTTGCTTATTGTAATTCCTACAATGTAATAAGCCCTGGAGATACTCAGCAAGTGTCCTTGTGATGGTTTACTTGGACATCCTGGTCAGAACTGGGATATGTCCAGTCCAAGTAGTATCTTGAGATTCTCTTACTTTATGGAACCTGTCTGGCTAGTCCCAGGACACATGCTCTTCTGCTGACTCTGCACCCCCAGGCCACCCAGCTTCCCCAAACTTCCTTCACTCACCCATTGCTTTAATTTGTCTTTCTTCTGTCTACCCAATTAGATTAAAAATTGGAGGGAACTGATGGTCCCTTCTATTTCCTTTATCTCAGAAAGTCGTTGGCAAGTTCAAGGATACACAACAGACTGGTAGGAATATTTTTTTCTGCTTGAAATCATAAAATCTCTTTGAAATTTTGCTAACCTAAGAATTGTACTTTCTTAGTATGTTCTATAAACGTATTAATGAAAACCCGGGCAGGGTAACATTTCCTTCCCCAGAGAAGTTAGACTAGCGTTTCTCTATAACTGGCTTTAGCCAATTAACTCCATGATATGGTTCATTTCTCTCCAAAGGTCCCAGTGAGGTCACCATTGATTTGCCTTGGACACAGATGGATCTTTAGTCCTATAACTTTTTCCACGGAGGGACTTCCTGTTAAAGTAATTGAATTGCACAAACCCTTATGGGTGTGTGTGAGAGAGTATGTATGGCTATATGTGTTTATTAAAACAAAACAAAACAAAAACACAAAGCACTTCTCTTTGACACTGGCCAGTATATTCACATACCATCACAGGTTATTAACATTCATTATTATGAAACATTATTGCCTTTTCCAAGTAGGAAGTTGGATGCATTTCAATGGCTTCATTCAGCCACTGATTGATTCACCTAGTTTGCTGACATTCAAGTTTGGACGTATAGCTTCCATAAACAGGAGCGATACCTTCCACTTGGGGATGTGGCCCACACGTTCCTGTATGATGCTCGCTCTTAAAGCACGAACTGATTTTTGCAGATCCTCATCGTTTTTCCTGTAAAGAATGTTTCCCCTTTTGTTGATAACTATTGAGAAGCTACTGCACAGCCCAGGGAACTCTACTCAGTGCTCTGTGGTGACCTAGATTGGAAGGAAATCCAGAAAGAGGCGTTCCATGTATAGATACAGCTGATTCACTTTGCTGTACATTAGAAACTAACGCAGCATTGTAAAGCAAATATACTCCCAATAAAAATAGGCTGTTTCCCCTTCTGACATGATTTTTTTTTTGGCTGTGCTAGGTCTTAGCTGTAGCCTGCAGGATCTTTAGTTGCAACGTGTGCGATCTAGTTCCCTGACCAAGGATCAAACCCTGTCCTGGGAGCTGGGAGTCTCAGTTACTGGAACACCAGAGAAGTCCCATGATTTTTTTCTTTAGCTAGCCAATGGGTGCCACTGATGACTTGGTGGATTCTGGTTCTATATTCATATACTCAAGGAATTTTTATAAACACCATCACCACCCTCCTTTTTTACTTTCAATATTAAGTTTTATTTTATTTCACTGTTTTGTACCTTAGCTTGTCCTGGAAAGGGCTTAGGATGGCTAGTTGAAGAAAAATGTTCTTTTCTCTCACATCTGACTGCATTCTGTAAGTTTCTAATTTATAATCTTATCCATGGCTCAGGGTCTTGGATGCTCATCTCCCCTGAGCAGAACCAGAGGTCAGGCAGGCGATGGCCGTGGGACAAAGAGGCAGGAGGGAAAGAGCTGGAGCAACTGGGTGTGGCTCCCTTTGCACTCAGAAGCTCATCCGCTTCTGTTCATACTTACTTTTAACCAAACGTGTGCTCAGCTGCTTTAGTCGTGTCTGACTCTTTGCCACCCTATGGACTGTAACCTGCCAAGCTCCTCTGTTCATGGGATTTTCCTGGCAAGAATACTGGAGTAGGTTGCCATGCCCTGATCTTCCTGACCCAGGGATCAAACCCACATCTCCTACACTGCAGGCAGACTCTTTTCTGACTGAGCCACTGGAGGAGCCCCTTCTCACGAGAGTCGTTGGCCAAATACTGTTGTCTCTCCTTCTCTTCAAGGGTGGGAGGTCACAGCAGTTGATGGCCCCCTGTCCTTCATGACTTTAACTCAGATATTCAGTCCTGATACCCTCTCAGGAGTCCCTGGGTGAGACCTAGGGAGCCTTTGCTTCATATTCCTTTGGTGTCCTTTCCAAACTGGTTAAAACTCCCCCATCCCAGCTCCCCCTGCTATCTCTCTAACTATCATCTGTCTGGGGCTGGCTTGTTTTCTTTGCACTAAGTTTAGTGTCTCTCCTCTGAGGTCGGGAGCTCTGGCGGTTTCTGGAGGCTGTTTGCATTCCTGCATCCTCTCTGCACCACTGCCCAGGGCTCTTCCACTGTCACTGTCCACAGGGCTCTCTTCCCTGAGGCCACTCCAGGCCACCCCCAACATTTCTGCGTTTGGAGACCTCTGCTTCAGACCTCACTCTTTCATAAAACCTGCTTACTGCTCAGGGTCTAAGCGGAAGGCAAAACGTGCATCTGCATTCAAACTTCTTTTTCAACCATCATAGAAACATTTTTCAGAATATGGCCCTAAAGGAGTCTTCTAAACACACCTAAGGGTAAAATTGGTTCCATCTCAAACAGCAGCTGCTCCCAGGGGGCTGCACACCTGCCTCTGAGAGGTCACAGGTTTGCTTGAATTTGAATTTGAGGGGAGCTGGCACCTTTTGATTACCTTCATTACTGACTCAGAACCTCATTAACTAAACTATTTGACCCCTGACTTGTTTAATTATGGAGTGAACAGAGTATTCCTGGGGCAGCTTCTTGTAGAAGCTAAACTCGTAGGCCTGGATTAAAACATAGATTCTGCCTCTCTCCTAGCTGGGTGACCACAGGTGAGTTATTTCACGTCTTGAAACCTCGGTTTCTTCATCTGTTGAATAGGCGTGGTCCTAGGTGTGTTCTAGGGCATTTGTGCAGATTAAATGAGAAAACACACACACACACACTGAACAGCGTGTTGAACAGGCTGCCATGGGGACCGGTATGGAAGGCGTGCCTGTCATTGCGATGCTTAGGGCCTGGGAGGGGGCTACAGACAGGCTGTGGTAGTGTAGTCATTGCTGTAGAAATGGGTGTTTAAGCAGGTCCCTGAAGGCTGAGGAGGGCTGGGCAGGGAGCGAGTTCCAGGCAGAGGGAACAGCAGGTGTGCAGTGTGCCCTGGAGCACCGAGGGGGCGAGGCCAGGAGTGGGGCTGGAGAGAGAAATCAAAGGCCTCCGTGAACCATTCTTGGCAGACCAGTTAGGAGGCTGCTTCATTAATTCAAATGCAAAGCCCGAGTGCTCTAAAGGGGAGACAGAGCAATGAGGATGTGAAGGGGTCAATGGATTTAAGGAGATTTAGGAGGTAGAGTTGACAGGATTTGTTGACTCATTGGACATCCTGGGTTTAGTCAGAAAGGATTCAACCACTGTTGAGGACACCATCTGTTCCTTGCAGAAGCTTGACTGATAGTTTCTTATCAACCTCTAGGCCAATTGTCCAGCAAGCCTCTCTCGATGGGTCCATCCTCATCCGTCCCCAGGGCCCAGGCTGCTTTTGCTGGGGGCGGGCCGTGGGGACTGTGTCTGGGGTGGCCCTGGGCTATTCCTGTTTTAGAAAAGCCAGGACTTTGAAGAGAGCTGTCAACACTTGAGGATTTGGGAGTTAATTAGCTGATGAGTAGATTCTCTTTGTCTTCAGACTCTTCTTTCTTTGAAAGCCTGTGTTGTAATCAGTGACCTAAAGAAATGGTTGGAGAGAGACAGCAACAGCGTAACTACTGCCACGCAGTCATTTGAATGAGCTGAGCCAGTGGAGGGAGACTGTGGTGGAAAAGACTCTCCAGCAATAATCCAAAAGTACCCTCTCCTTCACAGTGCCTGTTCTAATCTATTTCCCCCCGCCCCTTGAGCTTCTTGGGTGTGCGGATTTTTATCACATTTGGTAAGTTTCAGCTATTTTTTTCCCTTGAATAGTTTTTTCTGGTACTTTCTTCTCATAATCACATTGTGTCTGTTGATGTTCTCTTTAAAATATTTACTAGGGTGCCTTGGGTCTTGGTTGCAGCATGCAGGATCTTCGTTGCATCATGCGAGAGATCTTTCACAGTGGCACATGGACTCTCTAGTCGCAGCGTGGGGCCTCAATAGTTGTGACATATGGATCTGGTTGCCCTGTGACATGTGAAATCTTCCCAAACAAGGGATCAAACCACGTCACCTGCACTGCAAGGTGGATCCTTAAACACTGGGCCACCTGAGAAGCCCCCTACCTGTTCTAATCTTGCTGTGGATTCTTTGATGCTAAAATCTGTTTTAAACCCCTGAATCTTTACCCACAAATGGCAAATGGAGGCAGTTAGAAGCATGAGGAATGGCAGAGGACGGAGCCTAGAATTTAACGTAGTACTTGAACAGAGAGGGCTTTCCCAGTGGCTCAGTGGTAAAGAATCTGCTTGCAACGTCGATCCCTGGGTTGGGAAAATCCCCTGGAGGAGGAAATGGCAACCCACTCCAGTATTCTTGCCTGGCAAATCCCATGGACCGAGGAACTTGGAAGGCTACAGTCCACAGTGTTGCAAAGAGTCAGACACGACTTAGTGATTAAACAACAACAAAACAAAGAATAGGCAACAGCTATGCTGTGTGAAGAATCAGAGCCTTTCCCTCACAATGTTGGAGAAAATGAATAAAGAACCCTGAGTTATTCTGAAGTTACTTTTAATCATCAGAATGCCATTCTGAAACTGGGTCATGTGAGTCACTATTTTAATAAGCTTTTTTAAAAATCAGCAATAGCAACCAAAATAATTGATGTTAAATGTATGTTATGCGTGAGGCCCCACAGCAGGCCAGGAACTTTATTTCACTTATTCTACAAATGGTGCCTCGAGAAAAATAGGACAAGTGTTCCTATTTTGCAGATAAGAAAGTTGAGGTTCGGAAAGCCAACGTAACTTACTCCATAGCCAATGCGTGGTGGAGTGAACCAAGGGAAGAGCATGAAAATTAGGATGTTTGCGTTGAATAGATGCTGATAGCTATAAACAATTTATTGTTTGCCAAATATTTTGTGTTTGATAATGAGTAAATAATGCTAATCAGGTATGTTGTGTAAATACCATTTGATATTTGTTTTAAAGTAATCACACTGTGATCTTCATGTTCCCAGAGGGCTTCATGAGAGGAAGTGCCTGTTTATCCAGTTTGCCCTCTAAAGGCCTCTCCAGGATGTCCAGCCCCTGGGGGGAGGGGTGTGTCATGGCCCCCCACGGCATAGACCAGCCCTTGTGAGTTAATGGCATCCCAGAAAACAAGCCAGGCAGGCTTCTGGTTGAGTTTCTTCTCCGTGAGCCCAGGCATTCCACACTTTGCTCTCCCTAGAGTGAATAGCCCTCGAGAAGGATGCTCAGCAGGCCTGCAGACTGCCTGACTCCACCGTCCCACAGCCCCGAGGAAGTTTCTCTCCTGGAGCCTGGCCCCAACAGTTTGACTCTGGTGGACAAGTCTGAGCTGGATGAACGAGCAGGAAGTGCCAGTTCCTGCTCTCCACGCGGTGATCCTGAGCTCTTTGTAGAATAACCTGTCCAGCCCAGGAGGAGAAAACCCTCCCCCAGCAAACTGGCCTGACAGCATGGCCCATCTCAGAAACCTGCTCCAGAGCTCGGGTTCTTGGCCTGGAGTTTTGAAATTCCTTCACTGGAGCAGCCTTTGGGAGCATCTTCTGATGTCACTGCTCTGGTAACAATTTAGGGAGCCCACAGTGTTCCCCAACTCTCATGATCGCTTAAGCAAGAAGCCTGACTCCTTGCAGGATAAATATATGGCAACTCACACCCGTTCCCTGGGGGCTCTTGATCTGTAAAATGCAGTGGTTGGTTTCAGTGAGCCAGTAGTTTGGATTCTGTATTCCTCATCAGTAGAATAAACAAGGATAGCCTATGCTACTCAGACACAGAAAACAACCACATCTCCCAATAAAAATGATTGAACTCGCTGGATCAGATACAGAAGGGGTCCTGAGGTTAAGATGGATTCTCTGTATTCTATCCAGATGTCTCCAGAGAAGGAGCCCAGGGTTTTTCCACACTTGAGGGAAATCTTTAGACCTGGGCAGCTAATCAAAAGGGGCCCTCAGCTCAACCAGGGTCCCTCTAGCAGTGCGCAAGCGCCCTACCCAGCCCTAGATATCAAAGGTGAAGAAAGTCAGCATTCCTCTTACTTGATCCCCCTACTTTGAGTGGCAGCAATGAAAGGAAAGAAAACAGAAATGTTGCTGGAATAGGCCTTACGGTCTTTGCAGTTCCCCCTGCTTCTCTTTGCCAGTGGTGGGGAAAAGGGGGGGGGGGGCGATGCTGAGGCCCACACAGGTCATGTGACTTGCTCATGGTCTTACCTGTAAGCAGGTTTGAGGCTGAGCCCACTGGCCCTGGTCAGTGCCAGAGAGGAGAGTAAGGGGATCTGCCAACTGTGAGTCACCCCCATTCTATCCACTCAAGGGAACTCTCCATTCAGTCAGGGTGGATAGCTTGCAATTTCCATGAGTGATTTAGGACTTGTGGATTTCATTTCAGAAGCCCTAGCTACCCTGACCTTATGTCTTCCGGGGTCATCTTGAGTGACCCCAGTGTGCTAGTCTAGAAACCCCAAACTGTGTGTGATCGGTTTTACCATCCACAGTGAGGGAGAAAAAAAGAACTTGTGTGCCCGTTAAAAAGTCATCATTCGCATTGACATCAGCCCTGGTTGAAATCATCAGGGGAACTTGGGAACTACAGAAAGGTCAAAGGTTGGCAGGGTTAGGGTTTCGTGGGAACATGCGCATGTTTGGACCAGACCCAAGTGCCTGGTTGACCTGTTTGACAGGTAACAATTAGAGAGTAGGAGCTTGCCTGGCTGGAATGCGGCTGCAGAGGCCGGTCGGAGGATCTGGTTTACCTGCTCAGCAGGTGGGGCCTGCTGAGTCCGACAGGCATGTGCACGCACAGCATTCCAACGGATCGCTTTTCTTTTAAAGATGCAGCGATGACTGCAGGGCACAAAAGGGTTGGGTTGAGCCCTGGCTGGAAGCCGTTAGCTATTTGCAAGGTAAAGAAGCAAAATAAATAGTTCCCTCTAGACAGCTCAAGGAAGAAACTGCAAAGGCATTCAGAACTTCTTTTTTTTTTTTTAATGTCTAAAGTGAATATGTGCTTCTTGTCTCCAGACTTGAGAAACCCCAGACTGGTACAAAATACCAAAGATAATAGAATGAAGAGTCACGCCCCCTGTCCCGACCTTTTCTTTTGAAAGAGATCATAATATTATTGGGAGCAAAAGATGGGCTCCTAGAGGGTGGTGTCTGGCTTGAGGCAGTCTAGAAATGTTTGCTGGTTTTCCTTATACAGCTGAGGAAGACACTCAGGAGCACAAAGTTCCGGGTTTTTTTTTCCTCCATAAATTGTACGCGGTATGTATATTTTTTGAAAGTTAAAAGTTTCAATACATATAATTAAAGAAGGTAATCTGGTGTTTAAAATAATAGGATATTAGAATAATATCATATACATAATATACAGTATAATGGAGCATCTACCTGGGCACAGACCCACATATGTAAAGTGACTTCTTTTTGACTTGGGATTTGGGATAGATTACTTCAACTTCCTGTATCATATTCATCATGATACAAGATGAGAAGGGGGGAAGCCAAGCCCAGGGAGACTGGGACCTGAAAACTGTGATGCTACAGGGACTGAAGTGACTTGGCAGCAGCAGCAGGGAGCACTGCTCAAACAAACTCAAAACTCTTTGAAAATTTCCAGTTTTAAAAAATTTACCAAGTTAGTTGTTGTTGTTCTTTTTTCGCTGTGCCATATGGTTTGTGGAATCTTAGTTCCCCAACTAGGGATCAAACCTAGGCCTCCAGCAGTGGAAATGTGGAGTTCTAATCGTTGGACTGCCAGGGAATTCCCAAGGCTTTTTGTTTTGTTTCAGATGGCAAAGAATCTGCCTGCAATCCAGGAGACCTGGGTTCGATCCCTGGGTTGGGAAGATCCTCTGGAGAAGGGAATGACAATCCACTATTCCTGCCTGGAGAATCCCATGGACAGAGGAGCCTGGCGGGTTACAGTCTACGGGGTCACAAGGAGTCAGACACAACTGAGCGACTAACACTTTCTGAGCAACTAACACTTTCACACTTTTGTTTTGTTTGCTTTTACCAAGTTAAGTTCGGTTTGGTTCAGTCACTCAGTCGTGTCCGACTCTTTGCGACCCCATGAATCGCAGCACGCCAAGCCTCCCCGTCCATCACCAACTCCCGGAGTTCACTCAGACTCGCGTCCATCTAGTCAGTGATGCCATCCAGCCATCTCATCCTCTGTCGTCCCCTTCTCCTCCTGCCCCCAACCCCTCCCAGCATCAGATGTTTCTAAAAGGATAAAATCTCTTTCTCCTTTGCTGTCTTTAGTGCCGAAATTATTCGAGTCCCTCCAAATGAAAGATAGGTGTCTCCCACTGCTCCCTGTGCTCTCAGTGCCCTGACGCCCCGAGGCAGAGCCCAGGATACCATCGCCGCGGCCTGGGAGTGTGGTGAGAGAGGCAGGCAAGACCTGGGCAGCTGGTGATTACCCTGCAAGGACCTTGCCAGTTCAAAGAGTTAATTATAGGGAAGCTGGAGATCTTAAAATTCAATTGCCAGGAACAAACAAGCAAACAAAAGCTTAGGTGTCTCATTGTTGACTCTTGGTGGTGGTAAGACAGCTGCTAATATGGCAATTTAACTCTCTGGGTATTTATGTAAATGTGAAGGTTATTGTATACAGATCTTTGATCAGAATTAATCAAAGGTAAGTTATAATAATAATGAAAAGTCACAACAACAATAACTTACAGTTATTGAGCTCTTGCTATATGTCTGTGCTATACTCGACTGGCTGCATTTTCTCGTTTCATCTCCACAACCATCCTGAGACAGCAAGTGTCATGCTCTCCTTTTTGCAGTCCAGGAGATGAAGGCACAGAGAGGTTCCAGAACTTGCCTCAGGCCATGCTAGGATCTGAACCCAGGTACTTCACTCATTCCTAGTTCTGAACTCCCACTCTGAGACGGGCACAGTGCCAGGGCTTCACTAGACCAAGAGGAACTCTTAGGGTTGGTCCTTCATGGACAAATTGGACTAAACAGAATCTGATTACAGACGGTCCCTGACTTATGATGGCTCAGTGTTTGATGTTTTTACTTTATGATGGTGCAAAAGCAATACTTACTCAGTAGAAACCACACTTTGAATTTTGATCTTTCCTTGGGCTTGTGGTGTGTGCTGTGGTCCCCCTTGGTGAGGTCAGGTAGTGACCTTGAAACTTGGTTCCTGGTCACCCATGCGATCCATGAGGGTCAACAGCCGATATGCTGACAACCATCTTGTCCCCAGATAATCATAGTTTTTCATTTTTAGTACAATATTAAGTGAATTATATAAGATAGTCAATGCTTTATGAAATAGACTTTATGTTAGATGGTTTTGCTCAACTGTAGACTCATGTAAGTGTCCTGAGCACATTTTAAGGGAGGCGAGAAGGAGCTGTGATGTCCCTTAGGTTAGTGTGTTAAATACATTTTTGACCTATGTGATTTTCAACTTACAATGGATTTATTGGGATGTAGCCCATCATAAGTCAAGGAAGATCTGATTGTTTCTGACTCCAGTACTAGTTCTCTTATCTATCAGATGGCCTCTTCATGGTGCACATACTTTGAAGTCTGTCATTGTCTCTGATGTCACTGAGTACCATGCCAGAGGCCATGACCTTCACCTCTGCCTTGCCCCAGCCAGGCTGAGACACTCTCAGTAGAAGAGTCTTGGTGCCGCAAAGGACGATGGCCATATACTTATGTATATTCCAGGCCTGCATTGTCTCATTTGCCTAATTAGCATGGGAGCAGCAAATTCAAGTTCAAAAGCCCTGTAAGCAGAGCTTACCCTGGGTGTGAGAAGCCACTCTGATTACTAAGTATCTTATCAATAACAAATATTTGTGTGTTGGTTTTCACCCCTTGACAACTGCACTGGTCTTCACAGATTCAGACATAATGACTGCTTTTTCAGATCCTGGGGGAAAAAAAGCAAAATTAGCTTGCACTTTACCTACTCAAAGGGAAGTTCCTCAAAGCGGTCTGCTTCCCCTGCAGCACTACACTTACCTGCAAGGTCATTCTTATTTCCCAAATGATAATACTTCCTTCTGATGGTGTGTACAAATCCCGAACTCTGTGCTCTTCGACCAGGCCACTCCTCGTGTGCCTTTGAGCAAACTCTAAAGGACAGATACGGCTTCTCTGGCCATGACCCACCTTCAGTGGCCATGGAAAGACTGAATGGCTGCTTACTTGGGGGAGAGTAATAGTAGTGACACAGGGCAATGATGATAACTGTACTGAGGCCTACTATGGGCCAGAAGCCACGCCACACGTTCTACATGTGTTCTCTCCTCTAATAATTACAGTGGCCGTGTGTGTGTGTGTGTGTGTGTGTGTGTGCTCAATTGCTTTAGTCATGTCTGACTCTTTGTGACCACATGGACCGTGGCCTACCAGGTTCCTCTGTTCATGGGATTCACGGGATTTTCCCAGGCCATTTACCAGTAAGTACATTTTATGATTACAGGTAACAGTGAAGAAGCCTGTTCACAAAGCATCGATGAAGCTGAAAAATGGCAATGCTAAGGCGCAGAACTAGACCCATCATGTGCTAGAGCCCAACTCAGGCAGGAGGTGGAAGCAAATTTCCACTTAGTCTTTAAGGTTTTCTGATTCCAAGATGCTCTATTCTACTCTGCTTTAAACAAAGCATATCAGGAAAGTCACCTAGGGCTCCTCTGACCACTGTGCTTTAAGTTGGAAAAGAAACAATCTGAAGCAGGTTTTAAAAAGAAAAACCAGAGGACTTCCCTGGTGATCCAGTGGCTCAGAGTCTGGGTTCCTGTTGCAGAGGGCCTAGGTTTGATCCCTGATGAGGGAACTAGATCCCACATGCCACAACTAAGACCGGGCACAACCAAATAAATACATATTAAAAGAAAAAGAGCTAGCAGGGTGGAAAAGACACTCAAGGCATGTCATGTGAAGAAAAGTTTAAGGAACCAGAAACACTTATAGCCAGGAGTGAATAGAACTAGGGACTGGGGAGGGAGAGTACGCTAATTGCTTTCAAATAATCGGAGGGCTGTCAAAATATGCTAGTGCTATGTAGCTCCAAGTTGGAAAACCAGGACCAATAAGAAGAATTTGGAAAGAAACAGATTTTGATCCATGTAAAGATGAATTTGTTATCCCTTTAACTGGAAAGCAGTGGAAGGACAGTTGAAATGCCAGTCTCATCACTGCAGTAAGCATTTGCTGTTTTTGCTTTCCACAGTCCTTTTTTCTTTATTTAGAAAGCAATGGCCTGATTTTCTTTGGGGAAATAACATTTCCCCATTGCAAACTGTCTTGGTGGGATAATCCTTCAAGTTGTTCTATTCACCCCTCTCCCCCAGTCAGATTCTTTTTCCCAGGATGCTCTATCTTGAATAGAGTCACATGAGGGTGGTAAGATGACTGAAGTGGACTTTTCCCTGAATAGTGCCCTGACCAATGAGGATATCAAATACAAAATGCATTCTTATATAGTAAACATCCCCTGCAAGCTCAATTTCCACATTTTCATCCAGTCTTTAAAGAGAATCTCCAAGGATTATACCTCCAATCTAAATTCCTTACAATGTAGTTTGCCCTTGAAGAATAATTATCTGCCCTGGTCCTGTTCTTCAACATCCTCTCAGTTTCTTGAGCTTCCTCTGTCTCCCCAGTAAATACTATTTTTAAGTTAATAGAAACATTTTCCTATTGTGAATAAAATATCCGGACACAGCCATAAACTAGATCCATGACTGTGGTTATGGGAAACAATTTGACCCCTCTGAGCCCCAGTTCCTTCATTTGAAAATAATCCCAGTAGTTTTAGTGTATAACATGAGAGAGCATTTGTGAAGAGAAATACACATAGTAGGTGTGCAATCAATGGTAGCTATGGAAATGATTTGATTATAATTTCCTGTCTCTGGAAGTATTCAAGTATGGACTCGAAAATCACAGTCCAGGGATTTACAGGGATGATTCAACCATGGAGAGAATGGTTGGATATGATGCCCTCATTTCTTTCTCATGTTGAGAGTTTATGATTCTATATGAGAGAGATTTAAGGATGTGCAGATCCTTCAGCTGAGCACCAAAGAGTTGATGTTTTTGAACTGTGGTGTTGGAGAAGACTCTTGAGAGTCCCTTGGACTGCAAGGAGATCCAACCAGTCCATCCATCCTAAAGGAAATCAGTCCTGAATATTCATTGGAAGGACTGATGCTGAAGCTGAAACTCCAGTATATTAGACACCTGATGTGAAGAACCAACTCATCAGAAAAGACCCTGATGCTGGGAAAGATTGAAAGAAGGAGGAGAAGGGGACGGACGACAGAGAATGAGATGGTTGGTGGCATTACCGATGTGATGGACATGAGTTTGAGTAGGATCTGGGAGTTGGTGATGGACAGGGAAGCCTGGCGTGCTGCAGTCCATGGGGTCACAAGGAGTCGGACACAGCTGAGTGGCTGAACTGAACTGAGATCCTGTAAAGCAAAATGGCAGAGGCAAGAGTCTTGGTGTGAGGGCTGAACGTGGATGGGTTCCATTCCCTGGGCTGGTGTTCAAGTCAACACTGACTTGGAGTCACTAACCAATCCGCCCTTGAAAAGAGCTCTGGCGGTCACCCAGGTTAGTGTCCATCAAGGCTAACTCACTCAGTGCTTCCACCATGGTTTTGTCATTATCAGAAAAAGAGACTCATTCAAGTTGTTCCAGAAATAATGGGATTTATTGAAAGGACATGTATGCATGGGAGTCTTGGAAGAACCAAAAAACAAGCCTCAGGAAAGGCAGGTATCAAGGCAGCTCTGTGATATGCTATTTTACGTTTTTAACTCTTGTTCTCACAGCAAAGTCTTGCTCTATATATCACCTCCTTTATCTCCTTCCTTGCCAGCTGGCTATTTCTGGTTATTTTTCTACACATGGCCCCAGATGGTCATTGCAGTCTCCAAATATGCATGACCTTCCGGGTTCAACAACCATAACTAAACTTCCTTCTGGACATCTTTACCTAAATCCTCAGAGAAGAATTCGACTGACTTAGCCATTGAGCCAGGCTATGTCACAGGCTACCATTGGCCCATCCATGAGATCTGGGTCCTAACCAGGTATAAACAGCTAGCTGAGTCTGGGGACAGGCTTACCTGGTTTATTGCCCACTCAGCAGGCGAAGGAGACTGCTCAGGAAACTAGCAAAATTTGGCAGGAGACATTTTACCTGTGATGATACAAAAATATAAGATATATCCTTATAGATTGAACATCTCCTTCAGAGTATGTTTTCTCACCATTTTCTTCCAGTCCTTAAAGAGAATATCCAAGGGTTGTACATCAGGCTTCCCTGGTTGCTTAGATGGTAAAGAATCTGCCTGCAATGCAGGAGACCCAGGTTCAGTCCCTGGATCTGGAAGATCCCCTGGGGAAGGAAATGGCAACCCACTCCAGTATTCCTGCCTGGGAAATCCCATGGACCAAGGAGCATGGTGGGCCACAGTCCATGGGGTCACAAAGAGTCAGACACAACTGGGCGACTAACAGGCACACAAACAAGGGTTGTATTTCCAACCCAAATACTTTAGGTTGTGGATTTCCCTTGGAGATCTCCTATGAGATGATGGAAATTTCCCTTCTGAATGTTGACTTGAAGCAACCGGGTCTTCTGATGTGTTGTATAAAATTCCTGACAGCTTAAAGCGTTAGTCGCTTCAGTCGTGTCTGACTCTTTGTGACCCCATGGACTGTAGCCTGCCAGGCTCCTCTGTCCATGGAATTCTCCAGGCAAGAATACTGGAGTGGGTAGCCATTCCCTTCTCCAAGGGATCTTCCCAACCCAAGGATCTTCCCAACCCAAGGATCGAACTCACGTCTCCTGTATTGCAGGCAGACTCTATCATCTGAACCACCAGGAAAGCCCTTGTATTCAGTTTGAAAACTTATAAATTCTTAGCCACTATATTCTCATGACCTCAGACTAAAGGGAGGTTCAGGAGAAAGAAGGAGAATGTGTTTCAAAGACCAGGAAAATGTCTTAAGCCATATTTAACACATGGGAGGGTGGAATATTCTAGAAAGGTCTTGGAAATAATGTTTCTGGGAACTTTTGAAAGCCAACCTGGGGATTTCCCTGTGATTTGTTGTAATCTTGCATCCATTCACATGCCAGTGAGACCCAACCCCAGGACTGGACTAGAATCTTCCTAGTTTGAGTAGTGTCTCCAAGAAAACATTAGCACAAATCTCTCTTCCAAAGGAGGAGGGTTAATGGCTTACCCAAGAGCCTCTAGGGACTGCATTATGAAGAAGATTCTGGGCCCAGAGTTTCAGGCCCACACACTTCACATCTGAGAATTAATGACTGATCCTTCTCTGATGGAGGGTTAAGCCTCTGCTGGTTGATTACAAATGTTCCAGATACAGATCTCAGAGGTGAGAACTTTGTGAATAACAGAAACAACCACAGAAAAACTCCGCAGAAAGCCTTACCTTAATTCATTACTCAACTTTGTGAATTTTGAGGATTTAATGAGGCATTTTAAATAAAGAAAGGAATTACTTCAAGGTTAAGGAGATCTGGGGCCAGCTTAAATTGAGCGATGAGAAACCTAAGTTGCTCTTTCAGGATATTATTCACCGTATAAAAACAAAATGTATTTGTTCGTAGTAAACATGTCAGAGCAGCAGCTATAGAGGACAAGTGTAGACTGGTTGCTGTCCAATCTGCCAATTTGCAGATGAAAGACGGGGATCTGATAAGTGACAGCTTACCATGAGAACATTTGCATCTAGATCTTTTCTGGTTCATTATTTCATCCCCAACCATATGAGTGTATCAGTAAAAGTTCAAGACAGCTGCTGTTTTCACAGCGTATTTATACTTATCTAAAGCAGGGAAGCTCTGTTTGATGGCAATCATCATGACCCATCTAACATAAATGAGCCATCCTAGTACTTGCTTGTGGGCTTCCTTCCTTGCATTGGCTTAGATGGTAAAGAATTTGTCTGCAGTGCAGGAGACAGAGGTCTAACCCCTGTGTTGAAAAGATTCCCTTGAGAAGGAAATGGCTAGCCACTCCAGTGTTCTTGCCTAGAGAATCCCATGGACAGAGGAGTCTGGTGGGCTATAGTCCATGGGGTCGCAAAGAGTCAGACATGACTGAGCAACTAACACTTCACTTCAGTACTTGTTTGTAAGGATAGGGATCTTTCAGTTCAATTGCTCACTTGGGTCTGACTCTTTGCGACCCCATGGACTGCAGCACGCCAGGCCTCCCTGTCCATCACCAATTCCCGGAGTTAACTCATGTCCATTGAGTCAGTGATGCCATCCAACCATCTCATCCTCTGTCGTCCCCTTCTCCTCCCATCTTCAATCTTTCCCAGCATCAAGGTCCTTTCAAATGAGTCAGCTCTTCACATCAGGTGGCCAAAGTTTTGGAGATTCAGCTTCAGCATCAGTTCTTCCAATGAACATTCAGGACTGATTTCCTGTAGGATGGACTGGTTGGATCTCCTTGCAGTCCAAGGGACTCTCAAGAGTCTTCTCCAACACCATAGTTCAAAAGCATCAGTTCTTCGGGGCTCAGCTTTCTTTATAGTTCAACTCTCACATCCACACATGACTGCTGGAAAAACCACAGCCTTGACTAGACAGACCTTTGTTGCCAAAGTAATGTCTCTGCTTTTTAGTATGCTGTCTAGGTTGGTCATAACTTTCCTTCCAAGTAGCAAGAGTCTTTTAATTTCATGGCTATAGTCACCATCTGCAGTGATTTTGGAGCCCGAAAAAGAAAGTTTGCCACTGTTTTCACTATTTCCCCATCTATATCCCATGAAGTGATGGGACCAGATGCCATGGTCTTAGTTTTCTGAATGTTGAGCATTAAGCCAACTTTTTCACTCTCTTCCTTCACTTTCATCAAGAGGTTCTTTAGTTCTTCTTCACTTTCTGCCACACTTTATTCTGTGTGGTGTCATCTGCATACCTGAGGTTATTGATATTTCTCCCGGCAATCTTGATTCCAGCTTGTGCTTCATCCAGCCCAGTGTTTCTCATGATGTACTCTGCATATAAGTTAAATAAGCAGGGTGACAGTATACAGCCTTGACACACTCCTTTTCTTATTTGGAACCAGTCTGTTCTGTGTCCAGTTCTAATTGTTGCTTCCTGACAAATCCTGAAAGATGATGCTGTGAAAGTGCTGCACTCAATATGCCAGCAAATTTGGAAAACTGAGCAGTGGCCACAGAACTGGAAAAGGGCAGTTTTCATTCCAATCCCAAAGAAAGGTAATGCCAAAGAATGCTCAAACTACCGCACAATTGCACTCATCTCACATGCTAGTAAAGTAATGCTCAAAATTCTCCAAGCCAGGCTTCAGCAATACGTGAACCGTGAACTTCCTGATGTTCAAGCTGGTTTTAGAAAAGCCAGAGGAACCAGAGATCAAATTGCCAACATCTGCTAGATCATGGAAAAAGCAAGAGAGTTCCAGAAAAACATCTATTTCTGCTTTATTGACTATGCCAAAGCCTTTGACTGTGTGGATCACAATAAACTGTGGAAAATTCTGAAAGAGATGGGA
>SJYQ01014024.1:350293-411387 GCA_006410935.1 Redunca redunca | reverse complement strand
AACCAGCTTGAACATCTGGAATTTCACAGTTCACGTAGTGTTGAAGCCTGGTTTGGAGAATTTTGAGCATTACTTTACTAGTGTGTGAGGTGAGTGCAATTGTGCGGTAGTTTGAGCATTCTTTGGGACTGCCTTTCTTTGAAGGATCTCTCAACTGTAAGTAAAAGTATTTTTGTCCTATTCATGAGCAGATCCTCTCTCCTCTCCACGCGTTAGTTAATACATTGACAGAAAGAGAATTATCTTAGTTCAGTGTGTCCCACAACTTGCACACTGCCTCACAATTTTTGCTATATCATCATTCCAGCTGTAGAATTCTTTACTGATTTATTTTCTTTGTCAACTCACTTTTTTAAAATCTAAATAGAATATTTTTTCGTAACATGGTCAATATCTTCAAAATCTGTTTTGTATGTGAATTTTTAGCTTTTATGGGCTATTTTTTTCTGATATCAGTTGAAACAATACATAGCTAATATAAACAGAAAACAATGTTGGCCCATTAAAAGAAAAAATAACTAAAAACTTCTTGTGTAACCATGATTGGCATGCAGACTGCATTTTGGGAAATCCTACTCAGTGATAAGGAAGAGGCTAGGTGTGAGTGCAGCTTTATACCCAGTTCATTCCTGGAAGAGGCCAATTGGTTCCAACACTCTCCTTAATTGGCTGATCCATTTTGGGTTAGTCACTCACCTCCTACAACTTCATTTCCTCATCAGAAGAGGCTGGACTCAACAGGCTCTGAGTTCCTCCCTAATGATCTGTAAGTTTTCTAAGATTCTATTGCCACACAGTGTGGCCTTGAGCTCCAGGTGGTTCCCTAGCACTAGTTGATACACGTGCTTAATCTGGGAGCTTTGCAGGCCTTTGCTGCTCCTTTCATGAGCAATGCTTAGGGAATATGCCTCCCAGCCAGTATCTGAATGCAAAAACCCCCTTTCTCTAGTTTGGATGAATTGCGGTGGAAGAAAAAGCAAGTGGGCAAAAGGAATTTGGAAGGTGGCTTTGAAAGATTGCTGATTTCACTCCTATTTTGCTTCCTCCCAGGTCTGACACCCCAACTACTCTGGAAGGATCCTGAGAAAAGGAAAACCTGATTTGATTCCCCCACACCTTAGAGTGCAGTGATGATAAATCATGGCAGTGGTGCATAACTGATAATGTGCGTGCATGCATGCTCAGTCTCTCAGTAGTATCTGACTCTTGAGTCAGACACGACTGAGCAATGTTATAACAGTAACACACTTTAACACTAGCACACGTTGGCTGTGCTGGGTCTTCGTTGCTGTGCGGACTTTTCTCAAGTTGTGGCTAGTTGGGGCTACTCTCTAGCTGTGGTGCACGGGCTTCTTATTGCAGTGGCTTCTCCTAGGTGGCACAGTGATAAAGAATCTGCCTGCAATGCAAGAGACATGGCAGATTCTCTACCGCTAATAATATGCTGTCAGTCTAATAAAATAATGGCAACTCAGCTAATCTTGGGGCTTCCCAGCTGGCACTAGTGGAAAAGAACCTGCCTGCCAGTGAGGAGATACATGGGACACCAGTTCGATCCCTGGGTCAGGAAGATCCCCGTGGAGTAGGAAATGGCACCCCACTTCAGTATTCTTGCCTGGAAAATCCCATGGACCGAGGAGCCTGGTGGGCTGCAGTCCATGAGGTATCCAAAGAGTCAGACATGACTGAGTGACTTAACACAGGATCAGATCAGCTAATCTCATTGAGCCTTTACTTTCTTATTTGGAAAAGACAGAATTTGAACTGGATATTTTGTGAAAATTCTGCCACCTCTGAAGTTCTTTGACTGTATGACTTCAGTTTTTATTTTTTTAAACAAAAATGTGCTAAATTTAAATTTGATCAAATCCCTTTAAAAATCTGGCATTAGAAGACAAGAATAAAGTTACCTTTGGGATAATCATCTATGTGCAATTTCTGTAAGTTTTCTGGAAACTACGATATGGTCTATGGTACACCTGAACTGAAATGTCACGTGCCCATATGAATCAATTTAAAATTTTTTATTTATTTATTTAGTGGCTTAGGTGGTTAAAAAAAAAAAAAAAAATCTGCCTGCAGTGCAGGAGACCTGGGTTCAGTCCCTGGGTGGGGAAGATCCCCTGGAGAAGGAAATGGCAACCCACTCTGGTATTCTTACGTGGAGAATCCCAGGGACAGAGAAGCCTGGCAGGCTACAGTCCATGGGGTCACAAAGAGTCAGACACGACTGAGCGCCTGAGCATGTAAGCTTCCCGTGTTGCAGAGTGGAGGATCTAGGCACATGGGCTTCAGTAGCCGTGGCTCCCAGGCTCCGGAGCACAGACTCAGTAGTTGTGGCGCATGGGCTCAGCTACTCCACAGCATGTGGAATCTTTGTGGACCAGAATTTGAACCCATGTCTCCTGCATTGGCAGGCGGATTCTTTACCACCAAGCCCCCAGGGAAACCCATATTAGGCATTTTTTCATTCATTTACCTGGCCATTTTTTTCTTCAGAAATGCACTGTACACTTATTATGTACCAGGAAGTAGAACATGGTTGCATGTAATTCTGGAGGCAAAATAATTTGGGGTTGAATCCTGTTTTCACTGCATGTTAGCTCTATGACCCTGGCTAAGTGACTTAATCTCTGTAAGCTTTGGCTCCTTTATCTATAAACCAGGAATGACAGTATATCATAATTATAGGGCTATTGACAATTGAAAGAGATAACAGGTGGAAGGTCAATAACAGAATACAGTAAGCATCCAATAAATTGTAGCTGCTATCATCCTCTTCGTAACCATTGTTACAGACTGAACTGTGTCCCCCGCCAAATTTGTATGTTGAGTCGCAACCCTCAGTGGGTCAGAATATGGCTGTATTTGGAACTAGTCCCTTTAAACATGTGATTAAGGTAACAGTGAAGCCATACGGGTGGGTGCTGATCGATATGACTAGTATCCTTATAGGAAGAGGTGATGAGGACACGAAAATACACGGGGGAAGATGTGTGAAGATACAGGGAGCAGACAGCCAAGCCAAGGAGACAAGCCCCTGAATGAAATTAACCCTGCTGGCATCTTCATCGTGGATTTCTAGCCTCTGAATTGCAGGGGAATACATTCCCGTTTTTTAAGCCACCCAGTCTGTGGTGTTTGTTACCGCAGCCCTAACAGACTAATACAACCGTCTTCAACATCATCATTACCATCTCCATGTGCTGGGATTCAAAAATGATTATGCTGTTCTTTTTCCATGAATTCACAATCTGAGGGAGACAAGCTTATAGACAAATATATTTTTTAATACAGTCGTGTCTGACTCTTTGCAACCCCATGGGCTGTAGCCCACCAGGCTTCTCTGTCCATGGGGTTTTTCCAGGCAAGAATATTGAAATCGGTTGCCATGCCCTTCTCCAGGGGATCTTCCGACCCCAGGGATCAAACCCAGGCCTCCCACATTGCAAGAGGATTCTCTACTATCTGAGCTACCAGGGAAGTCCCACTTTATAATCCGAGCTAAGGACAAAAATAAAGGTCTGCACCATACCCATAAAAGCACAAGGGAAAGAATGATTTACCATATGGGAGAGACATAAAGGAGAAAATGGGGAGGGGTTATAAAGTATACTAGTCCTGAAAAGACCAAGGAAGATCAATTACTTCGTAAGCAAGGAGGGACAGGGCTTCTTAGGCAAGGGGATGGCACTTACGGTGGAATCTGTGGGTGGCAAGGACATTCTTCAGGGTTTGTTTTCTAGAAGTCATTTGTTCTGCGACACAGGACCTGACCTGGGTCATGATGGAGAGAAAGTAAGTTCCTAACCAAACAAAGCGAGACGCCATTAATCAGCTCGATGAGCTAGCGCCTGGACCTTCATTCCTGCTGTCTGGAGAAGGGAAGGATAAAACACAAAAAGAGAAATTCCCATTTTGGCCCACTAGAAGCATTTAGCAGGCCTAATGCTTTGTGTTTGGGAGCTAAGGTAACATGACTCCTCAGCCTAAGCTCCGAATGGATAAGAGCACAAAGACAGTGGGGGAGACATAACCTAGTTCCAAAGTGGTGGTTAAAATGTAATCCGTTCTTTCTGGTGCGTACATCTGCGGGGATTTATAACATGTAAAAATATGATTATAACTTGCCTCACATAAAGCCCTCATTATAAATTCAAAACAATTATACCTTTAAATGAACCAGAATAAGCAAGGTGGGGGAGGTAATATTATTCCCTGGCTACCTGGTGGATTGTTGAGGATTAATGAGCTAATGTCTGTAAAGCTCTCTAGCAAAGCAGAAGTAAAGAAGTGGAAAGCTAGCAGGTGTTAGAATCTCCCTTCCACCACATGCAAAGCTAAAAGACCGAACACAGGACAGTCTGTCTCAGGTGTTTATCTGTTTTACTATAACAACAACAACAAAAGATTAAAGAACATTTTATTAAAAAGACAAAAAAAATCTTTTTGCTAATATGGCACTTTAAGTGCTCCACAGTTTCGTCATCTTTATTCTCATCCATCCATGGTTATGATCATTTACCTACTTTGTATTTTAAATATTGATACTCATGTATTTTGCATTAGCTTGTTTGTGTTTCCTTAAGGTATCTATCATATAATGTGTTCGTGTTGGTACACAATCTTTATAACAGTTTTTAAAGTATTGTTTTTGTTCCGTCTCTAAGTCATTTCTGACTCTTTGTGCCCCGTGGACTGCAGCATGCCAGGCTTCCCTGTCCTTCACCATCTCCCAGAGTTTGCTCAAACTCATGTTTAAAGTATTATATTCATGTAAATTTGTATAGCATAAAATTAACCCATTTTAGTGTTAATTTAGTGACCCAAAGACTTTTAGTAAATTTATAATAGAGTTGCTGAAAAGCCAGCTTTGAAATATTTCCATCACCTCTCTGCCACATTTTCTAGTGCCTATTTGCAGTTCGTGGGTTTTCATCCCCCATCCTAGGAAACTGCTTTCTGCCACAGCTTTGTATTTCCTAGAAATTTTATGTAAATTTGTGTATGGTCTGCACTTAGCAAAGTGTGTTTTTGAGGATCATCCTTGTTGTAGTATGTATCAATCGTTTGCTCCTTTTTATTGCTGAATAATATCCTATTGAATGGTTATACCACACACGACTCACCAAGCGATCGACACTCGGATTATTTCCAGTTTGGGGCTGTTATGAATACTGCAGCTATGAATGGCATGTCTGTGGGAACATATGTTTTCATCTTTTTTGACCAGATGACTGGGAGTGGAATCGCTGAGTCATATGGTAACTCTATGTTTAACTTTCTAAAGAAACAACTAAACTGTTCCAAAGTGGCTGCGCTACTTTACATTCCTGCCAGTAATGTGTAAAGTTTCCAATTTCTCCACATCCTTGCCAATACTTGTTATTGTCTCTCGTTTTGATTATTGCCTTCAAAGTGGGTGGGAAATGGTATTTCATTGATTTCAACTTGTATTTTCCTAACTAATAATGTAGAACATCTTTTCATGTGGCAATGGCACCCCACTCCAGTACTCTTGCCTGGAAAATACCATGGACGGAGGAGCCTGGTGGGCTGCAGTCGCAAAGAGTCGGACACGACTGAGCGACTTCACTTTCACTTTTCACTTTCATGCATTGGAGAAGGAAATGGCAACCCACTCCAGTGTTCTTGCCTGGAGAATCCTGGGGACGGGGGAGCCTGGTGGGCTGCTGTCTATGGGGTCGCACAGAGTCGGACACGATTGAAGCGACTTAGCAGCAGCAGCAGCAGCCTTTTTTATATCTTCTTCGCTGAAAAGTGAAGTCGCTCAGTCATATCCAACTCTTTGCAGCCCCATGGACTGTAGCCCACCAGGCTCCTCCATTCATGGGATTTTCCAAGGAAGAGTACTAGAGTGGGTTGCCATTTCCTTCCCCAGGGGATCTTCCCAACCCAGGGATCGAACCCAGGTCTCCTGCATTGAAGGCAGACTCTTTACCATCTGAGTCACCAGGGAAGTCTTTGCTGAAATAATTATTCAAATCTTTTGCTCATTTTAAAAATAGGTTGTTTGTCTTGTTAGTGAGTTGTAAGAGTTTTTGATATAGCCTGAACTTATGTTCTTTGTTAGATATGATTTGCAAGTAGTTTCTCCCAACCTGTGACTTTTATTTTCATTGTTGTCGTTTAGTCACTCAGTCATGTCCAACTCTTTGCAACCCCATGGACTGCCGCACACCAGGCTTCCCTGTCCTTCACCATCTCCCAGAGCTTGCTCAAACTCATGTCCATTGAGTCAGTGATGCCATCCAACCATCTCGTCCTGCCATCCCCTTCTCCTCCTGCCTTCAATCTTTTCCAGCATCAGGGTCTTTTCTAATGAGCTGGCTCTTTGCATCAGGTGGTCAAAGTATTGGAGCTTTAGTTTCAGCATGGGTCCTTCCAATGAATATTCAAGGTTGATATCCTTTAGGATTGACTGATGTGATCTCCTTGCAGTCCAAGGGACTCTCAAGAGTCTTCTTCAGCACCAAAGTTCAAAAGCATCAGTACTTCGATGCTCAGCCTTCTTTATGCTCCAACTCTCACATTTTTTTTGAAGAGGAAAAGTTTTCATTTTTTTGAAGTCAAATTTATCAAAAATTTTATTTTATAGATCATGCTTTTAGCATCATACTTAAGAAATCTTTGCCTAACCCAGTCACATAGATTTTTCTCCTCTGTGATATCCTACAGTTTTGTTCTTATTTTGAGGCCTGTGGTCCATTTTAAGTTAATTTTTGTTTCTAGTGTACTATAAGGTCTATGTTCTTGTTCTGTTCTTTTATTTTTTTGCATGTGGATAGCCAATGTCTCACCACCATTTGTTGAAAAGACTTTTCCCTCATTGAATTGCCTTCACACTTTCATAAGTTGAAAGAGAAAAACAAATACCATATATTAATGCATACATCTAGAAAAAAATGGTACGGACGGTACCTATTTGCAGGACAAGAGTAGAGACTCAGATGAAGAGAATGGATGTGTGGACTAATCGGGGAGAGGGTAGCGTGAAACGGAGACTGGAGATTAGGAATGAGGTATGTGTAAAATAGCCGGTGGGAACCTGCTGTCCAGCACAGGGAGCTTAGTTCAGTGCTCCGAGATGACCTAGAGGGCTGGGATGGGGATGGTGCATGGGACGGCCAAAAAGGAAAGGAGATATATAGATATACACATATGGCTGATTCATTTTGTTGTACAACACTGTAAGGCAGTTATACCCCAATTAAAAAAAAAAATCAACTGATAAATATAACAGTTTTCTTTCGGACTCCCAGTTTTGATTCATTCATCTCTGTCCTTATGCCAATACCGTACTGTCTTGATTTCTGTAGCCTTAAAACAAGTCTTAAAATCAGGCTGTGCAAATCCTCCAACGTTTTTCTTTTTAAAGACTATTTTGGCTATTCTTTGTGATATATATATATTTTGGCCATGCCTCACGGCTTGTAGGATTTTAGTTCCCCAACCAGGGATTTAAACCCCGATGGCTGGGAAGTGAAGGTCTCAAGTCCTAACCAGTGGACCACCAGAGAATTCCCTCTTTGTGACAATTTTTAATGGTTGCAGGATAGCTCATAAAATGGATGTTTTACAATGAATGCACTTCATCATTTACCCGTTCCAGTCTATTTTGGGTTGTTATTAAGTTTGTAAAGAATAAAATTATGTCTGTATCTCGTTTCCTCTTGGGCATAGAGTTACTTATGGTGAATTCCTGAGAGAGGAATTACCGGATCGAGGTCTGTGAATGTGTGTTCCCATCTGTTTTGTGTAAAGAGACAGCCCTGATGTGGAGGGGAGGGACTGTCACACTGAGTGACTAATGGTTCTCAAGCACTTCTCAGATGCCAGGCTTCATACCCTTTATTTCACTGACTCTTCACAACTACTCTTAAAGTAGATGTGATTATCTCCATTTGGATACTGAGTTAAGTACTGATGCTTTGACCTAGCTTGACCAGCAGGTAGATGGCAGGGCTAAGACTGCAGCCCAGAGAGTCTCCCTGATTTCCTGCTAACGTAACCTGCTGCTTATCTCTAGCAAGCAGTTACGATTCACTCCCTGGGAGGATCAAGGAGGTGGAGGTATTAGCTCATCTGTTTCAGTCTTCACCAGACATCGTCAAAATCCTCTCAGTGTCTTTATCAACACTTTCGTTATTTCTCACAATAGCTGCTGACCCATTTTATAGGCAGGAAAAACTGTTAGGAGCTTAATAGAACTACCAAGAAATTAAAGGTCAGCCACCAGAGGAAGCCGGAAAATGATTCTGACTCTTTTATTAAGGCCTCCAATGGCACCTGAAAATCCCATGGGCGGAGGAGCCTGGTGGGCTGCAGTCCATGGGGTCGCTAAGAGTCGGACATGACTGAGCGACTTCACTTTCACTTTTCACTTTCATGCATTGGAGAAGGAAATGGCAACCCACTCCAGTGTTCTTGCCTGGAGACTCCCAGGGACGGGGGAGCCTGGTGGGCTGCCATCGCTGGGGTCGCACAGAGTTGGACACGACTGATGCGACTCAGCAGCAGCAGCAGCAGCCTTCTTCAGTCTCTCATGAAGCGACTGTTGCACTTTCCATTTTTTGTTGTTGTTTTCTATTTTTGTTTCGTGTTAAGTTATGAATGTGAGGTTTCACTGGAAGTCTTTCCAGAAGGCTCGGGGCTGGGCTTTTGCCCAATATATCGATGTTCTCACTCTGTATTTTTTTCTGCACTCTCTTCCCACCCAAGAGCTCACAAGCCTTTTAAACTGAGGACACAGCGCCTCCTGCTCCCTTGGCCTGGAGCGTGGACCAGGAGGGAGATTTGAGAACCTGACAGAGCGCACAGCGGGGGGCTGTCCGGCTGAACAAAGTGGGATTCTGGGAGGAGATACAGCGTCGGCGTCCTCATTAGGAGGAGCAGGCGTGAACAAAGCGGCTGGGACCCTGCCTGGGAGCCTGCAACGTGGAGTAATGGGGACTCTGAGCTCGACTGAGCATGCCCCACGAAGGTGGCCCCGGCCGGGAGAGTCTGGGTGCCCGCTTTGTCCAGGCGGGAATTTTGGCTCCCTGGCCCAGGTCTTGGCCGCTTTCAGTCAAAAGCCAGCATTGATGAGGGAGCTGGGTCTGGTTTCATTCCAGAGCTTGTGCCCTGAAACAGCATGAGGCTGAAAGTAGCTCTCCCTTCCCTGGGGAGCTGCTGAGACCGTGCAGAGCTAACGCTTTACCCCTTCTCCCCCTTTCCAACCACGTGGAGCAGAGCTAACCTCTGTTAGCTGTTGATTGTTCAGATATTGTCTTCTGCCCAAAGTGACTTTCCCACTTCTGTAGCTGCCATTCTTCCAAGTGCAGCTGAAATTCGACTTAAATTATTGGTTCTGCAGGAACGCATCCTGCTTGCTCGGCGCCCCTCCCAATCTGGGGGTTGTCTTGGAGTCCCTGGTATGAATCATTTCTCTTTCCCCAGGGCTTGCTCAGCACTCTGTCGCTGGTAGTTATTATTATTATTATTTTTTTTTTTTTTGGCCATGTGGCATGTGGGATCTTAGTTCTCTGACCAGGGATTGAACTCACACTTCCTTGCAGTGGGAGCGCAGAGCCTGAAACACTGGACCACCAGAGAGTCTCGATCACTCTTATAGTTTCTACCCGGCAGGGCTGTCTTGCTGCCCCACTGGCCGACCCCCCGCTCTGGAGCTGCTTCTCTCTCTCTTGATTCTGAGCTTCTCCCTCCCAGTCTCTGGCTCAGCAAGCTCATTCTCACCTCCTGGTTCTTAATATTTAACCAAGATTTTGTTGTTTTTCCCATCATCTCCCTATAACAAGGGAGGCCAGTCTTGGCATTGACTTTGGGAAACATTGCTCTGTTTGTTAACACCAGCCTGGAGGACTGGCTCTGATTCTGATTGCTCCCTTGACTCATAGTTTGATTTTTGACCTTGTTATCCCAGGACAGACCCAAGCTGTGCCTATCCAGGCATAAGTCCTCTACAGCAAGAGCTGTCTTATATATATATTAGTGGTAAGTGGCTTTTGCTATAGATAAAATTACTTTATAGCAAAGGAGGTATAGTTGTGATGGTAGATGGAGCTGGGTGCTGAGAACAGATTCCTCTGATATTCTGGAAAATGGCCCTTTGGCAGAGGGGATTGAGAGTGAGAATTGGGGTTCAGTTCTGTGGGTCCCTATAATTCTAGAGACTTGTCAAGAGAGGGCCACACAGGCTTTTGACCTCCTTGCATCTCTCAAGTGCTGACCATGTTTTCCTTCTGAAGCTCTCCCCTGCCTCAGTTCTCTTCCTAATTTTGCATTTCTGCTCAGTCTCCCTTGCTGGGGCCTCTTTTTTTCCCACTTCTTAAGTATGGATGTTCCCTAGAGCCCCCTTTTCTTCTTCTCTCCACTGACCCATGCTGTGATCTCAATAGATCCATCACTTCAATTGAACTTACACATGTTTGTTGAGGATTCTCAAATGCGCCTCCAGCTTAACTGTCTTCTGGAGCCACAGACCTTGTAGATAATCAGCTATGTCCTGTCCCTCCTCTCCTTTTCCCCTTGGGACACAAAGGGGCCCAAACAATCTACTCCTCAATCCTTAGAGACGGGCTACAGGAGCTGAGGACGGGATGATGCATCGCCTCATGCATCTGCTCATTCATTCCCCAAACACCATGCTCCTGCTGGATGCCGAGCTCTGGGTTAGGCACCAGGAAACCAAAGAGGAGTAACACACGGTGCCCGCTACCAACAGCCCAGATCTGTCCAGCATACAGAAAGAGAACACATACACAACGTGGTAAACTGAGTACTCGGCATACATAAACAAAGTGGAATGGGCAGCAGAGGTGGGAATTACTAATTCTACCTGTGGAAGATGTCAAGGGCAGGGCTCCTGGAGGTCTCTTTTATGCATGTGAGCATTCAAGCACTTAGAGACAAGCGCGCTAGTTGCTCAGTTGTGTCCGACTCTTTGGGACCCCGTGGACTGTAGCCCACCAGGCTCCTCTATTCATGGGATTCTCCAGGCAAGAATACTGGAGTGAGTAGCTATTCCCTTCTCCAGGGGATCTTCCTGACCCAGGCATCGAACCCAGGTCTCCTGCATTGCAGGCAGATTCTTTACCATCTGGGCCGCCAGGGAAGCCCCCACTTATAGACAGGTGCTTAGTAAATATTTAGCACCTGTGATGGGATGGGAAGCAATAGCTGGTGCTGGATCTTCCCTGGGTGTCCAATGGCTAAGACTCTAAGCTCCCATTGCAGTGGGTCTGGGTTCTGTCCCTGGACAGGGAATTGGTTCCCACATGCCACAACTAATGATCCTACATTCTGCAACAGGGATCAAAGGTCTGCATGCCACAGCTGAGACCTATCACAGGCAAATAAATAAATATTTTTAAAAATAGCCAGTGCAATGGTAACTCAATCCAGTACTCTTGCCTGGAAAATCCCATGGACGGAGGAGCCTGGTAGGCTGCAGTCCATGGGGTCGCAATGAGTCAGACATGACTGAGCGACTTCACTTTTACTTTTCACTTTCATGCATTGGAGAAGGAAATGGCAGTCCACTCCAGTGTTCTTGCCTGGAGAATCCCAAGGATGGTGGAGCCTGGTGAGCTGCCGTCTCTGGGGTCGCACAGAGTCGGACACCACTGAAGCAACTTAGCAGCAGCAGCAGCAGCAGCCAGTGCAAAGAACGGTGGAGCAGGAAGAATGAAGGTCAATACTGATGTTGTGGGGCAACCATCCTGACCCTGAAATCCATTCATTCTCTTTTCACATGACAGAAAAGTGGACCACCTCCTCTCTCTTTAAAGTCCCTGCAACCATTTACCTTGCTATCAAACAAAATTCTTACCTAATATGGAAAAGAATCTTTGAGGTCAACTAGTTTGTATAGAGCAGAACTCTTCCCTGATGGCTTAGATGGTATGGTAAAGAATCTGCCTGCAATGCAGGACACCTGGGTTCCATCCCTGGGTAGGAAAGATCACTAAGAAGGAAATGGCTACGCACTCCAGTACTCTTGCCTGGAGAATCCCATGGACAGAGGAGCCTGGTGGGCCACAGTGCACGGGTTGCAAAGAGTTGGACACGACTGAACGACTAAATCTTATGCCTCCTGGTAAACCTAGAGGTGGAGTTGAGGCTGGGCCCCTCCGTCAGCCTTCCTACCCTGTAGGAAGTGCCCCTGACGCACTTCGGCTGCCCCTTAGACTCCGAGCTGCAGACCACCGTGTTCCCTCTTTTTTTTTTTTTTATGCTTGAGGAAATAAAAGCCCTGAGAAATCCAGTAATTTGCCCAAGGTCACACAACTAGATTGTGCTAAAGCCAAAACTAGATTAACATGTTAGTACTCTGCCCACTGGTTTTGTTTTTTTTTTTCCTTTATAACTCTGACTTGGGGAGCTTGGAAGAGATAAAGCAAAAATGTTAATGAAAAATGGAAGGGTAGACTCTGAAACGTAGGAAGTAAAAAGAGGGGGAAAAGGAGGAGTAAGAAAGAGAAAGGAGAAAAGCGTGGGTCTGAGTATTGAGACCGTTCCTCTAACTGGCTGTTTGTCCCGTTTTACTTGGGGAGGCTGAGAAATCTTGATCCCCTAATACTGCCTTGTCACTGCTGTGGTAGATTTTCTTTCCTAGTGTAAAAATGTTACAATAATCAATCAATCGGCCTGCAGCTTCCACAAATCACACGTGTGCTCAGCACTGTATAAAATGCTATGTAGATATGAAGGAATGGCAGAGATGGCCCTGCCCAGGATAGACTGCTCTAGGGAGTTTTGCCCAAGTTCAATGTCCCCTTAACTTTCCCTTAACTTCACACATTCATAGAAAGCCAGCTCCTTACAGAAATGCTTTGTCAAGGGATTTCCCTGGTGGTCCAATGGTTAAGAATCTGCCTTCCAATGCAGGAGACTCTGGTTCGACTCCTGGTTGGGGAACTAAGAGCCCACATGTGGCAGGGCAACTAAGCCTGCATGCTGCAACTACTGGAGCTTGTGTTTTGCAACAGGAGAGACTCAGCACCACAACTAGAGAAGCCTATGCACTGCAACAAAGACACAGAGCAGCCAAAATAAAATTAAAAATATGTATATATTTATTCAAATAAATAAATAAATGTTTAGTCAACATGATTGTGCATGCTGGGCCCCGTTGATTGGACCAGAGATGTCCATTTGATATACATAGAACCAATCAGAGCCCCTTCACAGTAAATGTGGGGGCTGCTCACTCAGTCAGTTGTGTCCCACTCTGTGACCCCAAGAACTGCAGCACACCAGGCTTCCCTCTCCGTCACCATCTCCCAGAGCTTGTTCAAACTCAAGTCTATTGAGTTGGTGATGCCAGTGCGGACGTAAGGAGAAGTAAAAGAGAGAGAGAGAGAGAACAAAGAAGGAAGAAGAGGGGGGAAAGAAGAGAAGGGGAAAATGAAGAAAGGTAGAAGGAGACAAGAAGCAACAAGCGAGATGGCCAGGGCACTTCGCGCTGGTGGTCCAGCAGCTAAGACTCCATGCTCCCAAGGCAGAGAGCCCGGGTTCAGTCCTTGGTCAGGGAGCTAGATCCTGTATGCCTTAAGACCCAGTGTAGACAAATAATTTTAAAAGAAAGAGATGCCCAGATAAAGGGACATGCAGCACAAGCCAGAGAAAACAATTACACTGGGTGAGGAGAAGGTAATGGATACTTACAGAGAACCAGAGAAACAGATTATCCGCAATGTTCCGGACAGCAGATTCCAAATCTTGCTCCGGGACAGGACGAGAGAGTTGGCAGCTAGCAGCACTCGGGCAGGAGGTGGCAGCTCCTTTGGACTTCAGGGACTGCAGGTGAGACCTGGATGGGTTTGACCTGCCTTGGCTTATCCCCCACAGGGATTCAAACATGGCACGTCACAGTAGGAATGAAATCTGCCTTTAATCTGAAAGTCAGAGCCACCATGAGGTCGAGGACTGGCATGAAGAAGAGTCCGCGGTGCCCCTGGAGATAGCCCTGCCCAAGCAGCCGTGCCCACTTTCAGAGGCAGAGGCTATGGTCAAGAATGGCCGCTCCAGAATTCCCATGGGAGCTGGAATACGGTAGGAAGGCCATCACTAAGGGACTTTCTTAATGCTGCATTTGCATGGTACACCCATTGTTTTCACTTAGATTGCTTGTTTTGGGGTGACTTGGGCAAGAGGGGACTAATTCTCCCAACCACCCCTTGGCACTGTAACTGGTTATATCACTGGGCTATTGCCACATAACGTTGTGTAACAAACCACTGCAAACCTCAGGGCTTCCCGGGCCAGCACTTGTCATGCTCGCCAGGCTGCGGGGCTCCTGTGGGTCACATGACTGCACGAGCTCCGGCGGGGGTGGGCGGNTGGGCGGGGGTGGGCGGGGGTGGGCTGGGCCCCTTGACGAGGGTTGGATTCTGGTCTGTGCATTCACTCTGTGGCCCAGGCTGAAGGGAAGCTGCTATCCAGGGAAAGCTCTGTTCGTGGCCACGACGAGGAGCAGGAGGCCAATCTCACTGTCTGGGTCTGCACGACATCTGTTCACAGCCCGCTGACCACAGCGTCTCACAGCTGAGCCCAAAGTCAAGGGACAGGGAAATGGGTGCTTAGCACGGAGATGGAAGGAGTGAATAGTCTCAAACAACCAGCCATCTCAGTTCAGTCACTCAGTCATGTCCGACTCTTTGCAACCCCATGGACTGCAGCACGCCAGGCCTCCCTGTCTATCACCAACTCCCAGAGTTTACTCAAACTCATGTCCATTGAGTCAGTGATGCCATCCAACCATCCCATCTTCTGTTGTTCCGTTCTCCTCTTGCCTTCAATCTTTCCCAGCATCAGGGTCTTTTCCAATGAGTTAGTTCTTCTTATCAGGTGGCCAAAGTATTGGAGTTTCAGCTTCAGCATCAATCCTTCCAATGAATATTTAGGACTTATTTCCCTTAGGATGGGCTGGTTGGATCTCCTTGCAGTCCAAGGGACCCGCAAGAGCCTTCTCCAGCACCACATTCAAAAGCATCAGTTCTTCCCTCACCACCAGCCATCTAATCTACTGCCTAAAGTTCATGAACATTGTGCTTCCCTGACACCTGCCCAAGAACAGCCTGGGGACTCCAGCTCCATCTATCCTACCTACATTCCCCCAGACCCCGGGGTCCAAACAGTGTCTTCCCAGGCCACCTTCTGTTTCCTCCAAGGCAATCTCTCTTAGCACAAAGTGTCACCTACATATGATTGCTCAGGCAGCTGAGCTGGTTCTGACAAAACTGTCTTTTCAAGCAAGCCTTGCAGGGTACCTCACAGCCCTCACTACAGGGCCTCCCAATGATCGTGACCGGAATGGATGACTCCTGACCTCTGGTGCCACTGTCGCCCCAGAGTGATGATTATAATTCACAGTTTTATAATTTGGATTTGTTTATTATCCAGGTCTTCTGTTCCAGACCATAACTTTTTTTTAAGACTGTTTTTATTGGTTGGTTGTTGTTGTTGTTGTTGTTGTTGTTGCATTTTGTCTTAGCTGTGGCACTTGGGATCTTTGATCTTTGTCGTAACATGTGGAATCTTTAGGTGCAGCATGCTTAGAGTCTTAGTCACAGGACTACCAGGGAAGACCCCAGACTATAATTTTAAAAAATTTTTTTACTGGAGTTTAGTTGATTTGCAATCTTATGTCAAGTGTCAGTTGTACAGCAAAGTGAATCGGTTATACACAGACATATGTCCACTCTTTTTTAGATTCTTTTCCCATAGAAGCCATTAAAAGAGCATTGAGTAGCGTTCCCTCTTCTAACAGTAGGTTCTTATTAGTTACCTATTTTATGTAGACATGTTAGCTCAGTCGTGTCTGACTCTTCTCGAGTGCATGGACTGTAGCCTGTCAGGCTCCCCTGACCATGGGATTCTCCAGGCAAGAATACTGGAGTGGGTTGCCATTTCCTTCTCCAGGGGATCTTCCTGACCCAAGGATCGGACCCACATCCCTCATGTCTCCTGTCATTCCTCATTCATCTGTTTCTTTCCACTAATATTTTCAGTAAAACCAGGTTAGAGTCAATTTCACTCCAGCCCAGAAGAAGAAGCTGGGCTAACTTGCAAGGTCTGGATTCTTTTCCACCAGTGCCACACTAGTGCGTATGTGTCAGTCCCAATCTTTCAATTATTCCTCCCCCACTGATCCCCTGGTAGCCATAGGTTTGTTTCCTAACCTGAGACTCTTCTTCTGTTTTGTAAATAAGTGCATTTGTACCCTTTTTAAAGATTCCATCAATACGTGATATCATATGATACTAACATTTGTCTTTCTGTGTCTAACCTACCTCACTAAGTATGAGAATCTTGAGGTCCATGTATGTTGCAGAAATGGCGTTATTCTTTCTTTTCATGACTGAGTAATATTCCATTGTATTTATGTACCAATCTTCTGTACCATTCCCAGATTATAAATTTGGCAAAGGCAAAAGCCTATGTCTGTTTTACTCACCACTAGTGGTCCCATAAATAGACACTCAAAAAATATTTGTTAAAGAAAAGGGTGATGGGATTAACAGATAGACACTCTATAAAACAGATAAAAAACAAGGTCCTATTGTATAGCACAGGGAATAATGTTTAATAGCTTGCAATAACCTATAATGGAAAAGAATTTGAAAAAGAATATAAATGAATACATTGCTGTACACCAGAAACTAACACAACATTGCAAATCTGCTATCCTTCAATAAATAGACAATAGAAAAAGGAATGAAAGGAAAGAAAAGAAATGAGTAAATAGGCTCCATAGTGACAGGTTCTATTGTCCTTGGAGTCCAGGTTTTCAACATTTCTGCAAATGCTGGCCACATGCCTCATTGTAGTTCCTTTGAAAGCCCCTCCTTCCCCTACTACTCCATCCAGTGAAGGCAGATGGGTCTGGATGGTGGCTGCTCCCTGGGCCCCGCCCACCTGCTTGGACAGGTCACCTTTGCTCCAGTCTTTGCCCTTTCTAGGGCTCCTGGCCTGGCAACAATCACAGTGTCCTGCTAGGCTGGGCACTAAACATTTCACCAACTTTCTCTCTTTCCCTCTCCTCCTCTTTCTTGGAGTTCAGTAAAATAATCTGATGGTGGAGGGGTTGGGGAGAGGATTCCCTCCAGGTGACCTCTCAAATCAAGACCTTGTAAGCCCAAAGCAGAGTTCTCTTTGGATCTGGGACTTACCTACAGGACCTGAGGCAAATGGCAGAGGGGAAGTCAGAATGTATGGTGGCCCTTTCCAAGGGCTTTACAACTGGACAGACTTGAGTTCAAATCTCATTTCTACTACTTTCCTGACCACAAGGCTGAGGTCAAGTTGCTCTGCTCCTTGGTCCTTGTTTTGTAAGGCTTCATGGCGCCTCCCAGCAGGGCAGTTGTGAAAACTAATGAAAGAGTCGATTTCAAGTGCCCAGCACAGTGCTTGCCAACCATCAAGCACTTGAAGAAGGCATCTTTCCTCATCCCTGTCATTAGTCATTCATCTGTTTCTTTCTGCTAACATTTTCAATAAAACCAGGTTAGAGTTAATTTCACACAAGCCTAGCAGAAGAAACTGGGGTTAACGTGCAAGGTCTGGGTTTGGGAGGAAAGGAAAGAATAACCTCAACTTTTTATTTCCCAACCTTATTAAACTATGTGTCTGATAAAGCCTATGAAGTATAGATTTAATTATTTAAAATGTCTTCTCATCTTTTGTAAAGTTTCCATGAAAATTCAATATTTGAATCTCATAAAAAGCAAAATTAGGGGACACTGAAGCTTGTTGCAGGGTGTTGAGTGATGTCAAGGATGCATTGATAGAGATGATGCTGGGGAGTGGAGGCAGGGGTAGCAGGCACAGCTCAAAGTCCCCATATATCGGCAGTGACAGTCACCAGGGTGCACTTCAAAACTGAGTGTGACAGGTATTTCTATACAGATGTGTTCTGGAATGTTCAATCAGCTGGCAGAGTTAGAGTCATGTCAGAAAGCTCTTTCAACATCCCATAATAGCACTCCCTCTCTCTCCCCCTCCAGATGGCCACACCCTCGGGGCATCAGGGACTGGTCTCAGGTTCAGGTCCAGCCTGGATCTCTCTCCAGAAACTCAAGCCTGTGATGGGCCACCCCATCACAGCTGTGCGGGGACCAGAGTTCAATCACTGGGTGGGGAAGAGTCCCCTGAAGAAGAGAATGAATACTCACTCCAATATTCTTGCTTGGAGAATTCCGTGGACAGAGGAGCCTGGTGGGAGTCCATGGGGTGGCAGAGTCATACACGCTTACCTGCCCAGATGTACCTTAAGCCCGTAACACCCAACACCTTGAAAGCAGTTGTCATCACCCCAGTCTTGCCTTCCTCCCAAGTTTCTTCCATTTCAGTCTTGGGCATCACCATCCACACAGCCATACACACAGGAATACAGCTGGCCCCTCTGTCTCTCACTTTCGTGTTTAATCAGTCCATTCATTCATCCACAAGCTGCACTGGTCACCGGCTGCGCTAGGCACCTGGATTCCAGAGGTCAATACAAGAAGCTCTTCAGCTTCTGGAGCCTTGCTACCCATCAGTGTCTTTCCTTTACCCTCTGCAACCTGCCCTCCCTGTCATGCCCTGGCTCAGCCTCTGCCACACCTTGGCTGCAGCTCTAGGCTCCTCATCTCCCAGCCACCGCCCCATCCTCCTGACGTCATCCTCATACCCCGACCAGTTTTCATTCCAAAATCCACATCTGTGTCTCTCCCTGGCTAAAGGCCTTTCCATTTCCCTCTACCCAGGACTCCACAGGGTGACTTAAAATAAATAAATTAAACTGATGAAATGCAATGAAACAAAATATACGTTAAACAGAATGATATTGGAGCTGCCAACTGTAATCATTTAATGATCGCTATCTTTTCATGAAAGAAAGGTCATTGTAACCAAAGAGTTAAAAAAAAAAAAGAAGAAGAAGAGGAAGAAGACTATATTTTAGGGGGATTGAGAAGTCCTAAAGGAAACATGTCCATGTTCTTCTCATTTCAGTAGGACCTGTGAAAACTCCATTTACAGCAGACTGGGAACTGTGGGCCTGTGGATGGACCTGACCTTCCGGCCCTGACCTCTTCTACTGACCACTCCTCCCACCTCCCACCCAGCCCACCTGGAACCAGGGGCTCTTACACTTCTCCCGAAGACCTTGCTCTCCCTGCCCACTGCTTTATTCTCTCTCTTCCATTTTGCCTGGAATGCCCACGCTGCTTTACTCTACCGGGCAGCTCTCACTTGTCCCCAAGGTCCAGCCTAGGCATGATCTCACCCAGGAAATGCTGGGCTGTGAAACCTTCCTGCCCTGTGCCCCAGCCCCCACTTCCACAAAGGCTCTAGGTTCCATGCGTGCGTGCATGCTAAGTCGCTTAAGTCGTGTCCAACTCTCTGCGACCCCATTGACTGTAGCCGGCCAGGCTCCTCTGTCCATGGGATTCTCTAGGCAAGAATGCTGGAGTGTGTTGCCATGCCCTTCTCCAGGGGATCTTCCCAACCCAAGGACTGAACCCGGGTCTCTTATGTCTCCTCTCTGGAAAATCTCTTTTTAGCTCTTACTGTATTGCACTGGCCCAACGTCCTTAATTTATAGCCCAAATTACCTCCCCTCATCCCCAGGGTAGTAGGGTCTGCAAAGTCACCCCCGTCAACTGGACTTCAGAAGTGCTTGAGCCTCAGCAGCTGGGTCCACTCTCCCAGGTCTCCTGACTCTGGATCCTTACCACAGCCTCCTTGTCTATTTTAGACTCACAAGTTCAACTCCTGGCCCAGCGTTTCTGAGCCTATCTGGGCACTGCCGGTCCCACACTCGGCCAGCATCCAGCCTCCCTGCTGCCTGCAGGGTCCTCAGAGCAGCTCTTTGCTCTCCTTCCCAAAGGTAACAGCAGAATTCCGGACTTTTAGTGAAGGTTTGAGGAAGAGAAGGACTAGACTTCAGTCAAGCATCATATGAGCTTCCCTTGTGGTTCAAATGGTAAAGAATCTGCCTGCGAGGCAGGAGACCTGGGTTGAGCCCCTGGATTGGAAAGATCCCCTGGAAGGGTATGGCTCCCCACTCCAGTATTTTTGCCTGGAGAATCCCATGGACAGAGGAGCCTGGCAGGCTACAGTTCATGGGGTTCCAAAGAGTCAGTCACAGCTGAGGGACTAATACTTTCATGCCTACACTTTGAAGCATCATGTAGGCAGCCACTTAAAAGTATGTATGAAATAGCAGTGTTCCATAATTCTACCAGCTATTCCTTGGCTTCAGCTATAGCCCACAGAGAGCTCCCTTAGATATCTGCCCTGGGACGGGGCTTATCTTACCCTGAGGCATATCAATATTTGCACATATTCTTTTCATCCACCAGGCATCGCCCCCCCTCCTTCCCATCATGTCCCTGTGTTTGAGTCTGCATTACCTCCCCTCACTAAGACCTGGGTTTGTCTTTGGATATCCAAGCCTCACGAATGAATAAAAGAGTGCTGCCTCCCACAGATCCACCCGCCTTGGCAGTACACATGAGCAGCAGGTGCTCTGAAACCAGCTTCCTGAATCCTCAGGCAGGGGCGAGTGCCTTGTGCAGCCAGACTCTGTGAATGGAGTGGGAGTGGTCCAGAAAGCAAGCCCCCGGGGGTTGGAGGTTGATTTATTTGTTTGGGTAAGTGATTTTTTTTTTCTTAGCAATTTGTCAGCACAACTTCTCTGCTAAACAGGAGCTTCTGGGGACAGGGACTTATTTATCTTTATCTCTTCAAGATGAAGCATTCAGTAAATGTTTGCTGAACAAATTAAAGAGCTCATGAGTGGAACTAGCTGAGCTTAACAAATAGTGAGCGTGCAAGAAATATTTGTTAAAGAATTGAGTGAATCAATAGCTTGGTGAATACATTGTAAATTGCTGTAGCCTTGGGCTTCCTAGGAGGCTCCCTGGCATAGAATCCAACTGCCAAAGCAGAGGACACAGGTTCCATCCCTGGGTTGGGAAGACCCCCCCCAGAGTAGGAAATGGCAACCCACTGCAGTATTCTTGCCTGGGAAATCCCATGGAAAGAGGAGCCTGGCGAGCAACAGTCCATGGAGTTCCCAAAGAGTCAGGCACATCTGAGCATGTAGGCTTACTCCACTTCCTTCTTAGCTGATTCATCTTTCTGTTTCTGACTCAGGCAGTTCCCCTGACCCCAATGTTCAGCTTGGCTTGACCTTGGGCTGCACACAGTCTAGTGGTTAAGGATGCAGCCGCTGCAATCAGGTAGATGAAGTTTTAAATATCTGTCCGTTGGGAATTCTTCATGACCTTAGGCAGGGCACACAGTTTCAATCTGAGTTTCCTCCTCTTAACATTCAGAATGATAACAGTACTGACTCAGAAGGTTTGAGGAAGGATCAACGGTGATAATCTATCTATGGAGCTTAGCATAACACCTTAATGCCTAGTACAGAGCAAACACTCAATAAATGTGGGGGTTGGTTGCTATTAATCATTGCTACCGTCTTCTCCTTTTCATTATCATCCAGGAGTCTGGGCTCATTGAGAAGGCTCTAAGCCCCTTCCTAGGACAAAGTTTCAACCTCTCTGCAGATTACAATTACCCCTTTGCCAGGTACAGCGGCAAGATAGCGATGCTCTGATTACTCTAAGCGGGTGGTCTTTAAGCCTGGTTTGAAGAGTGGGTGGTTTGTTATAACAACCTAATCCATTTTTTCTCTTTTAACTAAACTTTCCAAGAAATGCCAACACATGATGGTATCAAAGAAAAGTGTTTATGAATGCATCTTCTAGAGTCATTCTCCTCAGTTGAAATTCTGACTCTTTCAGTTACTAGCAAGTGAGACTGTGCAAATTATCTAAGCTTCAATTTTTGCATCTTTAAAATGGACATAATAATGATATACATATGGCAAAATAGTTGCATGAGCTAATAAATATAACAGAGGCACCTACTGTGTACTCAGAGGTTGCTGCTGCTGCTAAGTTGCTTCAGTCGTGTCCAACTCTGTGTGACCCCATAGACGGCAGCCCACCAGGCTCCCCCATCCCTGGGATTCTCCAGGCAAGAACACTGGAGTGGGTTGCTATTTCCTCCTCCAATGCATGAAAGTGAAAGTGAAGTTGCTCAGTGGTGTCCGACTCTTTGCGACCCCATGGACTGCAGCCCACCAGGCTCCTCCACCCATGGGATTTTCCAGGCAAGAATACTGGAGTGGGGTACCATTGCCTTCTCCGAAGTTAGCAGTTATTATATGAGAGTCTGATGACAGAAGAAAGGATAAATCAACTCTCAACCATGGTTCAGGGATCTCCCCTGGAACCGTGATTCAAAACTCCAGACCTAACTAGTTATACTGTTCTGATTGTATATCTGTCTAGACTGGTGCCACCATGCCCAGGAACATTCCAGAGTGCCTCAACATGTCCTTTTTCCTTGACTTTATAAGCTGTATTTATAGATAGGAAGGGAATCTCAGTCATGCAGGCCCTGCCTGTGTCGTGGTCAGTTTAACTGGACTCACTCTAAGAAGGATGTATCTGCCTTTTATTAGCTGATCAAAAATCAGAAATAATCATGTGGTCCAGGATGCACCCCGAGCCCTTTTCAGGGTCAGTAATTACATGTTCTGAATCAGTTTGAAATTGAACTGCTTTGATTCTAAAAAATATTGTAGCTTTCTTTGTGTCATTTTTGCAGACATATTTTTTCCCAGTTATATAAAGACCACAGATGAATCACATGTCATTTGTATATCCAAAAGGAACAAGATTATGGAGTGAGAGATATGTGAAATCAAAACAGCAATTATAAACACCACACCAGGATTCTCTCCAGGAAAAAGAGAAGATAATTTTCAAAATCAGGGAAAATAAATAGATATAAGCACTATTTCTTAGACTTTCAGTCCAAATAGTCAAAGTGGTAAGATACAACTCTAACTGAGTCAATGGATCCTTGATTAGCTGAGACTCTTTGGGAATAGCATGTTTTGGTTAATTGGATTTTCTCCACCTTGTAAGGAGTTTTTCTAGAACATAGTTATAGCCTTCTCTTCCTCCTTTATTCCTTTCTCCCTCCTACTTTTTCTCTTTCTTTTCTTAAAGATGAATATAAAGAATAGAATTTAATCTTTCATATCTTCTGGACAATCATTCTAAACACGAAATTTCACTGTTCAGTCTTGAAATAAGGAAATTGGCTTGATTAATTCTCTGGAAAAATTGAACAGCAAAGAAGACCATGGCTATTTGTCAAATCCCTAGTGTTTCTCTGTGACATAGTCTTCATTTGTTTTCTTTATGACCGGTAATAATATCTGAAAATAAACAAGTCACTTTTATGTGTTTCCTATCAGCCTGGCCCTCTCAAATGTAATCACCATGGGCAGGGACCCCTTCTAGTTCTTAACAGAATCTTCGGCATCGAGAGGTGCCTGGTATGAGACAGCCACTTTGTAAATGTTTGTTCGGATAATGAATAGCTCAGTTTCTTATTCTTCACCTATCACCAAATACTGAAGTCTAAACATTTCCTGGTTCAATGATGCCTGGCCAAAATGCCATCACAAGAAGTCTTTGCTTTTTACCGCATAATGTTCCAGAAAACTGTATCATAAAGTTGATGGATACAAATCTTTCCTGAGAAGGAAGGTAATCTTTTGAGGTAAAGGGATTCAATTGGAGAATACCTTAAAAAACCTCATAGGCAGACCCAAAATGATAGTTAAAGGACCAAAAGTTCTCTAAACCATCAGCAACACTAAAATGAGCTGCAACATTAAAATGATCTGCTGGATCACTGGCCTTCATTTGTGCTGCTTAGCCGCCTGCAGGTTCAGCCATGGTATGTCAGGGACTTCTTTGAAGAGAAAGAGGAGAGTCCCAAGAATGGGCCCCCAGTTCCTCAATGATCCCTCCCCCTTCAAACCTCTGGTTTCACTTAAAGACTTCTGAGATTAAGGAAGGCTTGAAAGCCAGAGTTTTGGCTCTAGATTACCCCACACCTCACTATACTCCACAGTGCCCCAACTCAGTTCTTTCATTTTATTTTTCTGGCTGTGCAACGTGGTTTGTGGGATCCTAGTGGCTACAGTCCATGGCGTCGATAGGAGTCGGACACGACTGAGCGACTTCACTTTCACTTTTCACTTTCATGTATTGGAGAAGGAAATGGCAACCCACTCCAGTGTTCTTGCCTGGAGAATCCCAGGGATGGGGGAGCCTGGTGGGCTTCAGTCTATGGGGTCGCACAGAGTTGGACACGACTGAAGTGACTTAGCAGCAGCAGCAGTTTCCTGATCAGGGCCCAAACCCAGGCCCCAGCAGTGAGAGCACTGAATCCTAAGCACTGGATCACTGGGGAATTCCCTCCCAATTATTAATAATTTCTATTCTCTCAGCCATTCAAAAGTATTTCCTGAGTGCCTCCAGTCCCTGTGTCTGGAAATGCACCAGCAAATCAAAAAGACAAAGCTTTTGACTTCACTGAGCTAGTTTTCCATTGGGTGAGACTGCCAAAACCAAACCATTAAATATATGAGCCAGAGAGCAAGTGGCAAGCAAACAAGAAAGCTGGGTAAGGGCTGGCAGGGGGTGACAAGGGCAGACTCTCCTGATAAGGCAACCTTATCAGTAGAGGCAGGAAGGAGGTGAGGATGGAGCTGATCAATTTCCGAGGGAAGCGTGTCCTACCCTGAGGGCAGAGCAAGAGCAAAGGTTTTGAGGCAGAAGTGTGTTGATGCCTTTGAGAAGCAGGAAAGAGGCTGGTGAGGCACTGGGAGCATTTGTAGCAAAGGAGTGCTGCGCATGGGTAGCCAAGGACCCCACTGAGTGCTGTGCTGAGACTAGATTGCTGAAGGGCAAGAGTGGAAGCCAGGAGACCCGTTAGGAGCCTTCTGCAAAACTCTCAGTGAGGGGTCGTGGTGGCTTGGATGAGGTACAGTGATACAGGGATGGAGAGGAGTGGTCACTTTGAAGGTAGAACCAAAATGCTTTGCTGATGGATTGAAAGTGGGATGTGAGAGGAGAAGAATCATCACGAACACCTCAAGGTTTTAGCCTGAGCAACTGGAAGGGTGGAGTTGCCATTTTATGAGATGCTCAGCTTTTGTACAGAACACTCTTGAAGAAATGCCCTGGTGTCTTCTTAGAGGATTCTAGTCCAGTGTTGAGGTGAGGGTCAGCTGGCCCCTGGTGTAATCACAGCAGGTCTTAGGGGCAGGAGGTCATAGAAATATCATGTAGTGAAATAGGAGAGCTTACTTTGCAAGTAACCTTTCTGAGAGGATTCTCCCTGCAGAAAAGTGGAGAAGGCCAGCTGTGCCTCAGTGAACCCCACCTTCTCAGCCCATGGAAACACGGTGGCCAAAACCTAGGACTCCCTGAACCAGAATGTCCTTCTGTGTGTGTTTGTCGCTCAGTTTTGTCTGACTGTTTTCAACCTTATGGACTGTAGCCCGCCAGGCTCCTCTGTCCATGGGATTCTCCAGACAAGAATACTGGAGTGGGTTGTCATGCCCTCCTCCAGGGGATCTTCCTGACCAGGGATCGAACCAGCATCTCTTATGTCTCCTGCATTGGCAGGTGGGTTCTTTACAACTAGGGCCAGCAGGGAAGCTCAGGACATCCCTCTAGAAAATTCAAATAACGGCTGCAGATTAGAGGGAGTTCCAGGGACCTTACTAGTCATGAAAGAACCCTTCGCTTTTTTCCTACACTGAGGCTGCTGAGAGAGCTCTGTGGAGGAGATCCTGTTCTAGGCACTGGTTCCAATGACCACCCTAAGCCTTTGTCCCTGATGAATGAGGGTGGATCACTGGGGACTGAGAGGACTCGAATAAACAGGCCCTATTGACCTACATTTAAACCAGGCTAATGGCTTTCTTGGTCCCTGATCTTAGCCTTCTGGATCTTATCACTCTTAGGTTGAAAAGGTCAGGAATGGTTAATTCAAAGAAAAGTCCATCTACAGAAAGATGACTTCTCCTTAAAGCTCAGAGCAGAGCTGGCCTGAGCAATGCACCACCACCTTGGAGATGGAGAGTAATGGCAGCCCCAGAAGCATCTACCCTGCTAGCCTCGTGGGGACTTCTGGGAGGAGAAAGAATAAGGGAACATGATGACACAAAGTCAGGCCAAGACCACAGAGATGCTGGAGCCTCGAAACTCTTCACTCCTCAACTCATAAGTTTCATCCTGATTGCTTGGGCTTAAGAAGGTCATTGACTGGGCCCGTCTTGTGCTCAGAGACAGAACAGAGTGGAGCCTCAAAGTGCTGCAACTGGCAGGGTGATCTGAGAAGCAGGATCCAATCTCAGTCAGATGTGCATCCATTACCTCCCAGAACCCCTTGTATCCACTGAGGGCCAGGCTTTTGCTGTTTCATAAAGAGTCTCATACAGAATCGTCACGACAACCTTTGCAGGATATCTATCAGTGTTCTCATTTGATAGGCAGAGAAACCAAGACTCAGAAAGATGAAGGAATAGTGTGAGATGTGGACCCCAAAGCTCATATTCTTCTGCCTCCACTGCATTTCCTCCTGGGAAAGAAGGTATGCAGACGGAGAGGAGCAGGAATTCTAAGAAGTCTTTCCTACCTAAGCCAAAAATAAATTCAGACTTTGTCACCCAAAAACATCACCGTGAATGCCCTCCACTGAAATGCATTATAACCCCGTCACACCCCGTGACATGCCTGGCTGTTTGCCTCTCCATCATGTCCCCAACCAGCTGTGCACGTATTCATAGTTTTCCTTCTAGCACTACTTGCCACAGTCTGGATGGCTTGGCAGCTTCTGGTCTTGTCAATATCTTCATGCACAACTGCTCTGAGCAGGCCTACCTTTCCTAAGAGTTCCTGAGAACTTTGAGGGGTTCAAAGGCCTTTTGTCTTACTTCAGTGTTCAGAGCTATACTCTGAATGACTGGCATCATCAAATACCCAGTTTCAGCATACAGAGGTTCTTCTCCATTGAGGTTCTTCTCCTTGCTAATCAAATTGGGCTGACATATTAAACTGTGTTCTATTTAAGCTTTTGATTTGAGATTTACAGAAAAGTTGCAAAGCTTAGAGCTCCCCTGTCCTCTCCTAATACTAAAGTCTTACATAACCAGAGTTCGAGTGCCAAAACTAAGAGGTCAACATTGGTTATAGAGGTGCTTTTAATATATGAGCACTGTGTTAGGTAATGAATATTTTCTGGCTTTCTAGATGATCTCATTTGTACATAGTAGTCTGGGTTATATACAACAACCAGCTCTGCGGCTTGACCCAGTGTGTATGTGTTGAGTCGTGTCTGACTCTTTGGGACCCATGGACTGTAGCCCACAAGGCTCCTCTCTGTCCATTGGATTTCCCAGGCAAGAATACTGGAGTGGGTTGCCATTTCCTTCTCCAGAGGATCTTCCTGACCCAGGATCGAACCGGTGTCTCCTGTGCCTCCTGCTCTGGTGGGCGGATTCTTTACCACTGCGCCTAGGAATTCAATTGCCTCTTGGTTCCTCACCTTGTGAAACTCTTGTGAAAAAGTGTTCAGTCCCCTTTTGCCCCGCTGGGAAGTTTACAGCTGTTGCAAACCCAAACTTTGGGTCATTTTCTTTGTTATTTTAGAACTGAATTAAGAGAAATAATAAAATATACTTACAACAAAATAGCACCTAAGTACCTAATTCCACCTCACTGGTTTGATCTGATTTGCTTCTTAGCTAACCAATTACAAGAGACCAGATAATGCTGCATTTATTTTATCTAACCCAGTGGATAAAATCCATCCTGTAATCTCTCTTCCATAGATTTCAGAAAACTTGTATACAGTCATTGGGTAGTGTGGTTATTTCTAAGGAAAACTGTTAGAGTGGGATGATTTTCTTATCAGTTTACCAAGCACCTTTAACAACCAGACAATACAAACAAACAAAAATGGCTAAAGAGAGAATAGGAGTGAAAGGGAGAGAGAGAAAGGGGTATTTTGAAATTGCTGTGGCAGAAGTCAGGAAGGAGCTTGTAATAAGTCAGGCGGCAGAATGAGGTGAGGAAAACCAGAAGACTTTATTGTCCTAGGTCAGGTCCCCTGGACGCGAATTCTAAGGTATAGATTTGGGAGATCTCAGGAACAGCACCTTGAAGGGAAGAAATGAGGGAAGCAGGATTGGGCAGAGGGAGAAATTCTAATGTGATGTGGTTGCAGCAGAAGCCTCCGCCTGTCCAGGCCAGCTGGGAGTCCTTCAGCGTTGTCTCACATTGATGCTTTGTATCCTCACATCAACCAGTCCTTGGCTATGGGCTATCCCTGGGAAGGACAAGGCAAGTCCCCTTCTGAGGACAATTCCAAGATGAACCAACATGCCTGACAACTAGGGGAAGCAGTTCCTTAGTTCTGCTAGGGAATCTGGGTAGCATGGCTGAGCATCAATTATAGATGGTATCCTCAAGGACGGATGCTGAAGCTGAAGCTCCAATACTTTGGCCACCTGATGCAAAGAGCTGACTCATTGGAAAAGACCCTGATGCTGGCAAAGACTGAAGGCAGGAGAAGAGGGGATGACAGAGGAGGAGATGGTTGGATGACACCATCGACTCAATGGACATGAGTTTGAGCAGACTCAGGGAGGTGTGAAGGGCAGGGAAGCCTGGCGTGCTGCAGTCCATGGGGTTGCAAAGAGTCGGATACGACTGAGCAACTGAACCGATCTGAAGACCTGTTCCACCAGTTTTCCAGAGTATAGAGTGCCTCATTCCGATGGTGAACTCCCTTCAGGGGATACTGAAGATCGGTAGCTGCAGCAGCACTTGATCTAACCCTTGTAGAGGTAGATGGCAAGTGCCCATGGCAAGTGCCCATCTGTGGCTGACTGGAGACAGGGTATAGACTGTTTGCTTGAGAATCTTATCTGTCAATAGAAGCAGAGCGATTGGGTGTTCAATGGAGAAAGACAAGAGGTCAGGGGAGGTTTTTTATTTGCTTTAAACTGAAAGATACCTGAACATGTTTGCTGACAAACAAAAGGGTATAAATGATGGGAGAAATTGAGACCCAGAAGAGAAAGAGATTAGTTGCAGGAGTCCTGTCCTTGAGCAGGTGAGAGGGAGTGGGAGGCAGGGCACAGTTAGAAGGGGTGGCCTTCGATCAGGACAAGGATATATCATGTGTAATAGTGACAGAGTGGGTTTCCAGTGGGTACTAGGTGACCCTACTTCCCTGACTGTGTTTGACAGAAGAGAGGAGAGCCTAAATAGGGCCTTCAGATTCCCTCTGTGTGGAATTTAGAAGGAGGATTAAGAGACAGAGGTTCTTGAAAGGTGATTTGAACCCAGGAGCTCAGGGATAGCCATGTTTCATCTATCATATGTTCACAGAAGTGGAGAGAGCGTTGAATTGGGTGTTTGTAGAGATAGAAATGAGACAGGTTACAAATCCAGGATCTGAGACAGAGTCTCATCTACCATATGGAGCACTGCCTGACTGATATACAATCAGCCTCAGTCCAGATATCCCAGATGGGCTCCTTCACTTAAGCCAGCCTTCAGCAGAGAGAGTTACTTTGCCACGAGACATGAGCTGTTTCCTAGGACTGTACCATGGATACTGTACAAAAACGTGGCTTCCAGTGCCATTCCACCCGTGGAAAAACTGGATGCAAGAAAATCTAAAGCTGTAAGGGACAATTAGGATAAATATGAGCTATTCTTTCAATACACAGTATCTAGCCAATCAAAGGCATCATTATGAAGACTGGATAGAAACAAAAAGCAAAACAGGACACTGACTTTAACACACATTATTAAAGCATTGCAAAAAAGTGCATTTGCAAAAGATGAAGGAAAATACATCAAAATGGCAACAGGAGTAAAATGTCAAGTTAACAAGATCATGTGTGTTATTTTCCTTAATTTTTTCTATTTTATTGCTAAAACATAGTTATGTTATATATATGATTTTAAACAATTCTCCTTAAGCTCTAGGCTGAGCAGTTTCTTAGAGCTCCTCGAGTCAACACAGATTATATACCTTAAAGGAAAGAAAGAGTCAGCTTGAGGATTAATTGGAAAGTGGTTGTTGGCATCAAGGCAACACCCACCTGCCCGCTGGGGCCATGAATGACAGTCCCTGCATCAGGCCCAAGAGGAGAACTAGGTGACCACTCGAACAGGGTCAGATCTGGCAGCCTGTTACCACTGCAGAAATAACACCGTGAAGCAGCTTCAAAACAGACAGTGAGGCTAGGCCATGTCCTCCCAGGGATGGCAAATGGCCAGCTGCCCAGCACTGCCCTCCCTTAGCCCCTCCCGGGTAGGGCCCTGAAGCTCTCACCCTTCCTCAGCAGCTCTTCTCCTAAAAGCTCCAAGACATTTACTAGGAGCCACGCTGAGCACTGACCCTGAACTTCAACTCTGCTAAGTGCAAATTGTCTTAATGAGGATTCCATTCCGGGGCTGGTTGGCTCTTCTGATAGCCAAGGTGCAATGGTCGCCAAGCAGTTGTTCAGATGCCCCCTGGGAGGTGAAATCGCTCAGTCGTGTCCGACTCTTTGCAACCCCATGGACTGTAGCCTACCAGGCTCTTGCGTCCATGGGATTCTCCAGGCAAGAATACTGGAGTGGGTTGCCATTTCCTTCTCCAGGGGATCTTCCGACCCAGGGATCCAACCCAGGTCTCCCGCATTGGAGGCAGACGCTTTAACCTCTGAGCCACCAGGGAGGAGACCTGCAATCAGAGCTTTGTGTTCCTGGGCTCTGAATGCGTCTTAGTTCACCAGGCCCCGCTGATGCTTCAGGTGAGCGAAGACAGAAGAATAAGTAGTGAAAGGAGATGAGAACTGGGGAGCCAAGTTCTACCCCAGCGAGCAGTCACGCTTCTGAGCCTCCTATTGTTGCAAATCCTTGAAGCCATGCCTATTCCTCCCGCTTAATCTTCCAGCTGTGCAAACAGAGGCCAGGAAGTCTAGGGGCTGCTGAAGCAAGTGTGACAGAGGCCAGGAAGGAAGGACTGCTACGGGTTTCAGTTCATCAAAGTAATGAGACACCCAGCCCAGAGGCTGAAATGTAAATTAGCAGTTGGCCTTGTGTTGGCAGATAGTTAAAAAAAAAAAACAACAAAAAAAACCCCTGATGCTGGGAAAGATTGAGGGCAGGAGAAGAAGGGGATGACAGAGGATGAGATGGCTGGATGGCATCACCAGCTCCACGGACATGAGTTTGAGCAAGCTCTGGGAGATGGTGAAGGACAGGGAAGCCTGGTGTGCTGCAGTCCATGGGGTCGCAAAGAGTCGGACACGGCTGAGCAACTGAACAACTATAACAACAGCAAGATGATTACAGAAGATAGAAATCAGCTAGCACTAGTTGTCCCCAGAGGGTGAAGGAATGTGAGAATAAGGTGAGAGGAGACCCCCAACCACAGAGGAGTGGATCTAGTTAGTAAAGAAATGGAAATTGTTTACTTTATATGAAATATTAATATATTTCAGTGAATGGTTACTATGGGCAGGCCCTGTGCTAGGTGGTGAGCAAAGCTGAAGCAATTGGATGGTCCACGTGTCAGACACCCACTGTCAGGGACCTTGGGTGGTCCCAGGGGAAGGCTTGGATTAGTCCAAGTGGTTCCCTGGCAAGAAGACCAGGTACAGCAAAAGGCCGGGCATCACACCCACTCCTGGGTAGAAGGCAGAGAAGCCAAGCAAGTAAGCTCGGCTTCAGGTCTCTGCTTGGACATCAGCAGAGGCACTCCCAGCAGCCATCCCTGACTACCCTATTATATCCTGAGACTGTAACTGTAGCACTTATGATTGCGATTGTGAAACTGATGGTCTATTTCCATGAAAACAGGCAGGGGGTGTCTCTTGATGATCACCATTGTGCCCTCAGCCTGGCATGAGTAGCTCCTTACAAATATTTAGTGAGCAAATATCCTTCACAGCCCTCACCACACAGTAAGGCTGTGGATACTTAGGTAATTATTTCTCGACTACCCTGTTCATTGCCGCATCTCAAGTCACGGGCACACAGAGACCTCCTTTATCTTGTCTCCACCAGTTCTGGCACGGTGCCTGCACGTGGCCGCATCCAATACTGGTGGCAGAAATAAATTAATTAATTAACAAACATGTATAAAAGATCTAGAGATAGGTAGGGAAAGGGGGATAAAACTGAGAGGTCAGGAGTCAAACATGCCCAAGAATGGACCAGGTGAGCAGAAAATGAGAATGTCTAGGACTTCTATCTGAGTGGACGTGGGATGCCCAAATCCACCTTCCAGGTATTGACTGTGTGTTGTGTGTGGTTAAGGAAACAGAAGGAGATGATAAACCAAGGTCAAGGCCTCTTTACCCTCAGAGGAAAAGCCAAGCCACTCACTTGCTCCTCTGCAAAGTAAAAAGCCCAGCTCCTTTTCTTTTGTGAGATGGAGACTTGAACTCCTGAAAGCTCCAGGGAGAGGAAGAAATGGTTAGGCACCTGCGAGAGCAGGTTCACACATGGGGGGACCCCGCGTGCTGGCTGGAAGCATCCGTGTATCTTGCTGACTAGGATCGAGGTCAGCTTTGTGTCTAGTAGGTAGAGACCCAAGCTTGCATCGCTGGCGCTGCCCCTGCCAGAGGCAGTTCCGTTTCTTTCCAGGCGAGCGTGCAAACAGGCTCGGGAAGGTGAACGAGCCAGCAGTCTGCAGCAGGGTGACGAGGGGAACATGTGAGCCATCCGGAAAGCTCCTCGCGGTCTCTCTCCCCCATCTCTTTGCTGCAGTGCCTCTCCCTGGACCACTTGCCAGAGTTGGCTGCCAAGGCAGGGACTCTCCTGCAAGTTGAGAAACTGCAGAAATAGTGTGAAGATTCAGGAAGCATAAACCGAGTTCCAGATGGGAATCTTGGAACAGTCTTTTCTTTCTGGGCCACCTTCTTCTCTTTCTGCTATCTTTCTAAAACTCCTCATCATGGCTACTTTAAATGAAATTCCTTCTTATCCTGCCTGGACACCAAAAAGGGAAGGAGAAGCACAGATTTTTTTTTTTTTTCACTATTGAAGGGTTTAATGTCTCTGAGTGTCTTCCTCTTTTTTTTTTAATTTTAAATTTATGTATTTTTTTAATTGAAGGATACTTATTTTATAGAACTGTGTTGTTTTCTGCCAAACATCAACATGAATCAGCCATAGGTTTACATATGTCCCCTCCCTCTTGAACTTCCTCCACACCTCCCTACCCATCCCACCCCTCTAGGTTGTTACAGAGCCCCGGTTTGAGTTCCCTGAGTCATACAGCAAATTCCCATGGGCTATCTATTTTATGGATGGTAATGGAAGCACTGAATTTTTAAAGCAGTTGCCCAGTCCCCACCTGAACACACACACACACACACACACACACACCCCCTTCTAAAACCCTTAACCCATTGTTAGTAGATAAACAGGGAAAGGAAAAGACAGGTGTTTCGATAACCTATCTTTTTTTTTTTTAACAATTTTATTTATTTATTGGTCTTCAGTGTGGCTTGAGAGCCCCTCTAGTTGTGGCGTGTGGGCTTGGTTGCCCAGTGGCAAGTGGGATCTTAGTTCCCTGCTGCTGCTGCTGCTGCTGCTAAGTCGCTTCAGTCGTGTCCAACTCTGTGCGACATCATAGACGGCAGCCCATCAGGATTCCCCCATCCCTGGGATTCTCCAGGCAAGAACACTGGAGTGGGTTGTCATTTCCTTCTCCAATGCATGAAAGTGAAAAGTGAAAGTTCCCTGACCAGGGCTCAAACTCATGTCCCCTACATTGAAAGGCAGATTCTTTACCACTGGACCATCAGGGAATTCCCTCTTTATTGCCTGGTCAATCCATTTGGATGAAGACTGTTAAATTTTGAAATAGGGCTGCTCTGTGATTGAATCAATCTTGCTTCAAAATCAGGTTCTTGTCACAAATACTCTGTAGGACTTCTTGGAGGATGGAAGAGGCCTACTCTGTACACAGCTTATCTAGGGGCAGCTTTTAACTTATTTGTGCTAATTTTACCTGTATTTTAGGACACGTACCAATTTTTTTCCTTTTGTGTGCTTGTATATATGTGAGATTATTCTTCTATTTAGTTCTTCCACCCAATTCATCCAAGAAAATTTTCTAGGTACATTGAGTTTACTTTTTTTTTTCATTCAAGTGTCACAAATTGAGAGTATCTGTAAATTGCTCTGAGTCAATTTAAGCCATTGTCTAAGTTGACCTTAATCATAACAACAACAAAAAAGCAAACTCTTTAGTGTTTTATAGCCGCAAGTAACTTGTAACTCTTTAAAATTATCTCATTCTGGGACTTCCCTGGTGTTCCAGTGACTAAGACTATGCGCTCCCAACGCGGGGGGCTAGGGTTCGATCACTGGTCTGGGAACAAGATCCCATAGGCCACAACTAAAGATTCTGACTGCCACAACAAAGATCTGGTGCAGCCAAATATAATTTTTTTTTCCATTGGTGGACTTAAAAAAATAAATAAATAAAATGATCTCATTCTGCCGATAAATGGAACCCAGTGTCTATTTCAGTCCTGGGGGGCAGTGCACAGGGATGGTGGTGACCCAGACTGTGAACCAATAGGCTTACACTGTGGTCCTGAGCTCTGTGAACAGGGGTCAGTCACTTTTTCTTTCTGGGCCACTCTTTCCTTCTGTGGTACCCAGGGCGTTTGGATTTGATAGCTTCTAAGCCCTCCCCCCAGAGAAGGCAATGGCACCCCACTCCAGTACTCTTGCCTGGGAAATCCCATGGGCAGAGGAGCCTGGTAGGCTGCAGTCCATGGGGTTGCAAAGAGTCGGACACGACTGAGTGACTTCACTTTCACTTTTCACTTTCATGCATTGGAGAAGGAAATGGCAACCCACTCCAGTGTTCTTGCCTGGAGAATCCCAGGGATGGGGGAGCCTGGTGGGCTTCAGTCTATGGGGTTGCACAGAGTCGGACACGACTGAAGTGACTTAGCAGCAGCAAGCCCTCCCCCTTTGAGTTTGGGTCGGCTCCAGGAATTGGTGATGGACAGTGAAGCCTGGCGTGCTCCAGTTCATGGGGTCACAAAGATTTGGACACGACTGAGTGACCGAACTGAATTGAGCTAAAGCCCTCCCCCAACCCACCAATTCTGAAATATCATAGTGCTAAGATTAAGGAGGAAACAGAATCATCTAGTCTGAAGATAAACTTGGCCCACTGCTTGATTTTATACATCCCACAGCTAGGAATGGCTTCTACATTTTACCTGGTTGGCAGGTGAAAATTATATGCAATTTTAATCTCAGTGACCACACATAAAGTTTTATTGACACACTGCCACACTCACTTGTTCCTCTATTGTCTCTGGCTGCTTTCCTACTACAATGTCGGACTTGAGTAGTTGCTATAGAGACCTCAACCGTGAATATTCATCGAAAGGACTGATGCTAAAGCTGAAGCTCCAATACTTTGGCGCCCTGATGCCAAGAGTCGACTTACTGGAAAAGACCCTGATGATGAAAAAGACTAAAGGCAGGAAGAGAAGGGGACGACAGAGGATGAGATGGTTGGATGGCATCACCAACTCAATGGACATGAGTTTGAGCATACTCTGGGAAATGGTGAAGGTCAGGGAAGCCTGGCGTGCTGCAGTTCATGGGGTTGCAAAGAGTTAGACCTGACGGAGTGACTGAAAAACAACAGAGACCTCATGGTCCACAAGCCAAAAATACTATTTGGCCCTTTGCATGAAAACGTTTCTGGCCCTGACCTAGCCCAGCTCCTTAACAGATGAGAAGATTAAAGCTTAGCCAAGTCCTGGTTCAAAAAGGAAAAACACTGTTATAGAAAGAAAGTAAATGGCCATTTGGAAGCATCCAAAGGGACAAAAACAATGAAAAATAAACAAAAGATTAAGGATGAAAAGGAATTTCTTCCTCGAATGGCAGAGGATAATGCATTATACGAAAGACAAGGACAAAGAAATTGTGACACCCTTGGGGTACACTGCCTTCATTTGTAATGTACGGCAAAATTGCTATTTTATTAATCTGGAATCAAATTATGAGGGCTTGATGAGGATTTGGGAGGTAGGCAGAGAACACCAGAAAAGACTTTAGATTCTTCATGTTGATAAGACTCCAGGAAACTCACATTCAAACGTGCTGCAGGAAATGGAGGCGGACATTAGAAATGCTTTAGTGGCCTTTTCAAGAGTAGGAGGTCTGGGAGGGGTGAGGCAATGCTGTGACTGGAGAAAGGGAACCTGGGAGAGATGGGAACTTTCAGACAAATGGAGGCCAGGTGTCAGAAAATCCCAAAGCCTTTTAGAACGGTCTTGACTTAGAATAGCCAGCATTCGGATTTCCTTGGTGGTCCAGTGGTTAAGAATCTGTCTTCCAGTGCAGGGGACATGGGTCTGATCCCCAGTCAGGGAATTGACTACATGCACAAATGTGAGAATTGGACAATAAAGAAGGCTGATCACCCAAGACTTGATGCTTTTAAATTGTGGTGAATACCCCTGATTATTCATGGGAAGGGTTGATGCTAAAGCTGAAGCTCTAATGATATAGCCACCTAATGCAAAGAGTTGACTCACTGGAAAAGAATCTTTCCCTTATGTTGGGAAAGACTGAGGGCAGGAGGAGAAGGGGTAACAGAGGATGAGGTGGTTGGAGGGCATCACCAACTCAACAGACATGAGTTTGAGCAAACTTCGGGAGACAGGGAAGGACAGGGAAGCCTGGCATGCTATAGTCCATGGGGTCGCAAAGAGCTGGACATGACTGAGCAACTGAAAGGCAACAACAGGGAACTGAGATCCCATGTGCCACGGGGAAGCTAAGCCAACTACTGCATCTAAGACTGGGCACAGTCAAAAATTAAAAAAAAAATAACTAGCATTGTTCTGAGAACTTGGCCCTTACTAGTGACAGGCTCACATCCTGACAAGGTAGTAAATAGGAGCAAAGTATGCAGCTGGCCACAGAATGATTTCAGGAAGGTTTACACAAAGTTTCATGGGGGCAGGAGTGGGAGGGTGTCAAGCTCATTATCCTTTAATTCACACAGGGCTGGCACTTGGGAAGTTACTGGGGATGGGCAGAAAATATTTCAAGCCCCAAAGAGGAGAAACTGCAAGATCTATACTACTGGTGATCAACAGGTGCCAAGCATTACTCATGTGGGAAAGGCTCTAGGCAGTTAAAACACAAAACTGAATTTGCCAAACAGATAGAATTTACCCTGGAAATTCCACTTATTGGCAACTCAGTGTGTGTTCCACTGTGTCCGTGAGTCAGGGCACATTCTAAATGTGACTCAGTGTCACGGTGTGAGCCTGGGAGTCAGGCTGCCCTGCGGTTGCATCCAAAATCTACTGTTTGAATTTCCCAGGCAAGTTACTGAACTTCTCAAGTCTCACTGCTTTCTTCTGTAATAATAACAATTATTTTTAAAAGAATGACAAATATAGTACAGCTATGGGTTGCTGTGGGCATTTAATAGTTTGGGGAGCCTTACTGACAGGCCTATGGGATCTTAGTTCCTGAACCAGGGATCCACCCCATGACCCCCTACACTGGAAGCACAGAGTCTAGACCACGAGACCACCAGGAAAGTCCCTAATATGAGCATTTAGAACCAGAGATCAAATTGCCAACATTCACTGAATCATAGAGAAAGCAAGAGAATTCCAGAAAAACATCTACGTCTGCTTCACTGACTGCACTAAAGCCTTTGTACGGATCAGAATAAACTGGAAAATTCTTAAAGAGATGGGAATACCAGATCACCTTACCTGTCTCCTGAGAAACCTGTATGCAGGTCAAGAAGCTGTTGCTAGAACCAGACATGGAACAATTGACTGGTTCAAACTTGGGAAAGGAGTACAATAAAGCTGTATATTGTCACCCTGCTTATTTAACTTATATGCAGAGTACATCATGTGAAACGCCAGGCTGGATGAAGCACAAGCTGGAATCAAGATTGCCAAAAGAAATATCAACAACCTCAGATACATAAATGATACCATTCTAATGGCAGAAAGAGAAGAGGAAGTAAAAAGCTCCTTGATGAGGGTCAAAGAGAAGAGTGAAAAATCTGACTTAAAACTCAACATTCAGAAAACTAAGATCATGGCATCCAGTCCCATCACATCAAGGCAAATAGAAGGGGGAAAAGTGGAAACAGTGACAGATTTAATTTTCTTGGGCTCCAAAATCACTGTGGATGGTGACTGCCGCCATGAAATTAGAAGGCTCTTGCTCCTTGGAAGGAAAGTTATGACCAGCTTAGAGAGTGTATTAAAAAGCAGAGACATCAGCAGATGAATGGATAAGAAAGCTGTGGTACATATAAACAATGGAATATTACTCAGCCATTGAAAAGAATACATTTGAATCAGTTTTAATGAGGTGGATGAAACTGGAGCCGACTATACAGAGTGAAGTAAGCCAGAAAGAAAAACACCAATACAGTATACTAACACATATATATGGAATTTAGAAAGATGGTAATGATAACCCTGTATGCGAGACAGCAAAAGAGACACAGATGTATAGAACAGTCTTTTGGACTCTGTGGGAGAGGGAGAGGGTGGGATGATTTGGGAGAATGGCATTGAAACATGTGTAATATCATATAAGAAACAAATTGCCAGTCTAGGTTTGATGCAGGATACAGGATGCTTGGGACTGGTGCACTGGGACGACCCAGAGAGATGGTATGGTGAGGGAGGTGGGAGAGGGGTTCAGGATTGGGAACATGTGTACACCCGTGGTGGATTCATGTTGATGTATGGCAAAACCAATACAGTACTGTAAAGTAAAATAAAGTAAAATTTAAAAAAAAAGCAGAAACTTCACTTTACTGACAAAAGTTTGTCTAGTCAACGCTATGGTTTTTCCAGTAGTCATGTACAGATGTGAGAGTTAGACCATAAAGAAGGTTGAGTGCCAAAGAACTGATGTTTTTGAACTGTGGTACTGGAGAAGACTCTTGAGAGTCCCTTGGACTGCAAGGAGATCAAACCAGTCAGTCCTAAAGGAAATCAACCTTGAATATTCATTGGAAGGACTGATGCTGAAGCTGAAGCTATAATACTTTGGCCACCCAATGCAAAGAGCTGCCTCACTGGAAAACAACCGTGATGCTGGGTAAGATTGAAGTCAAAAGGAGAAGGGGACAACAGAGGGTGAGATGGTTGGATGGCATCACTGACTCAATGGACACGAGTTTGGGCAACCTCTGGGGGATAGTGAAGGACAGAGAAACCTGGTATGCTACAGTCCATGGAGTTACAAAGAGTCAGACATGACTGTGTGACTAAACAGCAACAACAAATTGAGACACAGTGCTGGAGAGAGCTGAGCATTCATGGTGGTGTTGGTGTTGTTCAGTGGCTAAGTTGTGTCTAACTCTGCAACACCAGCTGCTAAGTCGCTTCAGTCGTGTCCAACTCTGTGCAACCCCATAGATGGCAGCCCATCAGGCTCCCCTGTCCCTGGGATCCTCCAGGCAAGAACACTGGAGTGGGTTGCCAGTGCCACACACCAGTGTTTATTAAATGCTCCTGCTGGCCATTGGCTACATCGTCAAGCATATTAACTGAGAGTATGGATTTGAGTGCAAGCAGTTCTAGATTTGACTTCTAGCTTCACCACTAAGTAGCCTTGAAAGCTTGAGCAAATTTCCTTCAACTCTAAGCGTCTGTTTTCTTACTTGTAAGATAGTGAGAACAATACCTCTTATACTAAGGGGGCGGTTGTGAGGATTTAGTGAGGAAATGTATTTAAAGTGCTTGGAAGAGTTTTCAGTATTCAGCTGTTATCATCATCATGTTGGAAGGACTGATGCTGAAGCTGAAACTCCAATACTTTGGCCACCTGATGCGAAGAACTGACTCATTGGAAAAGACCCTGATGCTGGGAAAGATTGAAGGGGGTGGAGAAGGGGACGACAGAGGATGAGATGGTTGGATGGCATCACCGACTCAATGGACATGAGTTTGAGTAAACTCTGGGAGTTGGTGTGAACAGGGAGGCCTGGCGTGCTGCATTCCATGGGGACACAAAGAGTCAGCCACAGCTGAGCAACTGAACTGAACTGATCATCATCTTCTTCATTATTATTCTTCATTGGTTCCCTAATATCCAAAAATATTCTGAAGACAGGCCTGAAACAGTAAGCCTGATAAATGCATACTTGGCATAGACATATATAAAGAATTCTCACATGAGCGATTTGATCAAATGATGGTAAAATGGGTTTGGATTGTCATGAAATTCCTCCACTGAGGAGAGACCAGGTGCAGGCTGGAGGGAGACTGTGGAGATGCTCCCCATGGGCCCTTCCCGCCAGCTGGGACCCTGTCCTGCCCAAAGCCCACCACGCTAAGCCCAGAGGCAGCGTATGTTTGGCTGCTTTGATTCTCTCCCTGAATCCCTGGGATTCTTGCTTCTTGTCTTCCCACCTCCTTTCTGCCAAATTCCGTGACTCTGGTTTCCTGTCAGGCTTCTCCACATTTGAAACATGTGGTTGAAATACCGCGTCCTCTTCCAGGTAGAATTAAATGCCTGATTCTTCCTCTTTATCAGCAAGAAGATAGAAACGATGGCCTCTGGAGAGGAAAGGGCTCTTTAATAGCTGCCCAATCTCCCTTCTTGGTTTCTGAGCCCAGACTTTGTTTCCTCCCATTAAGAGATTTGTTTGCTTATCTGATATTCTGCAGATTAAATTACCAGGCGTCCACGGTGATGGTGCTTGACAAACCTGCTTTTCCGAAGGCTGGCTACCCACACCCTTTCACTCCTGCTAACACCTTCACAGTAAGCAGAAGGTGTCCTATCCACTGAGGTCAGAAATTACGAGCACATGTGTTATAGAGATCAGCGAGGTACTTGTCAGCATCAGGTGTGATAAGGCATCAAGTGTGATAAGTGTTGCTTCCAGTTGAGTTCTTAGGAACTGAGGGTCTCTTCTCCAAATAAGCCACATTGGAAGCCTTATCTTTCCTGTGCCCATATGGGGCTGCTGGGGAGTAAATAACACATGTGACTCAAGCTCTTATACTAATATGTTCTTTCCTATGAACCTATGGGATCTTTTTATCACAGGTGTTCTTTTTGCTGATGAGGAAACCATGAAGTATGGTGACAGCTGGATTCTACCCAAGCTGAGATCAGAGCCCGGGTCTCTTGTTTCTCAGGCCACTACCCCTCTCCTCTTACAGCTCTTGTTGCTCTCCCTGATGGTGGCTGTAGAGGATTCTCCGCAGTGCCGTTTCTGATTGTCCTGGGCAGCCAGGACTCATCTGGGGAGCCCGACCTCTCTGCTCACCCTTGTGTCCTGGCCATTGTTTGGCCTCCTGCATGCTTGCCGTCCTCTACAGACCTAAAGACAGCCCACAGTGGCCTGTGGTCAGGACAGGAGCTTCCTTGGCTGAAGAACTGGGCTGCCCAAGTCTGACTGGCAAAAGGCTTTATGGTGCAGCGTGAGGAGTCACTGCAGGCTCTTTCAGCTTGAGTCAGGCCCAGAACCCAAGTCCCAGGAGAAAGGGTGACTCTGAGCCAGATCAGAAGCCAAGCAGGCCTTAGGGCCTTGAGCCTACCTGCCATCACACCCCTGTCCCCCCACTACCCCCAGCAGCCAGAGTCCTGAAAGGCCAGTCTGAGGAGTGACCTGATATCTTGGACCCATGGTTGTATAGGTTGAGTCAAGGGGTGACTGTCAGCATTGGGTCCCAGGAAACACTGACACTGGGGCTCAGTGTGTATTCCAAGTCGGTTACCAAAGTTGGAGGCCTGGGGGCAATGCTGGGAATCAAAGCACAAAGGGCCATCAGAAAACCAGACAAGAGCTCCTGGAGAAGGTTTGTGTGAGCAAGACTGCCCTTTCTAGGCCAAGACAACCCAGCTGGTCCTTCCTTTTCCATACAGTTCTTGGAGGGGGATTCTTATTCTCCTCATTGTAAAGACCAGAAAACTGAAGTTAGTTGCAGAAGTCACAAATCTAGTAAGTCAAGACTAGAACCCGGGTCTTCTGACTCCAAAGCTCTTGCTCTGTGCATGTCACCTTGTTGAGAAGTCTGTCTGCCATCACCAGAGAATTCTGACTGCCATGTGTGGTGTGGTATTCATAATCACAGTCAAACATGTAGTCCTGAATGTGTGTCCCTGATCACCCAGTCCAACTCAAAATACACTGATGTCCTTTGTCACAGTGGCACCATACCAGATGTCTCATGCCCGGAGAAGGTGCACTCACAGGGACTTCAGTGAGGACAGAAAAGGAGGATGGGCACAGGCCACCTGCTGTCTGCACTCAGCCCCCAGTTCTCTCCCCACCATCACTTCAATCAGAGCTGCTCCCTTTCCACAGGTTAGAACGCCCTGCTTCAAAAAGGCTGCAACAACTTCGGTTCTGCTAGATGGTCCAGCTTCTTGTTTAACATCTTGTGTGAGAGGAAACTCACAAACAGGGCGGCCTTCAGAGTCCTCTGCTGCTGTTGCTAAGTCACTTCAGTCGTGTCTGACTCTGTGCATCCCCATGGACTGCAGCCTACCAGTCTCCTCCGTCCATGGGATTTTCCAGGCAAGAGTACTGGAGTGGGGTGCCATCGCTCTAGAGCTGAGCAAATGAAGATGCCTGGGAGGTGCCCATGACACTTGTCTTTTGGATTGAGGAGTCTGTTGCACTAACGGAACTGCGATGCTCCATGGAATTGTGATCAGGGTTATCCGGCAGCCTGGATGGGAGGGGAGTTTGGGGGAGAATGGATACATGTATTTGTATGGCTGAGTCCCTTTGCTGCCCACCTGAAACTATCACAGCATTGTTAATTGGCTATACCTCAAAACAAAATAAAAAGCTAAAAAAAAAAAAAAAAAAGAACTGTGGTGCTCTGAAGGGAGCACAACCACAGGAGTAAACAGCTGCCTTAGAATTCCCTCACATTCGTTCATTCATTCACTTGAAAATATTGAAGTTAGAACCATCATACGTTTGATCCAGCAATCTGGCTTTTGCAGAGGCCTCTGTTTGAGAGACAAACAGGACACTCTGTTCAATGTCACCCTCAAAGGATCAGAGAATGGCAGCCTCAACTCCCAGCTAGTGATCTGCCAGGCATGAACTTAGCTGAACTTTTTTAATAGAGATGCTATTCCTGTTTTTGGTTGTCATCACTGCTTGACAGAACAAGTTTGGTAAGGCACTCCCACTTCCTTTCTCTGTCCTGTATTTACATCTCGCACTTTCCAGGGTCACCTAGATGTTGCAAGCTGGGGGACAAGCTCAACCTGATGTGCCTGAAGCACCAGTTGAACAAATAATTCTTGAACTGATGGTCCCTGACCTGTGATGTCACTCCAGATGCACACTGGTTCAGGTTTTCAGTCCCTTAAAGCCCTTCCTCTCACCGTTGTTCTGAAATCTGTGGCATGCGAGTAGTTTTTCTAATTCCTTTGATAGCCAAGCAGCTGGAGGAGGGGGTCTTGGCTGTGCCCCCTCTGTTACTTGGGTTCCTTCACATATTCTCTCCTTTATCATTCTAGTTAACTCCATACCCATTTAAAGAAATGCAAGCAATCTGTTATCTTTCCATATTCTGAGGCTAAAAAAAAATCTCATTTTGACCATAGGTTGTTGACAATTCCAGGACCTCTATAGGACCTTCTCTATAGTGCCCTCCACTATAGAGGTGCCTCAGTTTTGGATAAATGAGCCTAGAAAACTAAGTATAACTCTTGAACCCCCAAAAGAGTTTTGCAATTTGTAACCACTGCAACCCAAATTTCTCCATGTAGATAAATCAGCCTGGGGTTACAATGTGGGGTTAAGATTATGATTTCACAGACTGTAACAAATGATATTTCTCTATGCTGGCCTCATCAGCTGGTACAGAGCCGTGGCAACCATGAAGATGAACTGCTTAGACCTCTCTCCAAGGAAGGCTGATTGTCTGAAGACTCCACATTGTCCCTGTATGTCTACTGTCATGCATTTATCCTGGCTGTGTTTCCCATGGGTGCTCCCCAGTGAATGGACATGGCGGGGTTCTTAGCATGGTGTGACATGGGACTCCCCAACCAGCAGATGTTGGCCCCAGGACTCCCCATCAGCCTGGCTGAAGCCACCTGAGACCTGGCCTGAAGCCTGAGACTTTTCTTACTTCACAGGGGTCAGACATGTCCATGTGAAGGCTTTTACCTTCATTGGAGGGCATTGCCCTCAATCAATTCCTTGCAGGTTTAACTTTGACAGGATGTCTGCTTCTTGAAGGGACTCCCCAGGTGGCGCTAGTGGTAAAGAACCTGCCTGCTGATCCAGGAGATGTAAGAGATGTGGGTTTAATCCCTGGGTCAGGAAGATACCCCTGGAAGAGGGCATGGCAACCCACTCTAGTATTCTTGCCTGGAGAATCCCCTGGAATGAGAAGCTAGGCAGGCTATGGTCCATAGAACCTCAAAGAGTCCAGAAACACAACTGAAGTGACTTAGCACGCACGCACTGCTTCTTGAATACCTGATCTAACATAGGAACCCACTCTCAGATGTTTCCAGGAGGTATCTCACAGGTAGGGTTGCATACAGCACCACCATGAGAACCTTGTGGAGCTAAAGGAACAAATACTGGAGTATAAAAATAATCGAAAAGGAAAGCCTCTAGTTACGCGCTAATATTGGGTTGGCCAAAAAGTCCATTCCGCTTTTCCACAAGATGGCTCTAGTAGCACTTAGCTGTCTTTAACTTCAAAACAACTTTTTTAAGATTGTACTCTGACTGCTGTCATATCAGCATGCACTTTTAAAAACTTATCAAAATTGGTGAATTTTTGTGTAGCTATTTTAATATTAAAGGTGGAAGAAAAAAAAGCAACATTTTCAGCATATGATGCCTTGTTATTTCAAGAAAGGTAGAAAAGCAACCAAAGTGAGAAGAAAGATTTGTGAAGTGAATACAGAAGGTGCTGTGACTGATCAAATGTGTAAAAAGTGGTTTGCAAAGTTTCATCCTGGAGAGTTATCATTGGATAATGCTACATGGTTGGGTAGACCTGTTGAAATTTATAGAGTTCAAACTGAAACATTAGCTGAGAACAATCAACATTATGCCACATGGGAGAGAGCCAATACACTCAAAATATCGAAATGAAGTGCTGAAAGTCATCTGCACCAGCTTGGTTATATTCATCACTTTGATGTTTGGGTTCCTTAAAAGTTAAGCAAAAAAATCTTCTTGACTATATTTCTGAAGGTGCTTCTCTACCTAGACATAATGAAAACATTCCATTTTAAAAACAAATTGTGATGGTGATGAAAAGTGAGTACTGTATGATAATGTGGAATGGAAGAGATCATGGGCAAGAGAAATGAACCACCTCCAACTGCACCAAAGGCCTGTCTCCATCCAAATAAGGTGATGTTGAGTGTCTAGTGGGATTAGAAGGGAGTCCTCTATTATGAGTTCCTTCTGGAAAACCAAAACAATTCCAACAAAAATTGCTCCTAATTAGAATAAATGAAAGCAGCATTTGACAAAAAGTGTCAGGGATTAGTCAACAGAAAACACATAATATTCCATCAAGATAATACTAGCCCGTGTATTTCTTTGATGACCAGGCAAAAACTGTTACAGCTTGGCTGGGAAGTTCTGATTCATCCACTGTATTCACCAGACATTGTACCTTCCATTTATTTTAATCTTTACAAAATTATCTTAATGGAAAAAAAAAATCAGTTTCCTGGAAGACTGTAAAAGGCACCTGGAAAAGTTCTTTGCTCAAAAAGATAAAAAGTTTGGGAAAGGTGGAACTATGAAGTTGCCTGAAAAATGGCAGAAGGTAGTGGAACCAAGGAAATGGCAAACCACTCCAGTATTCTTGCATGGGAAATCCCATGGACAGAGGTGCCTCATGGGCTGCAGTCCATGGGGTTGTAAAGAGCTGGGCATTACTGAGCAACTAATTCAACTCAGTGGAACAAAACAGTGAATACACTGTTCAATAAAGTTCTTGATGAAAAAGAAAAATGTGTCTTTTATTTTTACTTTTAAACAGAAGGAACTTTTGGGCCAACTCAATACATTAGTTTCAGATCCTGAAGGGCTGAACTTGCACAGTAAGTGTGGAGATGGATGAGTCTTCACACAGAGCACGGCTTCCAATCATCTCCAACCCTAAAACCAGATTAGGTTGATCCTTGATCGGTACAATTTTAAACTCCCTCTGAGAAACAAATATAAATTCTCTCTGAGAAAAGATGACATCCTTATAGTCCTTAAATTATTCTATAATTGTGCATATACAATGTCTGAAACTTAACAAAAGATGACCAAGCACACAATGAAACCAGATTATATTACTAAAATCCATGAGACACATGAGACGATAGAAACATAATCAGAGGAGATACAGAAAATGAAGTTATTGCAGATTTTAAGATAAGTGTGCTGACTGTATTCAAAGAGATCAGACATATGACTCAGAACTTTGTAGATCACTAGAAGGAGAATGGCGGCCATAACACTCACACTGGGAAAGAGGTAGACCAGGTCACCTGCCTTTGTAGATTCTTCCCTGATGACCCAGGTAATCAGGGCACTCCTTTCTCCCTCTGGCTCATATATGGGGATGTTTTTTGTTTGCTTTGTTGTACTGTATTGTACTGTTAGTCACTCAGTCGTGTCCGACTCTTTGTGATCCCAAGGACTGTAGCCACCAGGCTCCCCTGTCCATGGGATTCTCCAGGCAAGAATACTGGAGTGGGTTGCCATTCCCTTCTCCAGGCGATCTTCCCTATCTAGGGATCAAACCCATGTCTCCCACATTGCAGGCAGATTCTTTACTGTCTGAGCCACAGGGAAGTGCTCCCCTTAATCCACTTCCTATTTTGGGTTGTTGCTGTTTAGTCGCTAAGTCATGTCTGACTCTTTCGCGACCACATGGACTGTAGCCAGCCAGACTCCTCTGTCCAGGAGATTTCCCAGGCAAGAATATTGGAGCAGATTGCCACTTCCTTCTCAGCCCTTCAGGATCCGAAACTAATGTATTGGTTTGGCCAAAAAGTTCCTTCCATTTTAAAGTAAAAATAAAAGATATATTTTTCATTTTCACCAAGAACTTTCAATTTCACCAAGGGATTGAATCTGCATCCCCTGCATTGGCAGGCAGATTCTTTACCACAAAGCCAGCAGGGAAGCCCTCATATCTTTCAGTTCAGTTCAGTCGCTCAGTCGTGTCCAACTCTTTGTGACCCCATGAACCACAGCACACCAGGCCTCCTTGTCTATCACCAACTCCCAGAGTCCACCCAAACCCATGTCCATTGAGTCGGTGATGCCATCCAACCATCTCATCTTCTGTCATTTCCTTCTCCTCCTGCCCTCAATCTTTGCCAGCATCAGGGTCTTTTCAAATGAGTCAGTTCTTCGCATTAGGTGGCCGAAGTATTGGAGTTTCAGCTTCAACATCAGTTCTTTCAATGAACACCCAGGACTGATCTGCCTTAGGATGGACTGATTGGATCTCCTTGCAGTCCAAGGGACTCTCAAGAGTCTTCTCCAACACCACAGTTCAAAAGCATCAATTCTTTGGCTCTCAGCTTTATGGTCCAACTCTCACATCCATACATGACCACTGGAAAAACCATAGCCTTGACTAGATGGACCTTTGTTGGCAAAGTAACATCTCTGCTTTTGAATATGCTATCTAGGTTGGTCATAACTTTCCTTCCAAGGAGTAAGTGTCTTTTAATTTCATGGCTGCAATCACCATCTGCAGTTATTTTGGAGCCCCCAAAAATAAAGTCTGACACTGTTTCCCCATCTATTTCCCATGAAGTGATGGGGACGGATGCCATGATCTTCGTTTTCTGAATGTTGAGCTTTAAGCCAACTTTCTCGCTCTCCTCTTTCACTTTCATCAAGAGGCTCTTTAGTTCTTCACTTTCTGCCATAAGGGTGGTATCATCTGCATATCTGAGGTTATTGATATTTCTCCCAGCAATCTTGATTCCAGCTTGTGCTTCTTCCAGCCCAGCATTTCTCATGATGTACTCTGCATATAAGTTAAATAAGCAGGGTGACAATATACAGCCTTGACATACTCCTTTTCCTATTTGGAACCAATCTGTTGTTCCATTTCCATTTCTAATTGTTGTTTCCTGACCTGCATGCAAGTTTCTCAAGAGGCAGGTAAGGTGGTCTGGTATTCTCATCTCTTTCAGAATTTTCCACAGTTTATTGTGATCCACACAGTCAATAAAACAGAAATATCTTTAGTCTCCTCCAATTTTCTTTTGGATATAGTTTCATAGGAGTTTTGTCAGTTGTCCCCTCCCAGCCAGGGGAACAGCATATGAGCCAGACTGAACCAAGTAGACCCTTACTCTCCCAGTGGAAATTGACTCTTGAACTGAATGGCAAAGATCAAAAATGGTTGCTTTGTCCAGCAGCTCCCACCTCATGACCACTCCTTCCCACTCTCTCCCTAATCCCTCACTCTCAGAGTTGATGGTTTCCCTAGACCCCTGGTCTCTATGTGGGGCTCCCCACTTTCTTTCTATAGTCCCTTTGTTTGTTTTTTGCTTAATTGTGCCAGTGTCAGTTTCTGTTGCTTGCAAACAAAGAAACCTGATGTGTCCCCTCTTTCATTTTGATTAAAACAGTTTAAACATGTTTACTGAGCATCTACTATGTGTCAGGCACCCCCACTAGATATAGGGGATTACACAGTGGAAAAAGAAAAAAAAGACTATCTGCCTTTATGAGGCTTTCAGTAAAATAGGAAAGGAAATATTGAATAAATAGTTCCCCAACAGGCCATAGAGTGAGTTGGCCATAGGTCAAGTTCAGAATAGTGTGACAAAGGTCAAGTTCAGGATATTAAGCAAGTGCATCTCCAGGATCTTTATTTAGGTTGGGCCCAAGGAGACAGCACAAAGGATGACACATGTATCAGAGACACTGAGTGAAGAACATTCCAGGCCAAATGGACAGCCCCTGTAAAGGAAGACCTGAGGCAGGAAGTAGAGTTGCCTGTCTTGACATGACCTTGGGCTGGTCCAAGATAACAGATAACAGATAACTCCCAAATAGGAAAAGGAGTATGTCAAGGCTGTATATTGTCACCCTGCTTATTTAACTTATATGCAGAGTACACATCATGAGAAACGCTGGGCTGGTGGAAGCACAAGCTGGAATCAAGATTGCTGGGAGAAATATCAATAACCTCAGATATGCAGACGACACCACCCTTATGGCAGAAAGTGAAGAAGAACTAAAGAGCCTCTTGATGAAAGTGAAAGAGGAGAGCGAGAAAGTTGGCTTAAAGCTCAACATTCAGAAAACGAAGATCATGGCATCTGGTCCCATCACTTCATGGCAAATAGATGGGGAAACAGTGTCAGACTTTATTTTTTGGGTATCCAAAATCACTGCAGATGGTGATTGCAGCCATGAAATTAAAAGACGCTTAGTCCTTGGAAGGAAAGTTATGACCAACCTAGATAGCATATTCAAAAGCAGAGACGTTACTTTGCCAATAAAGTTCCGTCTAGTCAAGGCTATGGTTTTTCCAGTGGTCATGTATGGATGTGAAAGTTGGACTGTGATGAAAGCTGAGAGCCAAAGAATTGATGCTTTTGAACTGTGGTGTTGGAGAAGACTCTTGAGAGTCCCTTGGACTGCAAGGAGATCCAACCAGTCCCTTCTAAAGGAAATCAGTCCTGGGTGTTCATTGGAAGAACTGATGCTAAAGCTGAAACTCCAGTACTTTGGCTACTTCATGCGAAGAGTTGACTCATTGGAAAAGACTCTGATTCTGGGAGGGATTGGGGGCAGGAGGAGAAGGGGACGACAGAGGATGAGATGGCTGGATGGCATCACTGACTTGATGGACATGAGTTTGAGTGAACTCTGGGAGTTGGTGATGGACAGGGAGGTGTGGTGTGCTGCTATTCATGGGGTCACGAAGAGTTGGACATGACTGAGCAACTGAACTGAATTGAACTGAATGAAATAGTGTGTTAAAGAAATCCATCTGCCACCAACCTCGGTCACACACATGTGAATACATATACCCTACCTACCCCATTCTATCTAACCCAGTTGCTGAATATAAACAAAGCTGTTTCCTGGTATATCAAGAGCTGTTTTCCCTAGGCACCAACCCAGGAAGGGAATCCCCTGGGTCCCTCCCTACACTTATTTAAGGCCTCTGTACCTCTTTTGATGAATTTTTAAAGACTATATAAATGAACCACTAGTTAGACAGCTTACTTCTCAGTTTAGTCAGGAAAAGGTAAACACATGGGATAGAATGTAGATGAGAGATCTGAAGACACATTTTGAAGAGGGTGCTAACAAATATTGGAGGCTGTGTGGCTTGTTTCAAAACAAAACAGTCCCCCTTTGAAGTCAGAATACATCAGAGAAGTTCTTGCCTTTAAGGATTCGGACCTTCTGTGTGAGTGGAGACTCTGATCCCACATCCCAGTTGGATCTCCCCTCCCCAACTCAATCTGATTGTGGTGATCTGTCATTTGACTACATATAACTGTGACGTTCAGTGCATCATCGCACAGTGATTGGTCCAATCTCTCCACTGGAATGTGAACTTTTTGAGGGTAAAGACTTTTCTTTCTATCTCTGATTCCCTAGTATACTGCAGATTACCTGGAGCACGGGAGACATTAAAAGCATAAAGGATGGGACTTCCCTGGTGGACCAGTAGCTAAAACTCTGCACTTCCAGTGCTGGGGGCCCAGATTCCATCCTTCGTCAGGGAAGTAGATCTCATCAGCTACAAGGAAGATTGAAGATTCCACATATGGCAGCTAAGACCCAGCACAGCCAAATAAGTAAATAAATAAGTAAAANAAGACCCAGCACAGCCAAATAAGTAAATAAATAAAAAAAAAAAAAAAAAAAAAAAAAAGTAAGCACAATGAAGGAAAGGAGAACAGGAAAGGGAGGAGGGAAGGGGTCCAAAAAGACTCCTGAACGTCATTCAGAATTGTTGAAACACTTAACTCCTGTTGACCTTCAGGTAGCTTCTTGTCTCCTGGAGTCCTGGGGCATAATGAGAAATATGATTGGAAATACGACTGGAAGCAGGAAGCTTGGGTTTGCCAACTAACTCTCCCATTTAATTGGGGTTTATTATTTCTACCTTAAAGAAATCTTGAGTAAGTGAAATGATAAATGTGACACCATTCAACAAACAAGTACCACATAATCATTACTTTATGTAGTATCACGGGGGAATCAGCCATGTTCATCAGAACACTTATCTGTTTCATTTGGCAAAACATTGTACTTTGAGAGAGTATTTTGGAGTAGGGGGAAAAGCCTGATCTTTTACTCATTTTTCCTTCTTATTTTCAGGATTTTGCTATTGTATTTGCATTTGTATGGCTCTCATTTTTAAAATTGATCTAGGGACAACAGTGATTCCAAAGACTAACCAGTGATCTCCAGTTGAATCAGAATCACTTAAGAACTTTAAAATATACAGAATTCCAAGTCCCAACACTGAGCAAATCAATCCAGTTATTCTAGAGTGGGGCTATGTGCATGCCTGCTAAGTCACCTCAGCCACGTCTGACTCTTTGTGACCCTATGGACTGCAGCCTGCCAGGTTCCTCTGTCCATGAGATTCTCCAGGAATGAATACTGAGTGGGCTGCCATGCCTTCCTCCAGGGGATCTTCCTGACCCACGGATCGAACCCATGTCTCTTATGTCTCCTGCACTGGCAGGCGGGTTCTTTACTACTAGCACCACCTAGGAAGCCCAGAATGGGGGTGGGAATTCTCTATTTTGAAAAGCTGCCCAGGTGAATCTGAGGAGCAGCCATGCCAGGATATCTGGACAGGCTTCTTTTTTCCATTATAAAACGGTCAAAAGACCTTCAAGGTCAGGCCTGAGAGCTTATGAATATCCCCCTTTTTGCTGGATGACTGCCTGGAAATTGCTATGAAGGTTCATGGCATTAGGCTTTGTTATTTGAAACTAATAATGCAAAAACACTAGCATGAGTGTGACATTTCTGTAACAAATTCACGAGTAGGCATTTGAACCTAAAATCTAAGCTCTAAGGCTAGAGTAGATGATATGGAGCTTAGTAGGGTTTAGAAAAAGCATTTCAGTTGTTTCTGTATATTTCCTTAGCTTCAGGAGGAAATGACATAACACATATCTATTTCCCAGGGATGATTTGCTCTGAAAACTAATGTGAAAAATGAATGGTGCCTTGGACTTCTTGGAAAGACTCATGTGTATTAGCATCTGTTTGTTCAAGCAAATATTTATCTCCAGGGTTATCATCCATCACAAATCTTGCACACACAAAAAAAACTGTTTAAATTTTCACACTTCTTGTTGGGAATACAAACTGGCATAACCATTTTGGGAAACTACTTAGTATTACCTAGTAAAGCTGAACATTTCCACATCCTATTTCCTATACACAAACCAAGCTGAAAAGCAAACACATGTTTATCAAAAGACATGTACTAGCATCGTGAAAGTCTCATGGATCATAATAGCTCAACACAGGCAACTACCCAAATGACCATCTGCAATAGAACAGATAAGTAAATCATCATATGGTCACACTAAAGAATCCTAGTAGCACAGAAAGTGAATGATCTGCAAGTACACACAAAAATCAATGGATTTCAGATTCATGAGTTTAAATGAAAGAAACTAGATTTCAATGAAAAGTTAAAATCAGCTCCAAGGATGTATAAACAAAATATATATGATGCTGTTCACTAAGGGAGACAGACATTTATTTCCCAAAGGACTCCCTTTCTTATCCCTTGTGGCTTAGCTGGTAAAGAATCTGCCTGCAATGCAGGAGACCTGGCTTCGATCCCTTGGTTAGGAAGATCCCCTGGAGAAGGGAAAGGCTACCCACTCCAGGCTTCTGGCCTGGAGAAATCCATGGATTATTTAGTTCATGGGATCACAAAGAGTTGGACCCATTGAGCGAGTTTCACTTCACTTCACTTCCCTTTCTTATCAGAGATGCCCACACATTGGAAAGAGCCCATACACTGCAACCTCTGAACACTCTTTTCCCAACTGACCATTTTGGTTGTCTTTAAACACATGTGATCAATAAAATGTCTGAAAAAAGATAAGCCCATAAGACACATTTTACAAAAGATTTATGAGTTGATAATTCAACAATGCCGTCCAAAATGAAGGAAAGTGTTGGTTCCATGTTCAGAGTAACTTTTTTTGCAACTCAAAACTCCCCTTCAACAGAGCTCAGAAAGAGGTGCTGTTTAACTGGGCAGCTGAGCAGTGTGTTTAGAAACTACCATGGGAAAAGAAAACCACCACATTTCAAAGCATTTGAAAAACAGCATTGTCATAATTGTTCTGTATGTTTATAAAACCTCTCAAAATGCCTTTTCTTTTCACAAAAATGATGTGTGTTCAATTTTAAGTCAATTGATACAGAACAGTACAGAGTGAAAATCAATATATTAAATAAAAATCACCCCCATCTCACTTCCCCCAAGTAACTGTTATGAGCATGTGTGCATGCTAAATCGCTTCAGTCGGATCCAACTCTTTTTCAACCCCACGGACTGTAGCCCACCAGGCGCCTCTGTCCATAGTATTCTCCAGACAAGAATACTGGAATGAGTTGCCATGCCTTCCTCCAGGGGATCTTCCCTACCCAGGGATCCAACCCAAGTTTCCTGCAGCTCCTGCATTGGCAGGCAGATTCTTTGCAGCTGAGCCACCTGGGAAGCCCCTTGTGAGCATTAAGTAACTTTCATTCCAACACATCTCTAGGCAGGGGTAGGAATTATTTTGTAAACACTAGTGCAAACTTGAAAAACAAATGACAAAGGAACATGCTTGGGAGACCTCTGTTCATCTCTGTGGTGGAGGAGAGAGAGGAACTTGTGCTCAGAGACTGTAAAAGAGCCTCTTTCTGGTCCTTCCCCTGATGAGATGAGTGCTCTGATAACAAAATAGTTGGAATTCTAAGGCAAATAGTGCCTTTTGGATCAAACAGTAGGCCTAACTCAGAGGCGGGAGGTGGGAGGTGGGATGGGAAGGAGGGAAACAGCTTCTAGTTCCCCTTGGGGATTTTCTCAAGGAAAGAAAGAGCCAAGATGTAGACCATCTCAGAGCAGGGAAGGGAAGAGGAATTATGCCTCTGCATTACTGCCAAAGCAATAAACTGCTAGGGGGCCTGAGGGAAAAGTAAGATGACTGGGAGAATGAATTCTTGAAGGTTCTGAAAAATGATCCTGGATGTGATCAAAGAAAAGAAATAGAATAAAATAGTGTGTCATTGGTCTAACTGCTTTTACTTAACACGATTTCAACTTCTTCTATCATGTTAAAGAAATGTCTTGGAACCACAGATTAAAAGTGCTAATTCTTAGACTCTACCTGTTTACAAGGAAACTGAGCATAAAAATAAAATTCTGATTTGTTGCATGGCTCCTTCTCCAACTGGATTGAGCAAAATTTTCACAAGATGAGGATCAGTTTAACTGAGGGGACTGGGGACATAAGGTGCAGACCTGGCCTTTGTAGAAACCTGAGATGCTGCCCATCTAACCCAGGGGACTGAATTTATCACCTGCTGACCGAAGGAGTCAAGGATACTCTGAGACTGGGAAGGAAAAAGGATAGCTGTCCCCTGCCTGGAAGGGTTTTCAAGTGTAAGGGCTTATAAATTGCAGCCATTTCAGCAAAAAAAGAACTTAAAACTTAGTAAATCTCTTCTTGGATCCCATTTTGATGTCAAAATCCCAAACTGATGTCCACTTTGGTCACCTTCTCACTTGTTAATGATGAGCCAACCCAAGCCATTAAGGACCTGCTGTCCCTGAACACATATGTCCCCTAACTGGTTTATGAGCTTCACATGTTTTAGTCCAGGTAGTGCTTAACTCCCTAAGACAGGCACTACTGTTACCCCCATTTTACAGATGAGGAAATGGAGGCAAAGAGAAGTTAAGTTACTCACCCAAGGTCACAGAGCTCCTGTGTGAGGCTCCAAAGTAGATGTTCTGAACAAAGGGCCTGATGCCAAAAATCTGACTCATGAACACTGAGGGCAGTCAAAGATAGGCTAGAGCCTACAGTTCCTTAGGGCAGATCCGGTGTCCCTGCTGTAAGTCCTCCACTTATTTCAAGTGGCTTTGGAGTCATCAAATCCCACAGCATACTTCTCGCCCACCCCTGGGATTTATTGTCTTGGGTGTTGGCCTTCGGACCTCGCACCACCGTGTGTCCTCAGCTCCTCCACAGGAAGTGAGAGGAGTACGTGTGTGTGAGTGTGCATTGTGTGAGTGTGCATGTGAGTCACATGCATGAGTGTGTGAGTGCATGTGAGCATGTGGTATGAATTTACGTAAGTGGAGGTGTGACCTCATGAATGCATGTGAGTGTGTGTGGGTGATGGATGTGAAGGTGTGTATTTGCATGTGTGTGTGTGTAGATGAGAGTGTGAATGAGTGAGTGAAAGTATTGAGAGTAAACGTGTGTGGATGTGTGTCTGAACGAATGTGGATGTGTGTGCACATAAATGTGTGGGGGGTGTGAGTGCACCTACGTGTGTCTTACTGAACACGTGCCCACGAGTGAATGTGTGAGTTTGTGTGCTGCTCCCAACTTCCTTTCCTGGCAGCCAGATCAAGTGACACCCGAGCTCTGCCCTCTGATGAGAAAGCTTAAGGAAGCTGTCCAAGGACAGCGCTGGCCACGGAGAGGGAGGAGGTCAGCTCTCTGCCAAGAGGACTCTGACAGGAGGGAGCAGAGCAAACCCACTGGGGCCAACGCCCACCTGGCTTCCTGGACCACTCCCATGAGTGCCGCCCCTCTCTGGGGTCGTGTGGGGTTTCCTTCTCTTCTAGTCCGAGGGAGGTGAAGAGAGAAGTGGTCAGGCAGAGAGAGGGAGCAGCCTTGAAGTCAAACAGACTGGGGCTGAAATTCCTGCTCTGCCTCCAGACACTAAGAGCTGTGAGTGAGCTCTTTAATGGATCCATCCTTGGCTTCCCCATCTGACAAAGGAATGTGCTATGATACCTAGCATAAAAGCTTATGGGGAATATCAAAAGTATAAATGCATCTTAAAAAAAAAACCTATGTATAGCACTCTGCACAAAGTGTATGCTCAATAGATGATATTATCGTTCCCCTGAGAGAGTAGGATCACCATTTCTTTCTTCCAGGTTGCCACTTTGGGTCAGATTCACAGCTGTCACAGTGGAGACGAGGCACAGCTGGAGGTCTGTAGAAGCTCTTTGGTTCAACTTGATTAGACATTAGGGCACTTGGGAAGCCGTTAGCCGGAGGCCCCAGGGTTGGGAAGAGTTAATATACCAGAACAATGGCAAGTGTTGTCACCAGGAAATCAGCTCATTGCTTTCCAAGAGGAAAGCAGAAAAGTCCCTCTTACCCAACAAACCCAACTCAACACTGAAAATTCTGACTGCAGTCAAATATGCCTCTTTTAAAATGAAACACTACACCTGCAAGCATGAACTGATTGCCTGGCTTTTCAAGGGCCAGAAAGTGAAATAAAGAAAGGAACTCTCAATACGGAGGCCACCTGCCTTGGAGGCGGGAATTGAGTCAACACAGGCCCTAAGCAAACAGTTGGGCTTTAGTGTTCTAAATCAGTTTGAACAGTGGTTAAACCCTGTGGGCCGAGGAGCTCTGAAAGCCTGCACACATCCTCTATTAAGTCCGAGCCAACCTCCCCAGGCCGACGCTGTGTTTACTCAGCGTCTTTCATTGTAAAATGGCCGCCCCTTTAGCTGGGTGGGGCGGGGACCGAGAAAGCTGAGGAGAGGGGCGGTGCCTGCATCCGCAGGGGCGCTGGCTGCCCTGCCTGCTGAGAAAGCGTGGACTGCAGGTCCCTCACAGAGAGGGGTTGGGGTTCTATAACCCCAACAAAGTGGAGACCTGAGGTGAAGAGAACACAGTGGAAAGACAAAAGGCATAAAACACGCCCTGTCAGCGAGAGGCCTTGTAAATATCTTTTAAGATTCTTGTTCCAAGGTGGGGAAAGGACCTGAGAAAAAGAGAGTGGTATGCTCAGGTTCCTGGTCGCTCTGGAAAGCAGGTCTCACCCTTGGCCAGCAATGCCTCTCCGTCTGCCGCTTCCGCACCACAGAGGCCTTCGATGAGAACTAAAGAACTTTGGGAATGTGTCCTAAGGTCTCACATGTGAAAAAGGAAACGATATCATGTCCACGCATGAACCATATTTATGGCATTCACAAGAGGTAGCTTTGTCATCGTGAAAAGCTGGAAATATTTTCTTCAGGGTGAGGGGGCGGGGAAGGGTGGATCCCATTATAAACCCTAGTCGCACAACATTTCATGTTTTGCAGCAGGAAGGAAGTGAGGAGGAGACAACAGGCCCCCAGAGGAGGCAGAGAGCCCATGCAGGCGCAAGGCGCTAGTCCACGCAGACAGGCTTGGTCTTTAGGGCACACCTGTGTCTCCTGGCGACCTGACTCCCACCCTGACACCCACACAGTGAGGAGGGTTTTCTGGGGTGAGATATAAGTGTACCATGAGAAGTAAGAGGGTATTAACACCCACCCCCAAACTTCCCCAGGCCTGGCCTCCTCGAAACCTTCCTGTGTTGCAAAATATCTTCTTCCTCCCTTCTTCCATCAAAAGCCCATTCCTTCAGTACAGTGGTTCGCAGCTAGAAGGGATTTTGCACCCATAGGACATTTGTCAGTATCTGGAGACGTTCGTAGTGATTCTAACCAGGGACTGGAGTGCTACCAGCATCCCCTGTAAGTAGAGGTCAGAGATGTTGCTAAACACCCAACAAGGCACAGGACAGCTCCCCGCATCAAAGAATTATCCAGCCCAAAATGTCACCAGGACTGAAACTGAAAACCTTGCTGGCATGAACTGACATCACAGCTGTATGATTGAAAAGCATCTGTTTGAATTAATTCACAATATGGTTTGAATGGCTGATAATCTACGTATAACCTTCCAGGGTCAGTTGGTTTTTAAAAGAGGTTTTCACTTTTTGGCAAGCATTCATATAGTTTAAATACAAATGCAAAAGGAAGAGAAGACTTTTGAGAAGCTATGGGGAGCAATGTTTTCTATGTATGTTTTGGGGAGGCCCTCCTGGCTATTCCTTCATTCTTATCATGAAGGCGTCTACCTACTTGTTCCAGGGGTAGAAAGACCAGTCTTGTGCACTAATCCTGGCAAGAGCTGAAATATGGACCACGTCACAAAAATACAGACAAGTGTTAACAATTCCACTCAGGTACCTAGAGTAGTCAAATTTGTACATATAGAAAGCAGAGCTGTGGTTGCCAGGGACTGAGGGGAGGGGCAGATGAGGAGTTATTGTCTAATGGGTATAGAATTTCAGTTTTGTAAGATGAAAGTTCTGGAAATTGGTTGCACAACAATGTGAAAGTACTTAATCCTAATGAAGTATATAGTTAAATATTAAGACAGTGAATTTTTTGTTGTGTATTGTCCCGCAATTTTTAAAGAGTGTGTGTATATATATATAAATACAACTTGATGATTTTTTACAAAGTGAACACACTTGTATAACCAGTACCCGTGTGAAGAAATGAAATATTACTATCCCCCATAAGTCCCCTTTATTCCTCCTATATACCACCTCCCGGTTCTATCCCTACCTCAAGGGTAATGGTATCCTGACTTCCAAATGGTAACATAAATATAATCCTTAATGGAGCTGCAAAGCTTGTGAATGTATCATATTTAATTTAATCAACCCTCTCCATCCTTTAACTGAACTTGGAAGATTCTTTAAAAAAAACACATGAGATGATTTGGTCATATATTTTTGTCCACATCTCTACTCTGAAAATAGATGGATTCTTAGAGGTGGAATTTCCAAGTCACGTGCTGTGAAAAATTTAAAGAGTCTTGATTCACACAGGCATCGGTATTTATAGAAGCTTCTGGTGGATCATGATGTGTGGCCGTGGTGGAGAATCACTTCATTAATTTATGGATTGCCCATGATTAGTTCTGTAAGGAATATACTCAAACCACCACTGACACTCCACTGTTAAAAAGAACAAAATAGATCACACACCACAACTCTGAAGTCTGCACGCTCTTCAACAACAGAAACCACCACAATGAGAAACCCACGCAACTAGAGAGTAGTCCCCAGTCCCCACAACTAGAGAAACCCTGAATGTAGAAATGAAGACCCAGTGGAGGGAAAAAAAAAAGAATGGAATAGGGATTCTCCTGGGGGTCCACCTTGTAATGCAAGGGATACTGGTTCGATCCCTGGTCCCCTGGTCAGGGAACTAAGATCCCACGTGGTGTGGAGCAACTAAGCCTGTGCACTGCAGCTACTAAAGCCCACCTGCCTTGGAGCCTGAGCGCCACAACTGTAGAGTCCGGGCACCTCAAAGAAAGATCCCACCTGATGCAACGACAATCCTGCATGGCACAACCAAGACCTTACACAGCCAAGTAAGTATCTTTAGAAAATAAAAACAAAAAGAATGGAATAAAGCCATTTGCGGCAACATGGATGGACCTAGAGATTGTCATACTGAGTAAGTCAGAGAAGGTGAAATATGTGATAATGCTTATATATGAAATCTAAAAAAAAAAAAAATACAGATGAACTTATTTACAAAACAGAAACAGGCTCAGAGACTTAGAGAACAAACTTATGCTTTTGATGAGCTGGGAGAAAGGGATTGGGGGAAGAGGGAGGGACAGACTGAGAGTTGGGGATGGACATATACACACTGCTCTATTTAACATGGGTAGCCAGCAAGGATCTACTATACAGCACAGGGAACTCTGCTCAGGGTTTTGTGGAAGCCTGGATGGGCGGGGAGTTTGGGGGGAAATAGATGGATGTGTATGTATGGCTGAGTCCCTTTGCTGTTCCATCTGAAACTATCACAACGTCGTTCATCTATCACAACATTGTTAATTGGCTATACCCCGATACAAAATGAAAAGTTTAAAAAATGGGGAAGAGTTTGAATAAATAAATGTGTATGTATAACCGGGTCTTTCGGCTGTGCTGGCTCCGCATTCCCGCCTGCAGGCTTTCTCCGCTTGCGGGGAGGGGGGCTTCCCGTTTGCTGTGGTGAGCCGCGGCATTGGCTTCCGCCCGAAAGCTTCAGTGATTGAGGCTCATGGGCTCTAGAGCCAGGGCTCAGCAGCTGTGGCGCACAGGCTTAGATGCCAGTGGCGTGTGGGATCTTCCCAGCCCAGGGACCGAACCCGTGTCCTCTGCATTGGCAGGCAGACTCAACCAGTGGCCCACTGGGGAGGTCCACTAACACAGCATTGTTCATCAACTGCACTCCTTAAAAAGCTAAAAAACAAGAAAACCACCACCCCACTGGTAATTGCTTGGACTTGATCCCAGTAGAAATGCTTTATGGGTTCAAAGGATGCAGAAGTAGCAGTTCAGATGTCTTTAGGTGTAAGGAATGCTGGCCAGTCAAACATAGCTTTAACAACATTTTGTTGTTGTTCTTTCCAAACGAGAAACCCTAGGTTGGCAGATAAAGAATCTGAAGATAGGAAGAGAAGCAAAAACAATGTATAAAGCATTCCCTTTAAAATCCTTTTAGAATAAACAGCATGTGTATCTAGCCAGGCAGAGGAGGACATGGAGTAGGAATGGGAGGAAGTCTAAGTGAATAAATCATAATGTTTTAGGCCAGATACCTGATTAAGTATTTAGAATTCATTATTTCATTGTATTTCACACACGCAAACACATATATGGAATAGGCATCACTGTCTCTGTTTCACATGAGATCCAAGTTGGAGATTTCAATGATGGGTCCAGAATCATACAGTTAACCAGCAAGGCCTGGGGAACCAACAAAGCCCCAGTCCTGGTGACTTGGGCACTTAACCTGCCCAGGTCGATTTTGAGATACTTGCATCAACTTATCTCAAAGGTTTCTTTCATTCTATCATTTTCTGTATTTGTCTTGGCTCTCCTGGGTCTCTGCTGTGATTCACAGCTTTCTCTAGTTGTGGCACACAGGCTTAGCTGCTGTGAAGCAGGTGGGATCTTAGTTCCCCAACCTGGGATTGACCTGCGTTGCCTGCATTGAAAGGCAAGTTCTTTTTTTTTTTTTTTTTTTT
>SJYQ01014024.1:263528-350287 GCA_006410935.1 Redunca redunca | reverse complement strand
TTTTTTTTTTTTTTTTTTTTTTAGTGTTTATTTATTTTTTGGTTACACTGGGTCTTAGTTGCAGCATGTTAACTCTTAGTTGAGGCATGTGGGATCTAGTTCCCTGTCCAGGGATCAAACCTGGGCTTCCTTCATTGGAAGCACAGAGTCTTATCCAATGGATCACCAGGGAAGTCCCTGGAAGGTTTATTTTAGATTTAGCCATTGACTTGAGTGCCATTTTCAGCAGTTTTATATTAATGGTCAACTGGAAGCAGGACAGAGGAATAGATCTGAAACCAATGGCATTAGCCATCGTTTAGGACTGAGTTAAGGATTAAGGCCCATTGAACAAAACTTTGCATCTTAATCCACACTAAAGCAGACTCTGGGCTGTGGGATTCCAAGCCCCCCAGAGTGCCAAGGACACTTACTTCCCTATGGGTGGTGCAGGCATAAAATTCGGTTGCCATTGACTTGCTTCATGATACATGACTGCCATGGTGGTCGTGGCCCTTGTGAGCTCAGAGCCTTTCCAGGAGCATTCTGTCTTCTGGATGCTTCTGTAAGTGTCCACCCAGTTCAACTTCTTGTTCTGTCATGCCAGTGAACTCTTTTCTGAGTCGAACCAGTTAATTGAGGAAGCCGATAGTTTAATTAAGGTGAGCGTACCCAGAAGTTGTGGTGCATATACACAATAGAATATTACCCAGCTATTTAAAAGAATGCATTTGAATCAGTTCTAAGGAGGTGATGAAACTGGAACCTATTATACAGAGTGAAGTAAGTCAGAAAGAAAAACACCAATGCAGTATATTAATGCATATATATGGAATTTAGAAAGATGGCAGTGATGACCCTATATCTGAGACAGCAAAAGAGACACAGATATAAAGAACAGATTTTTGGACTCTGTGGGAGAAGGTGAAGGTGGGATGATTTGAGAGAATAGCACTGAAACACGTATATTACCATATGTGAACTAGATCGCCAGTCCAAGTTCGATGCATGAAGCAGGGCACTCAAAGCCGGTGCCCTGGGATAACTCAGAGGGAGGTGGGAGGGGGGTTCGGGATGGGGCACACATGTACACCCATTGCTGATTCATGTCAATGTATGGCAAAAACCACCACAATATTGTAAAGTAATTAGCCTCCAATTAGAATAATAAAAAAATTTTTTTTAAAGATGAGCTTATCCAACACCGCTCAGAGGGAGCTTCCTCATCTGTCTGTTAGCAGCAACTTTCACTAATGTTAAAATGCTAATGAAAGAGCAAATTAACATTACCATGAGGACTCCAGAATTTTATGATTTTGGAATTGACATTCGGAGCCTCCATCTTTCCTCAGCAAGGTATTTAGCATTTAATAAGTTCTGAGATTAGGGGCTTTCTTCTCCAGAGAGCAACATCTGCTGTGGGCTGCAAAGATGGCCACTGTGGAAATACTGAATAAATCCAGAATGTTTTCTCTCAACACCCAGAAAACACTTAATTAAATGCTATCTATTTCTCACACTCCTACAGCTATTAGCCCGAACACTTCTCCATATATATTCAGACTGAAATTTAAAAAAAAATCTCCAGACATTTCTGAAGGGGGAGTTTTATGTGACTTTTTTTCAACATTCACAATTTTACATGTGAATAAAATTGATGTGACTGGCGATCTCAGTTTTGGATTAAAAAATGATAGTTTAATGAGTCTGGAAACCAGATATTAGTTTTGAAAGAAAAAAAAGAATTCTTTCACTTTTTTCAGACAAAGCTATTTAAAACTACACATTTCTGGGTATCACTTTGTCTATGTCATTTTGCTAAGTGGCTTCAATCCATCATCTTCTCTGTTTGGGTCCAATAATGTCAGCCGGAATGGGAGCAGCACGTTTAGATTTCAAATCAGCGGAGGTAATAACGGCAAGGACAGACTATCCAATAAATATTTAACTCAGGACTTTTCAACATTTATTTAACCAGCACATATTCATCCATCCAGATCCACCAAGAGCGACAGTGCTTGTAACATTCATAACCATTTTCATTTACGCCTTCTGCTGGGATACACAAACTCATGCAAAGGCAAAGGGAAGATTAAGGACACAGCTTCATAACATGATAAAGACATAATGAATGTTCGATTCAGGCTTTTTCCTACTCTTTTCAAGTAAACTTTCATTCCTCACTTAATCTTTTTTTTCATTGTTTAGACATGGAAGAATCAAAAATAATAGCTACTATCAAAAGGGATCGTATGATCTTTGTAAAAAAAGCAAACCAGGGATCTATTTTCACTATAGGATGCCCTCTGACATCTTTTTCATCTTCTGGAGGGCCAGGTCTGCTCCAAGTGCTTCTGTTCTCCCCCAAACAGCTGGGTGGGAAATGAAAGGCATATTTAACAAATCTAGTTCGACCTTAGCCTGTAAGTATCAGCCAAGCTGCTGATTTGGGCTCTCTGGAACAGTCCTGCCAGCTCGGTCCTTACGTTGGATTTCTTCCTGCGGTGGAACCAGGTAAGTCATGGCTGAAGGGGTATCAGCCCAGCCTTTTCAAGGTCCCCCCTCCTTTCCTAACAGGCTGTGGTCTCAGCTCCGAAGACTTCAGCCAGTGCTGCGCTGGTTAATGTTTAACATCAGTCTCTTCAAAAAGAAAATTCCCTCAGCGTAAGTAAACCCACCATGGCCAGTTTTCAAGCTATCAACGTGAGATCACCAAACACAAAATTGGGAAGAGATGTGTGTAATTGGGTTTAACAAGTGGTCATAATCTGGCTTCAGCACACCTCTGGCTGTAGCCCTGGAGACAGTACCAGAGTTTCACACCTTCTCTTCCTACTGAGCTGGGAGGTGGAGGGCCCAGGCCCACTGCTGACTTAGCCAAGCACAAAAGTACTTGAGACAGAAGGTGAATCTCATGGACATGGTGCCTTATAACCCCAGAGAAAATAAGAAACCAGTATCATGGAAAATGTAGCCCATGAATATTATTAGCATGTAATTATGTCCACTGTGTTACCATTACTGGAAGTCATTACCCAGAGCGTGGTTTGTGGGTTGAATGTGGTAGAAATCACATTCAAATTCAGACATGATGGGAACTGGCTTGTCCATATTTTTAAAAAGTAATTCAGTTACGCTATATATTCCTTTTCAGATTCCTTCCCATTATAGATTAGTACAAGATACTGAATATACTTCCCTATGGTATACTGGTTTGTCCCTTTTGATCTACATTCATAAGCAAAAATGATTAAACTGTCACCGAAAAGAAAGAAAAGAATCTAGAGTCCTACCAAGAGTCAAGCAGAGCAGAGGTAAGGTTTTGAACAGTTAAAAGTAGAAAATTTTATCTTCAAACCTTATCTCAAATCTATAGATGAAGCATGGTGTAGATTTAACACCCTGTACATCATGTATTATGACCAAATAATAAATATACCTTTTTCATCAGTAAAAGATACATATATGCTGCCTAGCACTGTCAGTTTTCTCTGAATTGTTTGGAAGAACAAATTGTAAAATAAACCTTTCACAGTGTTGGAAGACTGGGTGGGGAAATGACTTAAAAGTAGTTTGCCTAATTTATTTTTTTAAACTTGAAGTATAGCTGATTTACAATATTATATTAGTTTCAGGTATACAACATAGTGATTCAGTACTTTTGCAGATTATAATAATTACAAGATAATGGCTATAACTCCCTATGCTCTACAATCTATCCTTGTTGCTTATATATTTTATACACTGTAGTTTGTAACTCTTAACCTCATAACCCATCTTGCCCCTCCCCCCCTTCTTTGATAACCGCACTTTGTTTTCTGTATCTGTGAGTCTGTTTCTGTTTTGCATATACATTCATTTGTATCACTTTTAAAATTGCATGTGTAAGTGATATCATCAGTATTTATCTTTCCAGGTCTGACTTATTTCACTAAGCATAATAATTTCTAGGTCCATCCATGTTGCTGCAAATGGCATTATTTCACTTTTTTTTACTCATTCACCTCATTTCTTTTTTCTACATAGTGTTTCTGGTTTTTTTTTCATTTAAGTGTGCTTAACTTATAATATATGTTAGTTTCAGGGGTACAGCACAGTGGTTTGGTTATATACATAGATATACATATACACACACATATATAGATTCTTTTCCCTTATAGGTTGCTGTAAAATGTTGACTATAGCTCCCTGTGCTATACAGTAGGTCTTTGTTGGTTATCTATTTTATATATATCGGTGTGTATATGTTAATCTGAAACTCCTTATTTATCCCTCCCCCGACCTTTTCCTCTTTGGTGATCATATGTTTATTTTCTATGTCTCTGATTCTCTGTTTCATAAATAAGTTCATTTGTGTCATTTTTTTCAAATTCTACAAATAAGTGACATGATATTTATCTTTGTCTGGCTTACTTCATTTAGTCTGACAATCTCTTGGTGTATCCATATTGCTGAAAATGGCATTGTTTCATTCTTTTTTAAAGCTGAGTACTAGTACTGCTGGATCATGGAAAAAGCTAGAGAGTTCCAGAAAAACATCTATTTCTGCTTTATTGACTATGCCAAAGCCTTTGACTGTGTGGATCACAATAAACTGTGGAAAAGTCTGAAAGAGATCGAAATACCAGAACACCTGACCTGCCTCTTGAAAAACCTGTATGCAGGTCAGGAAGCAACAGTTAGAACTGGACATGGAACAACAGACTGGTTCCAAATAGGAAAAGGACTACGTCAAGGCTGTATATTGTCACTCTGCTTATTTAACTTATATGCAGAGTACATCATGAGAAACGCTGGGCTGGTAGAAGCACAAGCTGGAATCAAGATTGCTGGGAGAANGTGGTGTTGGAGAAGACTCTTGAGGGTCCCTTGGACTGCAAGGAGATCCAACCAGTCCATACTGAAGGAGATCAGCCCTGGGATTTCTTTGGAAGGAATGATGCTAAAGCTGAAACTCCAGTACTTTGGCCACCTCATACGAAGAGTTGACTCATTGGAAAAGACTTTGATGCTGGGAGGGATTAGGGGCAGGAGGAGAAGGGGACAACTGAGGATGAGATGGCTGGATGGCATCACTGACTCGATGGACATGAATCTGAGTGAACTCCGGGAGTTGGTGATGGACAGAGAGGCGTGGCGTGCTGCGATTCATGGGGTCGCAAAGAGTCGGACACGACTGAGCGACTGAACTGAACTGAACTAGTCCATTACATATATATACATTACATCTTCTTTATCCATTCACCTGTTGATGGACATTTCGGTTACTTCCATGTCTTGGCTATTGTAAACAGTGCTGCAATGAACATTAGGGTGCATGTATCTTTTCGAATTATGGTTTTCTCTTTATATATGCAGAGTAGGATTTCAGAGGATCATACAGTAGCTTTGCTTTTTAATTTTTTAAGGAACTTCCAGGCTGTTCTCCACAGTGACTGTACCAGTTTACATTCCCACCAATAGTGTAGGAGGGTTCCTTTTTCTTCACACTCTCTCCAGCATTTATTATTTACAGACTTTTTGATGATGGCCCTCTGACCAAAATGAGATGACACCTCATTGTAATTTTGATTTGCATTTCTCTAATAACTGGTGTTGAGCATTTTTTCAAGTGTCTGCTGGCTATCTGTATGTCTTCTTTGGAAAAATATCTGTTTAGATCTTCTACCCAGTTTTTGGATTGGATTGTCTGTTTTTTTGTTTTAATATCAAGCTGTATGAGCCATTTGTTTATTTTGGAAATTTATCTCTTGTTAGTCACATCATTTGCAAATATTTTCCCCCATTCTGTATGCTATCTTCTCATTTGTTTATGGATTCCTTTGCTGTGCAAAAGCTTTTAAGCTTAATTAGGTCCCATTTGTTTATTTATTTATTTTTTATCTCCATTACTCTAAGAGAGGATACAAAAAGATATTGTTGAGATATATGTCAAAGAGGGTTGTGCCTGTATTTTCCTCTAGGAGTTTTATCATATCCAGTCTTATATTTAGGTCTTTAATCCACTTTGAGTTTATTTTTGTATGTGGTGTTAAGTAATGCTATTTTTAAAATTTGTATTTATTTTTATTTTATTTTTGGATGTGCTGGGTCTTCATTGCTGCATTCAGGCTTACTCTATTTACAGTGAGTGGGGGCTACTCTCCAGTTGCTTGTAGGTTCTAGAGCACAGGCTTATTTGCCCCACAGCATGTGGAATCTTTCTGGATCAGAGATTGAACCCATGTCCACTTCCTTGGCAGGCAGATTCTTGACAACTGTACCACTAGGTAAGTCTTAAAGAATGCTCTAATTTCATTTACAGGTAGCTGTCCAGTTTCCCAGCACCACTTATTGAAGGGACCATCTTTCCCCCATTGTATATTCTTGCCTCCTTTGTGATAGATTAATTGACTATAGGTACATGGGTTTGTTTCTGGGCTTTCTCTCCTGTTCCATCGACCTATATGTCTGGTTTTGTGCCAGTATGATACTGTTTTGATTAATGTTGCTTTGTACCATAGTCTGAAGTCAGGGAGTCTGATTCCTCCAACTGTTTTTCTTTCTCAAGATTACTTTGCCTTTTCAGGGCTCCCCTGGTGGCTCAGTGATAAAGAATCTGCCTGTCAATGCAGGAGACAAAGGTTCCATCCTTGATCCAGGAAGATCCCACATACCACTGGGCAGCCAAGCCCATGGCCACAACTGTTAAGCTCGTGCTCTAGAGCCCAGGAGCAGCAACTATTCCCTTCCTGTGCCCTAGAGCTCATGCTCTGCAACAAGAGAAGCTACTACAATGAGAATCCTGCACATTGCAACTAGAGAGTAGCCCCCACTAGCCACAATTAGAAGGCATCAATGAAGCCCCAACACAGCCAAAAATAAATAAATAAATGAGTGAAATTATTTATAAAAAGATTGCTTTGGCTATTCAGGGTCTTTTGTGTTCCCACACAAATTTTTAAAATAAACCGATTTAAATTAAAATGACCAACAACATCAAATGTTAGTGAAGATATAACCCAATGGTTTTGCTCAAACACTTCTGGTGAGCCTGTAAACTGGTAGTACACTTTGGGACATAGTTTGGCATTATCTACTAATGTTAAATATATGCATACTGTATGACATAGCAAGTCTATTCTCATAGATATTTCAGAGGGAAATGTATGTCCAAGTGCACCAAAATCCATGGGCAATAATGTTCATAAGCAGTATTATTCACAACAGCCCCAACCCAGGAAGAACCCAGATCTCTATCAGTAGAAAATCAAATAAACATGGTATAATCATACAATGAACTTCTACACAGCAATGAAAATGAACAAACTACTGCTAATATACCAGAACATACCCAAACCTCTCAAATGTGAAATTAAGCAAAAGAAGCCAGACACAGAAGAGTCATACTGTATTATTCCACTTATTGTTGTTGTTCAGTCACAAAGTCACACCTGACTCTTTGCGGCCCCATGGACTGTAGCACACCAGTCTCCTCTGTCCTCCATCTCCCGGAGTTTGCTCAAATTCATGTCTACTGAGTTGGTGATGATAAGTAACCATCTCATCCTCTGCTGCCCCCTTCTCCTTTGCCTTCAATCTTTCCCAGCATCGGGGTCTTTTCCAGTGAATTGGTCCTTTGTATCAGGTGGCCAAACTATTGGAGCTTCAGTTTCAGCAACAGTCCTTCCAATGAATATTCAGGGTTGATTTCTTTTAGGATTGACAGGTTTGATGTCCTTGCAGTCCAAGGGACTCTCAAGAATATTCTCCAAAACCACAGTTCAAAAACATCAATTCTTCAGCACTCAGCCTTCTTTATGGACCAATGCTCACATCCGTGCATGACTACTGGAAAAACTGTAGCTTTGACTATATGGACCTTTGTCAGTAAAGTGATGTCTCTGCTTTTTAATATGCTGAAGAAGAACTAAAGAGCCTCTTGATGAAAGTGAAAGAGGAGAGTGAAAAAGTTGGCTTAAAGCTCAACATTCAGAAAACGAAGATCATGGCATCTGGTCCCATCACTTCATGGCAAATAGATGGGGAAACAGTGGAAACAGTGGCAGACTTTATTTTGGGGGGCTTCAAAAATCAATGCAGATGGTGATTGCAGCCATGAAATTAAAAGACACTTACTCCTTGGAAGGAAAGTTATGACCAACCTAGACAGCATATTCAAAAGCAGAGACATTACTTTGTCAACAAAGGTCCATCTAGTCAAGGCTATGGTTTTTCCAGTGGTCAGGTATGGATGCGAGAGTTGGACTATAAAGAAAGCTGAGTGCAGAAAAATTGATGCTTTTGAACTGAGGTGTTGGAGAAGACTCTTGAGAGTCCCTTGGACTGCAAGGAGATCCAACCAGCCCATTCTAAAGGAAATCAGTCCTGGGTGTTCACTGGAAGGATTGATGTTGAAGCTGAAACTCCAATATTTTGGCCACCTCATGAGAAGAGCTGACTAATCTGAAAAGACCCTGATGCTGGGAAAGATTGAGGGCAGGAGGAGAAGGGGACGACAGAGGATGAGATGGCTGGATGGCATCACCGACTCAATGGACATGAGTTTGAGTGAACTCCGGGAGCTGGTGATGGACAGGGAGGCCTGGTGTGCTGCGATTCATGGGGTCGCAAAGAGTCGGACACGACTGAGCGACTGAACTGAACTGGATTTGTCACAACTTTCCTTCCAAGAAGCAAAGATGTTTCAATTTCATGGCTTCAGTCACCATCCACAGTGATTTTGGAGAAAACAAGAAAAGAAAATCTGTCACTGCTTCCATTTCCTCCCCATCTATTTGTCATGAAGTGATGGGACCAGATGCCAAGATCTTTGTTTTTTGAATGTTGAGTTTGAAGTCAGCATTTTCACTCTCTTTCACCCTCAAGAGACTCTATAGTTCCTCTTCACTTTCTGCCATTAGAATGGTATCATCTGCATATCGACGTTGCTGATATTTCTCCTGGCAATCTTGATTCCATCTTGTGATCCATCCAGCCCAGCATTTCACATGATGTACTCTGCATATAAGTTAAATAAGCACGATGACAATATACAGCCTTGATGGACTCCTTTCCCAATTTTGAACCAGTCAGTCATTCCACGTAATGTTCTAACTGTTGATTCTTGACCTGCATACAGGTTTCTCAGGAGACAGGAAAAGAAAGAAAGTGAAGTCATTCAGTCTGGTCCGACTCTGCGACCTCATGGACTGTCATCCACCAGGCTCCTCTATCCATGGAATTTTCCAGGCAAGAGTACTGGAGTGGGTTGTCATTTCCTTCTCCAGGGGATCTTCCCGTCCCAGGGATCAAACCCAGGTCTCCCACACTACAGGCAGACGCTTTACCATCTGAGCCACCAGGAAAGCCCCAGGAGACAAGTAAGGTGATCTGGTATTCCCATCTCTTTAGGAATCTTCCACAATTTATAGTGATCCACAGTCAAAGGCTTTCCCATAGTCAGTGAAACAGGAGATGTCCTTCTAGAATTCCCTTGCTTTCTCCATGATCCAACAAATACTGGCAATTTGATCTCTAGTTCCACCTCTTTGAAACTCAGCTTGTATATCTGAAAGTTCTCAGTTCACATACTGCTGTAGCTGAGCTTGAAGGATTTTGAGTATAACCTTGCTACCATGTGAAATGAATGCAACTGTGCAGTAGTTTGAACATTCTTTGGCATTGCCCTTCTTTGGAGTTGGAATGAAAACTGACCTTTTCCAGTCCTGTTGCCACTGCTGAGTTTTCTAAATTTTCTGACATATTAACAACATCATCTTTTAGTATTTTCAATAGCTCAGCTGGAATTCCATCACTTCCACTAGCTTTGTTTGTAGTAATGCTTCCTCAGGCCCACTTGACTTCACACTACAGCTCTAGGTGAGTGACCACACCATTGTGGTTATCTCGGTCATTAAAACCTTTTTTCTATAGTTCTTCTGTGTATTCTTGCCACCTCTTCTTAATCTCTTCTGCTTCTGTTAGGTCCTTACTGTTTCTGTCCTTTATTGTGCCCATCCTTGCATGAAATAGGCCCATGATATCTCAAATTTTCTTGAAGAGATTTCTGGTCTTTCCCATTCTATTGTTTTACTCTATTTCTTTGCATTGTTTGTTTAAGAAGGCCTTCTTATCTCTCCTTGCTATTCTCTGGAACTCTGCATTCACTTGAGTATATCTTTCCTTTTCTCCCTTGCCTCTTGCTTCTTTTCTTTCCTCAGCTATTTATAAAGCCTCCTCAGGCAACCACTTTGCCTTCTTGCATTTCTTTTCCTTTGAAATGGTTTTGGTCACTACCTCCTGTGCTGTGCTCAGTTGCTCAATTGTGTCCGACTCTTTGAGATCCTATGGACTGTAGTCCATCAGGATATTCTGTCCTTGGAACTTTTCAGGCAAGAATACTGGAGTGGGTTGCCATTTCCTACTGCAGCAGATCTTTCCAACCCAGGGATCTAAGCTGGGTCTCTTCGGTCTCCTGCCTTGGCAGATTCTTCACCACTGGGCCGCCTGGAAGCCCCACACCAAGTCCTCTACAATGTTACAAGCCTCCATCATAGTTCTTCAGGCACTCTGTCTAGCAGATCTATTCCCTTGAATTTATTTTTCATCTCTGCTGTATAATCATAAGGGATTTGATTTAGCTCATACTTTGAATGGCCTAGTGGTTTTCCCTACTTTCTTCAATTTAAGCTTTTCCCTACTTTCTTCAATTTAATTGAATTTTGCATTAAAGAGCTCCTGGTCTGAGTCACAGTCGGCTCCAGGTTTTGTTTTTACTGATTGTATAGAGCTTCTTCATCTTTGGCTCAACCAATCTGATTTTGGTATTGACCATCTGGTGATGTCCATGTGTAGAATCACCTCTTGTGTTGTTGAAAAAGGATGTTTGCTATGACCAGTATGTTCTCTTAACAAAATTCTGCTAGTTTTTGCCCTGATTCATTTCATACTCCAAAGCCAAACCTGCCTGTTACTCTGGATATCTCTTGACTTCCTACTTTTGCATTCTAATCCACTATGATGAAAAGGACATCCTTTTTTGGCATTAGTTCTAGAAGATGTTGTAGGTCTTCATTTGTGTGTGTCCAGTCGCTCAGTTGTGTCTGACTTTTTGCAGTCCCATGGACCATAGCCCATCAGGCTCCCTTGTCCATTTCCCAGGCAAATATACTGGAATGACTTGCCATTTCTTACTCCATTGATCTTCATAGAACTGGTCAACTTTAACTTCCTCATCATCAGTGGTTGGGGTATAGACTTGGATTACTGTGATGCTGAATGGTTTGCACTGGAAATGAACCAAGATCGTTCTGTTGTTTATGGATTGCACCCAAGTACTGCATTTCAGACTCTTTTGTTGGCTATGAGGTCTACTCCATTTCTTCTAAGGGATTCTTGCCCACAGTAGTAGATAAAATAGTCATCTGAATTAAAGTCGCCCATTCCCGTCCATTTTAGTTTATTGATTCTTAAGATGTTGATGTTCAATCTTGCCATCTCCTGCTTGACCATGTCCAATTTATCTCGATTCATGGACCTCACATTCCATGTTTCTATGCAATGTTATTCTTTTCAGCATTGGACTTTACTTTTACCACCAGACATGTCCACAATTGGGCGTCATTTTCACTTTGGTCCAGCAGCTTCATTCTTTCTGCAGCTATTAGTAATTGCCCTCTACACTTCCCCAGTAGCATATTGGACACCTTCTGACCTGGAGGGGTCCTCATCTTTCAGTGACATATCTTTTTGCCTTTTCATACTGCCCTTGGAGCTCTCTAGGCAAGAATACTGTAGTGGATTGCCATTTCCTCCCCCAGGGGACCGCATTTTGTCAGAACTCTTCACTATGACCCGTCCATCTTCGGTGGCCCTCCTCATAGCTTCGTTGAGTTATGCAAGCCCCTTCACCACAACAAAGCTTTGATCCATTAAAGGTATTATTCCACTTACATAAAGATAAAAAGCTGGCCAAACCAATCTATGGTTAAGTTGGGATATTGGTTACTTTTAGAGAGGAGGGGATAGGCAATAGCTGAGATAGAGCATAAAGAAGGCTTTTGAGTCCTGGCCTAGTTTTATTTCTTGACATGAGTGGTAGTTAAATAAGTGTTTGTTAGAATTTTGTGTTGTATACTTATAACCAGTGCATTTTTCTGTATATGTGTGTATTTAACATTGAAGAATTTAAGTAATAAAATATGTCATTCATTCATTCATCCATCGGTCTAGTCACTGAGGCATCAGTAAACCTTTGTTGAGGGTTACCTGCAACACAATCGGTGGACCTAGCTCTAGTGGGTTGCAGCATAAGTTTCTTACGGAAAAAATTTTTTATTGTTTTTCTTTTGATCTCATGATGCTGTGAAGGGGGCTTAACAAAAAGCAAGTGACCTAAAATGATTTACTCATTGCACTTGGTTTAGTCTTCACTCTGCCAATGGTTGATAGTAAGGATAATCAAGCCATTTTGTCGCTCTGGACCTGTGATCATCTGGAGGAGCTGACGTTTCCTTCAGCTTTGAAATTCTAATCAGCTTGAGTGGAGCTCATATTCTCTGTGCTAGCCACTTTGCTAAGAATTGGGGTCACAAGAGCAAGCAATCAAACAAAAACATGATCCTGCCCTCTAGAAGTGCATAACCTTGCCAATAGCAAAGGGATCATTGTGACACAGTGAGACAGATGGTGTTTTGATGGTTTGTCTGTCCAGGTTGCTAAGGCAGCACATATGAGGAGCAGCTCACCCAGGCTCCCAAAGGAAGGCTGCCCGAAGCTGGGAAGCCTGGTCCTGCTTCGACTGTGCAGGAAGTGATGCTGTGTGGGGCAGAGTCTTAGCTGGGCTGGGCCAGCAAGGCTTCCCTGAGGCCTGGAAGTAGGAGGAAGCTTCTGCCAGGCTAAAAAGCAGAAGAAAGAGAATACAGAAGACTCAAAGGAACAATATATAGTTTTTTTTTAATCTTTAATTTTCAGCTTACTATGGAAAATGTAAAGGTCTGTGAAATAGAATGGCAGGGGGCAGTGTGCAGAAGGGGGTCCCGCCTGTGGCAGGCCAGGACAAGAGAGGCCTTGATGGCCAGGATACCAAACCACAAATCAATATTTACCCAGCAGAAAGAGCTCTGTCTTCCCCAATGTTTACAGGTTCTGGGTGTCTGGCTGGCTGAGCAAGGCTGGGTGAAAGCAAGCTCCTGGGGGCAAGTCTGGGATCACCTGGTTGCTGGTAGCTTGATAATCTTGCTCCAAAGAGTGAAAATTCTAAGAGCTCTTCCAAACCCTAAGGGTACACAGCCCCACTGAGAATTTGGGTCATTAGCGATGCACTTTGAAAAGCACAGTAAACAAAGCTATGGGCCTCGTTGAAAGGTGCCCCCCAGACATCTTGATCTGTGGAGTTAGAAATCTGAGAGCACCCAGCAGTTCTCCCTGAGGCAAAGATCTGTGGATTTTGCTTATCCAACTCTCTCAGAGGCTCCCCCAAGCCTTTGCAAGATCCAAACAGTTGTTTTGCATTTGGGCTCAGCAGATGTGGTCATTTGCATACAGGTAAATTTCCATATATATGAACATAAAGACCTGGCAGACCTTCAGATTATTGTCAGATTGAAACCTAAAGACTCTCTGGGGCTTCCCAGGTGGTGCAGTAGTAAAGAATCCTCCTGCCAATGCAGGAGATACAAGAGAGGGTTTGCTCTCTAAGTCGGGAGATCCCCTTGATTAGGAAATGGCAACCCACTCCAGTATTCCTGCCTGGGAAGCCCCACAGACAGAGGAGCCTGGCAGGCTACAGTTCATGGGGTTGCAGAGTCGAGCATGACTGAACACAAACACCAAAGACTATCTATCGCCCATCAGCACAGCCCACAAACAGACATCAAGGTCAGCATCAGAGAACCACGGTCCGCAGTTATCTATAGAGTATGGAGTCCTCTTAGAAATGGTACTTAGGAAAAAAATTCAGAGAAACCTATACAAGCCCTGGGGAGTTCTGGGCACTTGGTCCCGAGAGCTGCACACAGGATGTCTCACCTGCTCCCTCAGAGGGAAGGGGCTCATTCCTGGGCCCACTGCCTGTCTCACTGTGCTCACAGAGGTGCGCTTGTCTGTCACTCATCACTGATGGGGAGGGGCTGCTGGTGTGTGAGTGGGGGAGGGGCAGAGACATTCTACAGTGTGTGTGCCAGTCCAAAGAACTGTCTCTTCTCCTGCAAGACTTTTAAAATATATATATATATATTTATTTATTTATTTGGCTACGCTGGGTCTTCATTGTGACGTGCAGGACCTTAAGTAATGGCATGTGGGATCTAGTTCCCCACCCAGGGATTGAACCCAGGCCCCCTGCATTGGGAGTTCAGGGTCTTAGCCACTGGGCCACCAGAGAAGTCCCTCCTCCTGAAAGACTTTTGACTGTTCACTTTAATATGTACAGTCATATCTTGAGTTGCACAGAAACTTTTAAATTATAAGAAAAGTAATGAGACAGGATCATCGCTAAAATATTGAAAATCCACAGGAAAATAGAAAAATCAGTCTCTGATTTGGATATAATCTTTTAGAATCCGTTCAGTTCAGTTGCTCAGTCATGCCTGACTCTGCGACCCCATGGACTGCAGCACGCCAGGCCTTCATGCCCATCACCAACTCCCGGAGCTTGCTCAAACTCATGTTCATCGAGTTGGTGATGCCATCCAACCATCTCATCCTCTGTCATCCCTTTCTCCTCCTGCCTTCAGTCTTTCCCACCAAAATACCTGTGGGCAGTAACGGTGCTACATTCCAATTTGAGCCGTGGAGGTGTGTGTGTGTGTGTGACAAGTACACTTTAGGTGCTAAAGGACTTTTGATAGAACTGAAACAGATGGGGCTGGTTTGACACACAGAGGCTGAGGAGCTGCAGCTGGATGTTCACAGTGTAAAGTCAACATCCAAGGAAGGGCACTGGGGCCTCAGCCCAGCCTCACAGGTTCAGGGTAAAGGCGTTGCGGGGTGAGGGGCGGGCTTTCCTAGTGGAACTCACAGGGCCCTGGTTTGGGAAAATTGTGTGGGGTGAGGGTGGCTGCAGAGTGTCTCCCACGGGCAGATCTTTCCTTTTTCTTTTCTACGTGTGGTGGTGTATGTTTCCGGGCCGCTCTCTCCGTGCATCCCACGCTCTCCTTCCTCCCCGCTCCATGTCCACATGTCTGTTCTCTGTGTTTGTCCACATACTGAGGCTCTGCAACAACCTAGAGGGGTGGGATGGGCAGGGAGGTGGGAGGGAGGTTTGGGAGGGAGGGGACATAGGTATACTTACAGCTGATTCATGTTGATGTTTGGCAGAAACCAACACAATTCTGTAAAGCAATTATCCTTCCATTAAAAATAAATTTTTTTTTAAAAAAAAAGAACTTCCCTTTTTCTCTTTTGGCCACACTCTGTGGCCTGTGGGATCTTAGTTCCCCAACCATGGATGGAATTCATGCCCCTGGATTGGAAGGACAAGTCTTAACCACTGGACCACCAGGGAAGTCCCTTAAAGATCATTCCAATCAGTTCTTAGTGTGTGTGAAGATAGTCTGGATTGGTGGGGGGACACTACCACTGAGGAGAAAGAGGGAGGTGGGGTGTTGCAAGGGTGAGAAGGTGCCTCCAGGGGATTCGTGTGAAAGCCCGGGGAAGTCATCCAAAACCAGAAACTTCAGAGCCACCCTACAGGGCTCTCCGCCACCTTCAGAGGTCATCAAGGCTGTGTGTGTGTAGTGGGCTGAACGATGGCATCAAGGCATTGCGTGTATAGTGGGTTGAATGACGGCCCCGACACGGTGCATCCATTTGTCCTGGAACCTATGGATGTGACCTTATTTGGAAAATGGGTTTTGCAGATGTAACTAAGTTCAGGTTCTAGAGTTGAGGTCACCCTGGATTGCCCTGGAGGACCCTAAATCAAGTCACCAGTGTTTGTATAAGAGACAGAGGAGAGGACGTGGACACACAAGAGGAGAAGGTCATATGGAGACGGGGGCAAGAATGAGCCACAAGACAAAGGATGCATGGAGTCCCCAGAAATCCAGGAAGAGGAAAAAAAAAGGGGGGGGAGGATTCTCCCCTGGAGACTTCAGAGGTAGCACGGCCCTGCTGATACCTTGACTCCAGAGCTGAGGGAATAAAATTCTGTTGTTTTAAGCCACCAAACTTGTGGGAATCTGTTGTACCACAGATTTGGGAGGAACCAGGCACCCCCAGGGTTGGACTGTACAGTGTGGAGACCCTGAGCTGTCATCAAAGCCAGCAGGTAAATACTTTCCTGGGGAAGCAGGGAAGGGTGATGTGGGGGATGAAGGATCACAGAAAGAAGGGGGCAAGCCCAGCTTGGGTGGGGAGCACTCATCTTGAGGTCAGTGTGGTCCGTGATTCTGGGCTCCATCTTGTGATACTGCTCTGCTGAGCCGCTGCTGGACACTGGAAGCACGGGCTCTGTGACGTGGGGTCTCCATGAGGACCCTGCTGGCGGGCTGGAATGGCAAGATCCAGGCACAAGGTGGAGAAAGCACTCAGAGAGGACTCGGGGCAGAATGACCAGGGATGTGGGTGGCGGGGAGACAGGCTGCGTGGCCAGGGATCCTCGACTACAGAGGTGGGGCGGGACCCCTGGTCAGGCTTTGAGGCAAGTGCAGTGTGCTGTGGGTTACACCCAGAACCCTGCACCCAGGGGTGGGACCCAGAGAGAAACCCAAGATGTGTCTGTGGTCCTGGGGTCCCAACACGGGTAGAAGTCACAACCACACATTTACCCTTTGGCTTCTCTGGTGGCTCAGGTGGTGAAGAATCTGCCAGCAATGCAGGAGACCCAGGTTTTATCTCTGGGTCGGAAAGATCCCCTGGAGAAGGAAATGGCAGCCCTCTTCAGTATTCTTGCCTGGAGAATTCCACAGACAGGGTTGCAAAGAGTCGGACATGACTGAGTGACTGACACTCTCACTTTTCACTTTTTGTTGCTGTTCAGTTACTCAGTTGTGTTCGACTCTTGCCAATTCCATGGTCCGCAGCATGCCAGGCTTCCCTGTCCTTCACTGTCTCCCAGAGTTTGCTCAAACTCGTGTCCACTGAGTCGGTGATCACATCCAACCATCTCATCTTCTGTCATCCTCTTCTCCTTTTGCCTTCAATCTTTTCCAGCACTGGGATCTTTTCTAATGAGTCAGCTCTTCGCATCAGGTAGCCAAAGTACTGGAGCCTCAACTTCAGCATCAGTCCTTCCAGTGAAAATTCAGGACTGATTTCCTGTAGGATGGGATGGTTGGATCTCCTTGCAGTCCAAGGGACTCTCAAGAGTCTTCTCCAACACCACAGTTCAAAAGCATCAATTCTTCGGCACTCAGCTTTCTTTATAGTCCAACTCTCGCATCCATACATGACTACTGGAAAAACCATTCAATTTTCACTTACCTGGAATAAAAAAATGTTACCAGGGATTGACGTGTGTCTGGCCTAGGTTCGGCGCTGTGCATCCTCACCCAAGTGAACGTGAAAGTGAAGTCGCTCAGTCGTGTCTGACTCTTTGCAGCCAATGGACTGTAGCCCACCAAGTTCCTCCGTCCATGGGATTCTCCAGGCAAGAATACTGGAGTGGTTGCCATTTCCTTCTCCATATCCTCACCCAAACCCTCGTTTAATCCCCATTTTACAGATGAGGAAACTGAGCCTCAGGGAGCTTGAGTAACCTGCTGATGCTCCTGTAAGATATGTCAGCTGGTATCTGCGTTCAGGTCTGTCTGCCTGCAGAGCCCAGGAGCTCGTAGCTGCTCTTCCGTGGGCCAGGAATTCATTTTCCCAGTCACTGGAACTGTGCTCTGCAGCACCTTTTTGTACTGCCTCCCCTGAGAGAAACCTCTTCATCTCCATCTCGTTACACTCCTGCTTGCTTTATGGATGATGCGCTATTAACTCAGATCCAGGCTCGGGGTCTCCTTTACAAGCAGGCTGAGCGTTGCCACAGTGACGCCCCCGGGCGCTCTCCGTCCCTGCACCACACTCCCAGGCCTTCAAGTCCTTATTTTCTGTTCTTTTCATGTTTCTGTGCTCCGTCTTACTACCCTGAGTTTTGAACTCAAGTTCATCTTTGTATTATACTTTAACAATTCCCCCCCTCTTCCAAACAGCTGATTTTCAGTCCATATAAACCAGAAAACTAAGTAGCCTGATTAGAATTATGTCCAAAATGATAACAGCCCCTAATTAAAAAATAAAAAGCTTTGTGTCTCTTTCAAGCATAAGTTACACGAATTTGTCTCTGCAGTTCAGAGGCTAAAAAATCTGAGAAACCCAGGTTCGATCCTTGGGTGGGGATCGACTGACTCAGAACGCTGTGTCGAGCCTCTGCTTTCAGGAGGCAGGAAGTCGCCCTCAGAGCACGGAGGATCTGAGGCTGAGAAGGTAGGTCCCATTCCTCACCGCCGGCGGCTCCTAAAGTCTGAACACCGCCCCCAAAGAACTGCTTGAAATATCTGTGTTGCTTTATTCCTGTGAAGAGACAGGATTCCAGCTATCAGACCGTAGCCCATTGTCTTATTTTAAAATAGAGCTATTGATACGGAAATAAAATCAGCATTTACCTCATCAGCAAAGAACGTTGCATGTCCCTTGTGAGGCAACATCGCCACCTGCTGACTAAAACATCACAGTGCAACTGGGTGCATAAAAGATTGTGAACAGAATATGTACTAGCTACCACCTTTAAACTAAACACAGATTATTGCAATGTGTCTTCCGATCCAAAATAAGCCCGGGAGTTCGCAACATCACCCAGGAAAGCATCAATTTCTGATTACATTTCCTTTATCGAATTCTTCAGAAAGATACATCTATTTAAAATAAGAAACCATGAACTTGTCCTTTATTGTTTAATTTGCTTTGACTTCTACAGTTGATAAATAAGAATTGTAGAAAGAAAATAACAGATTTGTTATCTAGTGATAAACACAGAGAAATCATGAGAGATACCTGGCATCACAATCCCCCCTTCCCATTAGCTGTGTAAACCTGAGCCTCAGTTTCTTCATCTGTTCAGTGGAAACAAGAATACCGATGGTGAAGTCCTGCAAAATAAGTAGATTACAGATGGTGCATAGCACAAGTAATTTACTACATCGTTGATTTAGTCTCCTTGCATTAAAAGAACAATCATTCCGTTAACTAAATATACACTTGTTCACCAAATTTCCTCTATAACTATCATCATCTCTTGGTCAGCAGTCATTAGAACTCTTCACCTATTTTCTCTCCAGTCTCTCTCTCCATATACATATTTTTCCTGGCCACGCCACCTGGCATACAGTATCCTAGTTCCCTGACTGGGGATCGAACCCAAGGCCCTCTGCAGTGGAAGCACTAAGTCTTTACCAGTGGACCAGCAGGGAAGTCCTTCTCAGTCTATTTTTATGGATTTTTTTCCCTTGAGTTCTTTAGGTATGGTTTCTGAGGCTCAGTGCCTGGGTGCTTGCAATTCCATACCTTTTTATCCCCAAGGTATTCTCATTACCAAATATGTTGATAGCTTATTTTTTTTAATTGAAGTAGATTTACAAAATGATATTCATTTTCTGTGTACTGCATAGTTGTTATTTTTATAGAATAGACTCCATTGTAGATTATTACAAGCTAATGACTGTAATTACCTATACGCTTATATAATGGATATATAATACTATATAATGTATCTTTGTGCTTATCTATTATATACATAGCAGCTTGTATCTCTTAATCCCATACTCCTAACTTAACCCTCCCCCCTTCCCTCCCTTTTTTGGTAATCACAAGTTGGTTTTCTGTATCTGTGAGGGTTTATTTTTACATATACATTGATAGTTTATTCTGAAATTCAGCTGGCTTTTTTTCTTTTCTCCAAATTTCTGCTGGGTCTTCTCTTCCCTGAGGTAAAATTCTACCTGATGCCCTGTATCTCCCAGCACCTTGCAGTTAGATGGTGTCATGGCTAGCTCTCGCCATGAAGTATGAGTAAAAGTGTTGAGTGTCACTTCCCTGCCCATGTGCACCCCCCCCAGGTGTTCTCTTCTGCTGTGGTTGCCTAGGAACACATGCACCCCGATGGTGCAGCTACAAGACAATAGCATCTCTGAATCCCTGAGTGACTGTGTGGAGCAGAGATCTTCACTAACGCTCACTGGATATGTAGCATGAGTTAGAAATAAACCATAGTTGTGTTAAACCACTGAGGTTTTTGAAGCTCTTTGTTACTGCGGCATAGTCTAATCTGTACTGTCTTATAAAATGGATGATACTCTTGTAAACTGATCAAGGAAGTACCAAAAGCACAATGAGATTCTTGAGGGGAAAAGAAAAGAAAAGAACATGCAAACTTCTGTTGCTATTACAAACCACTATTCTATTACCAGAGATCAAATTGCCAACATCTGCTGGATCATCAAAAAAGCAAGAGAGTTCCAGAAAAACATCTATTTCTGCTTTCTTGACTATGCCAAAGCCTTTGACTGTGTAGATCACAATAAACTGTGGAAAATTCTGAAAGAGATGGGAATACCAGACCACCTGACCTGCCTCTTGAGAAATCTGTATGCAGGTCAGGAAGCAACAGTTAGAACTGGACATGGAACAACAGACTGGTTCCAAATAGGAAAAGGAGTACGTCAAGGCTGTACGTTTTCACCCTGCTTATTTAACTTATATGCAGAGTACATCATGAGAAATGTTGGGCTGGATGAAGCACAAGCGGAATCAAGATTGCCGGGAGAAATATCAATAACCTCAGATATGCAGATGACCCCACCCTTATGGCAGAAAGTGAAGAAGAACTAAAGAGCCTCTTGATGAAAGTGAAAGAAGAGAATGAAAAAGTTGGCTTAAAGCTCAACATTCAGAAAACTAAGATCATGGCATCTGGTCTCATCACTTCATGGCAAATAGATGGGGAAACAGTGGAAACAGTGGCAGACTTTATTTTTGGGGGCTCCAAAATCACTGCAGATGGTGATTGCAGCCATCTGAAATTAAAAGACACTTACTCTTTGGAAGAAAAGTTATGATAAACCTAGACAGCATATTAAAAAGCAGAGACATTACTTTGTCAACAAAGGTCCGTCTAGTCAAGGCTATGGGTTTTCCAGTAGTCATGTATGGATGTGAGAGTTGGACTATAAAGAAAGCTGAGCACCAAAGAACTGATGCTTTTAAACTGTGGTGTTGGAGAAGACACTTGAGAGTCCCTTGGACTGCAAGGAGATACAATCAGTCCATCCTAAAGGAAACCAGTCCTGAATATTCATTGGAAGGACTGATGTTGAAGCTGAAACTCCAATACTTTGGCCACCTGATATGAAGAGCTGACTCATTTGCTGGGAAAGACTCTGATGCTGGGAAAGATTGAAGGTGGGAGAAGAAGGGGACGACAGAGGATGAAATGGTTAGATGGCATCACTGACTCAATGGACATGAGTTTGAGTAAACTTCGGGAGTTGGTGATGGACAGGGAGGCCTGGCGTGCTGCAGTCTACGGGGTCACAAAGAGTCAGACACGACTGAGAGACTGAACTGAACTGAACTGATCCTATTACAATTTTATAAGGCAAGGATGTTACTCAAAATATTTAACAACTTGTATGTCATGAGCCCAACTAATCAAAACATATATCCCATAAATGAGAAAGGCTATTAGCTGATTGGCCATGCAGGGATGTCAACTGAAGATTCCAGACATAGTATCAGAACAATGTCAGCACCAAACATTCTTAGAAGATGGAATAAATAAATGAGTAGCCAGGATAATTATAAGCTGACCTCACAGTGTCTGTACTTAAAATTTTCAGAGAACAGTGAAGGTGGACTCCAGAGTTTAGATGGCTGACTGGCTGCACTTCTTCCTGCCTTCTATGCTAAAAAGGAAAAATAAAGGAATTCAATCTAATCATCTGTAACTCTTTCTCTATTATAAGGACAAATCATTCTTTATCTGTTAACATTTAACCTGTTTAAAATGTGGTTATTTAAACATCAACACATTTACTGATATGTTTTAGAATAAACTTCTAGTCATCCAGAATGCTAACTTCTAAGAAGCTCAACTAATTGAGATACTGCTTCAGTGTGGATAATCAGCAGAATATACCCTGAGTACATCGCAAAACTGAGACATTCTGAATCATCAAAGAAAGATCCAAGAATATTTTGGGTGGTTCTAGGGTTACGTATTATACATTTTGCTATGGGCTTGTTTGGACATTGATCATCATTGATACCATTTTGGTAACTTTCACATAACTCAGAGAAACAACTCATTAGGAACTCTATTTGTCAGTCATTGAAAGAAATGAGAGTTTCCATAGTATAATGAATGAAAGCTAAAGCAGAATAAGAAACCATGAACCTGTAAATAGTTGGATGGCGGAAATTACTCGCAAAAGTCCTGTGGTTCTGTATTTACTAGCTGAGAATATCATGCATGTATTTATAACTTTTTATGTGTCCCAAGAATATTTTTAGGAGATGACTAGCCCCCAAGTTATAAAGATAATTTCCTTAGAAGGAAAGAGCTTTGTCTGACTAACCCAAATGGTAAAACAAAAACAGGAGACAGGAAGATTAGCCTTTGAATCCTGAATAGCCTTGAAGTACAGTTAAATCAAAGCCTCAGATGGTGAAACTGTAATGCATTTAAATGAAAATTAAAATGAAGAAGAAAGCACTTTTTTAAAACTAAAAAGAAAGCACTAAATATTTCTTCTCTGGATTTGATTCCTGCAGCTTGAGTGGGGGTCAGAGGAGGGAGTAGACGGCCTCTTGGAGATCCTTCTCCACTTCTGAGTCCCTGAGCTTGAAGAGGAGTGAGGCAGGACTATGACCCTGACAGGGAGCATAGAAATGGGTTCCAACCAGGAAAATCACAGGAGGCAAGAAAGGCGAGTTCCCTGAGATGGAGATGCCTTAACTTGGAGGAGAGGTACCTCCATTCAAAGATCCAACTGCTCTTTTATTCATTTTAGAAGAAATTATAAGAAATAAAGGAAAGTATTGAAGCCTGAAGAGTTTGAGGACTGACTGGGAAACCCAGATTGAAATCACAGAATAGAGACCACGAAATAGCTACTAGCAATTTATTTCAGAGGAAGGCTTTGGTATTGGAAACAAATTCTTTTTTTTTTTTTTTTCCAGCACAGGGCAGATTGAAGGACAAAGTCTAGGTGGAGGTTTTAGGAGAATCCTGGGAATTCATATTCCTTAGAAGTTCCAATGTGTCTATTTATTTTAAAGCTACTAACAAATCTGCCATAAACACGAGTCCTGGATGGTTCAGCTGGGCTGCACTGTGTTATGGAACAAACTCAAATCTGTGGGTCATTCTCATGACCAAGCAGACTTGCCCCATTACCCTTCATAAGCATAAAATTTAGGGTTGTAAAATAAACTTGAACCAGCATTTATGGAATGGGTCTGAAGACCTGAGGTTAGGTTACGCATTATGGCTGCAAAGGCTCCTTCCTCTCTGCTCTTGGAAACTACCCCTGTTTTCACCACCCACCACACCCTTCCTCCTTCCTCCTGGCTTCTCAGAGCTCCAGCTCCAGGCTCCCTCTCTGCCCCAGGGACACAGAGAAGCTGAGAAACTCTTCCTGTGAAGAAGGGGAGGAAGGAGCTTGGGGAACAAACGCCCATCTGCCAGTCATTCCACTTTCCCTTCTGTGTTTCAGTGTCTGTGTGTGCAGACGTACGACTCCTTCGTCCCTTTTGTATTCTCAGAATTGAGCCCAGTGCCCAGAACATAGTAGGTGCTCAGTGAGTGAAGTGCAAGTTGCTCAGTCGTGTCCGACTCTTTGTGACCCCAAGGACTACACAGTCCATGGAATTCTTCAGGCCAGAAAAAAGGAGTGGGTAGCCTTTCCCTTCTCCAGGGGATCTTCCCAGACCAGGGATAGAACCCAGGTCTCCCCTATTGCAGGCAGATTCTTTACCAGCTGAGCCACAAGGGAAGCCCAAAGATACTAGAGTAGGTAGCCTATCCCTTCTCCAGAGGATCTTCCTGATCCAGGAATCAAACCAGGGTCTCCTGCATTGCAGGAGTATTCTTTACCAACTGAGCTATCAGGGAAGCCCAGGTGCTCAGTAAATGCCTACAAAGTAAGTAATCATTGTGTCAGAGAGTCATAGGAGACAAATTTTCAGTGTAACTCTGAGAGTATAAAAATCAAATGCCTTTTTAAAAAATTTAATAACTTGTTTTACTCTGTTAATATCATAACTCAATGAATTCCCTATTAAAAGGTTTTTCAGTTTCTTGACTGTAACATGACTATGAATATGCTTATGTATCTTTATATCTGTCCAGTTTCTTCCCTATACATGGAGTGTCTGAGTCAGAATATTTTGACTCAAGTGCCTTTTGTATGAGTAGAACATTGAGGACACTGATCACCTACATTCTAAACTAGAGACAGAATTCTAAGTCCAGAAAACCTCTCATTTCTTTAAGGATGAGACCTTTACATTAAAACAGTAGACAAGAGGTAGAAAGTAGAAGACGAGTGGGCTACAGGTGAGCTTAATCTCACCTTCCTGAGTTCTGATTGCAACCCTTTTGCTCACTCAAGAAGGCAGCTGTAATCCCGAGGCTGTAGAAGGAAGTTTGTCTTTCCTTTGCCACCAGAGACCAGTGGGCATGATTGTCGACCTGTCCCAAGTAAAGGCTGGCACCAGTAGGGGGAAGGAGAGGGGCCTGGGGATGAGATGGATTCTAGACTTGTGATGTTTAGCAAGGTTATGTCAAAGAAAACACCTCTGGACTTCCCTGGGGGCCCAGTGGTTAGGAAGCCATCTGCCAGTACAGGGAACATGGGTTCCATCCCTGGTCCAGAAGATCCCATGTGCTTCAGAGCAACTAAGTTCCACAACTACGGAGCCCGAGAGCTGCAGCTACCGAAGACTGAGTCCGAGGGCCTGTGCTCTGCAGCAAGAGAACCACCGCAATGAGAAGCCTGCGTACCACGACCAGAGAGTAGCCTCTGCTTGCCACAACTAGAGAAAAGCCGGCACACCGCAAAGGCCCAGCGCAACCAAAAATAAATTAAAAAATGAAATTATTTTTTAAAAAAGGGAAAAAGAAAACACCTCTGGTGTGATAACGAAGAGCTTGGTTTACCTTTCAAGCAAATTTGTGACACTCGCACGGAATTCAGGCTTCTCCCAGGAGGTTTTCAAGCCAACACCAAAAGCAGGTCTTGGAAATGTTTCCTCCAGGCTCCACCCAGCCCCCTCACCCTGACTCAGCGTTTTCTCCTCTATACAGCCGGGAATGATGGGCTGCATCCTGGAGCGCGGCCAAGGCATCCACGCACAGGAGTTGGGTGTAGAGTGTGGGAAGTTCCATGGCGCGGGTTGAGCTGCTGGAGAGATCTGGAGGGCCACTGAGAATTAAGGAGCCAGGGCGTGAAAGGGGAGGGCTCCTAGACTTGAGAACGAGTGTAGAGCAGGAGGCAGGCAGGCGAGAGCATAGCTACGGCCTGGGAAAGTGCTGGTGGTTCAGGGAGGCCCATGAGGAAGGCACCGTGTGGGGCAGGGAACGGGCTTGTGCTGCCACGGAGCTTGGATCTTATCTCCGGGGCATAGGGAGCCACTGATGAGTTTTCAGAGGAAGAGTCTCATGGTTGGATTGTGTCATGGAAAAATTCTTGAGGGGGACAGAAGAGAGAAGGCTGGGGAGAGAAGATGAATGTAATCATCCAAGAGAGACAACTAAGGCTGAGTCTTCATCCCCACGGCAACTTGGAAAGGAGTGGGGAGCACGGACTTGGAGGCTAAGGGGAGGCCGACAGGCTTTGAACAATGACAGGCATCAGGGGAGGGAGAGAGGAGAAGGGGGCAAGGGGAGTTGTTGGATTTCCGACGTGAGCCATGTGAAGCTTGAAGGTGCCATTACACCTTCAAGGAGCAAGGTTGCAGAATGTGGAGACTTTAAAAGTGATGAGTCTGACTTTGTCACCTTGAATTTAAAATATCTAAGAGCTAGGACTTCCCTGGCCATCCAGTGGTTAAGATTTCACCTTCCAATTCAGGGTGTGTGGGCTGGATCGAGGAGGTTGAGGTGGTCGAAGAGCTGGGATCCCATATGCCTCGTGGCCAAAAAACCAGAACACAAAACAGAAGCAGTATTGTGACAAACTGACTAAAGACTTTAAAAGTGGTCCACATCAAAAAAAAAACAAAAAACAAAACAAAAACAACTTTAGGACTTCCTGGTGGTCCAGTGCTTAAGAATCTGGTTGCCAATGCAGGGGACATGGGTTCGATTCCTGGTCAAGGACGATTCCACATGGGCAACTAGGCTGCTGCACCACAGCTATGAGCCCGAGCTCTAAAGCGTGTGATCCACAGCCGCCGAAGCCCGTGCACCCTAGACTCGGTGCTCTGCAAGAAGAAAGCCATCGAAATGAGAAGCCCACAGACCATGCCTAGACAGTAGCCCCTGCTCACCTCAATTAGAAAAAGCCCACCGGCAGCAGCAAAGACAAAGCACGGCCAATAATAACCAATACTTTTATAAACCTTTAAAAAATGTAAAGAGGATGAGATGATTGGATGGCACCATCAACGCAGTGGACATGAGTCTGAGCAAACTCCAAGAGACAGTGAAGGACAGGGAAGCCTGGCGGTCTGCTGTCCATGGGGTCACAAAGAGTTGGACACCCCTGAATAATTGAACAACGAATAACAACAAAAAATTTCAAAATAAAATTGCTGAGGCCTATCCAGGCGGAGGGGCTCAGTGGGCAGCTAGCCCTGCAGTCTGCAGAGAGATCCAGCCTGGCGAGGGATGTATGACTTCTGTCTCACATCTGTCTAAGGTTCCCAGGAAGTAGGCGCTGAGAGAAGGACTCATGTGTGAGTGGTTCACCATGGAAACACTCCCAGGGGAGGCCAGAAGGGAGTGGGAAGTGGAGCAGGGAAGGATGAGAAGCAAGTAGATTTGTTTCCCAGGACTGCCATAACAAAGCACTGCGGTCTTTGTAGCGGGTGGCTTAAGCAACAGAAATGTATTGCCTCACAAGTCTGGAGGCTAGGAGTCCAGGGTCCAGGCAGGTTTGGTTCCACGCCTCTTTCTTAGCTCCTGCTGGTTTGCTGGCAGTCTTTGGTATTCCTTGGCTTATAGGTGCTTCATTCCGATCTCTGACTTAACATTCATATGGCATTCTCTCTGTGAGTGTTCAGTTCAGTCGCTCAGTCGTGTCTGACTCTGCCACCCCATGGACTGCAGCACACTGGGCTCCCCTGTTCTTCGCTGTCTCCTGGGGTTTGCTGAAACTCATGTCCATCGAGTCGGTGATGCCATCCAACCATCTCATCCTCTGTCATCCTCTTCACCTCCTGCCTTCAATCTTTTCCAGCATCAGGATCTTTTCCAATGAGTCAGTTCTTCGCATCAGGTGGCCAAAGTGTTGGAGTTTCAGCTTCAGCATCAGTCCTTCCAATGAATATTCAGGACTGATTTCCTTTAGGATGGACTGGCTTGATCTTCTTGCAGTCCAAGGGACTCTCAAGAGTTCTCTACAGCGCCACAGTTCAAAAGCATCAATTCTTCGGCGCTCAGTCTTCTTTATGGTCCAACTCTCTCATCCATACATGACTACTGTTATAGTTTTGACTATGTGAGCCTTTGTCAGTAAAGAAATGTCTCTGCTTTTTAATACGCTGTCTAGGTTTGTCATGGCTTTTCTTCCAAGGAGCAAGCGTCTTTTAATTTCATGGCTGCAGTCACCATCTGCAGTGATTTTGGAGCCCAAGAAAATAAAGTCTCACTGTTTCCATTGTTCCCCCATCTATTCGCCATAAAATGATGTGACCAGATGCCATGATCTTAGTCTTTTGAATGTTGAGTTTTAAGCCAGCTTTTCCATTCTCCTCTTTCACTTTCATCAAGAGGCTCTTTAGTTCCTCTTCATTTTCTGCCATAAGGGTGGTGGTGTCTGCATATCTTATGTTATTGATATTTCTCTGGGCAATCTTGATTCCAGCTTGTGCTTCATCCAGCCCGGCATTCCACATGATGTACTCCGCATATAAGTTAAATAATCAAGGTGACAATATACAGCCTTGACGCACTTCTTTCTCAATTTGGAACCAGTCCATTGTTCCATGTCTGGTTCTAAGTGTTGCTTCTTGACCTGCATACAGATTTCTCAGGAGGCAGGTCAGGCGGTCTGGTATTCCATCTCTGAAAGAGTTTTCCACCGTTTGTTGTGATCTACACAGTCAAAGGCCTTGGCATAATCAATAAGCAGAAGTAGATGTTTTTCTGGAATTCTCTTGCTTTTTTGATGATCCAGTGGATGTTGGCAATTTGATCTCTGGTTCCTCTGCCTTTTCTAAATCCAGCTTGAATGTCTGGAAGTTCTCGGTTCACGTACTGTGTGTGTGTGTGTGTGTGTGTAGTTCTGTCCAAATTTCCAAATTTGTGTTCAAACTTTTTATAAAGGCACCAATCATATTGGATCAGGGCTCACCTGACTCCAGTAAAACCTCATCTTTGTTAATTATATCTGTAATGAGCCTATTTCCAAATAAACATTTTGAGATACCAGAGATTAGTGTTTCAACATGTGAATTTTGCGGGGACAAAATTCAACCCACTACACCAAGCAAGGGCTCCTGCAGCCTCACCCCTCAGGGCAGCTGTGAGAATAAGGATCACCTCAGAGCTGTCCCAGGCCGAGCTGGGCTCTCGTGTTCCCACACTGACAGTCTAATGACCTTGGGGGTGTGGAGGAGGGGACAGATACTCTGTGGCACTTCCAGTATTGTGTATATCTTTGTATGATTAAGAGCACACCAAAATAATTTTTTAAAGAAACCCAAGGCGATGCAGAAAAATCATGGCATTGCCCATTACAATGATTGTCAAGATAGAAGGTCTTTGGTTTGCCAAAAGAAGAGTTGAAAGTCAAAAACCCACACTCCAGAAGCAGGAAGAGCAAGAGGGACCCAAGAAGGAGAAGGAGAGGTGGGATGGGGGAGCCAGGAATCCAGGTGATGAAACCAAGTGTCTTTTACAATGAAAACTTTAGATCCCAATCCCAAACATCAAGGCAGCTGGTTGACCAAATACAGTTGGTAACAAAGGGCATTTTTTTAAATCAGGACTGAAACATCTGAACTTGTCTATGGTCATCATTTCTGGGCTTCACATGTGCTGAGAACCAAGATGAAGAAGATGAAGGCTCTGGGTCCAGTCAGCTGGGGTCACCCCACGGTGGTGGGCAGTGTGGGTACACTCATACTTTCCAAAGGCTGGATTCTAGCTGCTGTGGAGTTTGAACGGTAAACACTCTGGTGGTGACTGCAGCCTGAGTCATGTTAAAGGAAACATCAAATAAAGACAAAAAAAAAAGCTCTGATTAGAAAAACATCATCTAAGACAAGAAGTCTGATGTCTGAACACACTCATCCAGTTCCCAGACCTGACCAGAAGACTTCCAATCAAACTGCAAGGGGTAAAAAAACACTTTCTCTGTAGTTTTTTTTTGAAGACTCTTCGAAGATAGGACCATCTAGGAGATCAAAGTTGAAAGAACAAACATTATTGTTACATATTTCTTTTAGAAGGGGATGTGCTTCTCAGAACAGTTCTCTAAGGGGTACCATCCTCACCCAAACCATGTGGCCTGAGATTGGAAGGGGACCCAAGGAAAGTCAGGGAGTTGCTGCCAAGGGAGGAGTGCTGGGTGCTCGACCGGCAGAAACAAAGGATGTGTGAGCACTGGCTCATCAGTCTAGATCTCCCTTTAGAGACAAAAGGGAAGGGTATGTGGGTCCAGAGGAGCAGACGACTCTAATAGTGGGAGAGGTCCTTCACAGCTCTTGCACCTAGGAAGAAATTTTAAGAGCTGGAATATTGCTGGCAGTTACTATTAAAGGATTTACTTGTTAAGTTGCTAAGGAAGTTACAGAAACAGATGGACCATACTACTTAGGAGATGAAATCTCAAGAGTTCCTGGGGGTTATGGGGCCCCATTTCCATCCCTCCCTCACTCCATCTGGACTTTGATGTGGGCTGTGGCAAAAATACCACCACTTGCCAGCAGAACTGCAGAGTTTAAAATATGGTAACTTCACGCTGCCACACGGATGACATATCTCAGTTACTATCTTAGATGTCAGCTCTGTCTGAGACTCTTGCCTTTCAATTCCTTCTACGGTGCTGGGCAAGTAGATATTACTAAATGAATAGAAAAAAACATGAACTTGTAAACAAGCAATGGACATCTGTTATGCATCTGTAGACACCAAACTCGGGGCTGGTTAGTTTCACATGTAATTTAATTTAATCTGCATAATATTCCCTAACTGATTATCAGAGTGGTATCTTCAAGGAATTTAGGGTCTAGTTTAGAATATAAATCATAATGGGAAAAAGTTACATGTAAAAATAATAGACACTGGTATTGGTATAAAGATAAGCATATAGATCAAATTAACAGACTAGAGAGTTCAGAAATTGTCTTACACATATACAGCCCCTTGCTTTTTGAAAAGAAGCCAAGGAAATATAATGGGAAAAGAACAATCTTTTCCACAAATAGTACTGGAACAGCTGGTTATCCTACATAAGAAAAGGAATCTTAACCCTTACTGCATACTGTGTATAAAGCGTAAACCCAAGTGGATCATGGGCCTAAGTGTAGAAGCTGCTGCTGCTGCTGCTAAGTCGCTTCAGTCGTGTCCGACTCTGTGCGACCCCATAGACGGCAGCCCACCAGGCTCCCCCATCCCTGGGATTCACCAAGCAAGAACACTGGAGTCGGTTGCCATTTCCTTCTCCAATGCATGAAAGTGAAAAGTGAAAGTGAAGTCACTCAGTCGTGTCTGACTCTTCATGACCCCATGGACTGCAGCCCACCAGGCTCCTCTGCCCATGGGATTTTCCAGGCAAGAGTACTGGAGTGGGGTGCCATTGCCTTCTCTGAAGTGTAGGAGCTAATGCTGCAGAAACTTTAGAAGAGAACACAGGAAAATATCTTAGTGACTTAGGTTAGGGAAAGATTTCTTAAATAGGGCACAAGAAACATGAGCAACAAAACAAAAAAATAATAAATTGGAGAATTCATCAAAATTTACAAAGACTGACTATAGGCCTTTCCAGGTGGTGCTGGTGGTAAAGAACCCGCCTGCCAAAGCAGGAGGCAGAAGAGATGTCGGTTGGATCCCTAGTTGGGAAGATCCTCTGGAGAAGTGCATGGCAGCTCACTCCAGAATTCTTGCTTAGAAAATCCCGTGGACAGGGGAGCCTGGCGGGCCATAGTCCTTAGGGTCACAAAGAGTCAGACACGACTGAAGTGACTTAGCACACACACACACACACGACTACAGGCCACAAAGAATTTGGGAGGAAGATTAAAATGTTCAATACCTTTCTTGTGGTGGTGTTTACACAATTACAAACACGGTGTAAAACTCTCCTAATTGAACACTTAAAATTGGTGGATGTTTATTGTATGCAAGTGATAGCTCAATAAAACTGACCTGACCCTAAAATGAAGCCTGTATCATCCTCAGTTGACAGATGAGAAAACTGGGGCTTCATGAAAGGTGAGCGACACGACTGAGCGACTTCATTTCCACTTTTCATTTTCATGCATTGGAGAAGGAAATGGCAACCCACTTCAGTGTTCTTGCCTGGAGAATCCCAGGGATGGGGGAGCCTGGTGGGCTGCCATCTATGGGGTCGCACAGAGTTGGACATGACTGAAGCGACTTAGCAGCAGCAGCAGCAACAACAACCATTATTATGCCCATTTTGCAGATGATATTGGACTGCAAGGAGATCCAACCAGTCCATTCTGAAGGAGATCAACCCTGGGATTTCTTTGGAAGGAATGATGCTGAAGCTGAAATTCCAGTACTTTGGACACCTGATGCGAAGAGTTGATTCATTTGAAAAGACTCTAATGCTGGGAGGGATTGGAGGCAGAAGGAGAAGGGGACGACCCAGGATGAGATGGCTGGATGGCATCACGGACACGACGGACTGAGTCTGAATGAACTCCAGGAGATGGTGATGGACAGGGAGGCCTGGCGTGCTGCGATTCATGGGGTTGCAAAGAGTCAGACATGACTGAGCGACTGAACTGAACTGAACTGATAACCTAGACCTAGAGAGCATAAGCAATATGCCCATAATATGGTTTTTTTAAGATGTGAACACAGGAAGTGTTAGTCACTCAGTCGTGTCCAGCTCTTTGCAACACCATGGACTGTAGCCCACCAGGCTCCTCTGTCCATGGGGTTCTCCAGGCAAGAATACTGGAGTGGGTAGCCATTCCCTTCTTCAGGGGATCTTTCTGACCCAGAGATCAAACCTGGATCTCCTACATTCCGGACAAATTCTTTACCACTGAGCCACCAGGGAAGTCCTGTGAACACAGAAGTCTGACTCAAAAGCCCAGCTTTAACCACTTTGTTACTCTTATCCCAGAAACACTGAAATGACTTCAGTTTTTTAACTGTCTCCAAAAAGCACCAGGTCTATCAGAGGGAGCCGATGCAATAGGTAGAAATCTCAAATAAGGAAGATAAAATTGAATGTTGAATGTGAAAGTCGCTCAGTCGTGTCCAACTCTGCTACCCCATGGACTTAGAGTCCATGGAATTCTCCAGGCCAGAATACTAGAGTGGGTAGCCTTTCCCAAAATACCAAAGGAAGGTATTCCACCTAGAAAAATAGTCAGAGGTTTGTAGATCTCTCAGTCTCTAGGATAGCAGGTCTATTATCTGGTAAGATTATAATTTACAAACTTAATAAACTAGAAATTGGTTTAGGATGCTTTCATGCAATGATGATTAGGTTATGCCCTCTGAGCTGGTTTCAGGCGTGCTTGGCAGATCACGCCTCTTCCTGTGTCCCAGCGGCCGTGTCTACTGAAGAAGGTCCCGGTCAGCTCCCCTGTGCCTGTTGTCAGATGTACCAGGACACAGAGGGGACCCTGGGGAGACCCAACACCCAGCAGAATAAGACACAGACTTAGAACATGTGGGTCATACCGTCCCTTGGTATCTTGAAGGGGAGAACAAACATCTTGTTGCTTACAGAACAAAGTTCAAATTCCTTAGTTTGACCTTCGAGGCCACCCACAAGGACCTTTCCCAACTCATGTATCACCGCCTCCTGCCACACAGCTCTTCTCCAGCCCAAATAACCCACCAACCATCTTTTCAAGCTGACTTGTGTATTTCCTAGGCCTGGGTCTTCAATCTCAGCATCGCCTTGGCCTGTCTGCACCTGCCCCGCCTTGCTCCCAGCTGTCCTTCCAGGCTCAAGTCAAGGACAAGCTGGTCACTCTCCTGAGGCGTTTGTTTAGCACTTCTTTGCATCATTCCTTGCTACCCCGCCCACCCTCACCCCCAAGAGGGCAAGACCAGTCCAGGAGAAGCTTGCATGGCCCCGGAGACCAGGACTGGGCCTTGCAGACACCAGGTACTCCTTAAATATGTGCTAAATGACGGCTGCTGCTGCTGCTAAGTCGCTTCAGTCGTGTCTGACTCTGTGCGACCCCATAGAAGGCAGCCCACCAGGCTCCCCCATCCCTGGGATTCTCCAGGCAAGAACACTGAAGTGGGTTGCATTTCCTTCTCTGGCTAAATGACTGCAGAGTTTACTTAATTTTTTATCGCCTCCAACTCCTAAGAACCACAGAAAATTGTATTTCGCAGCTCCGCTCCACGACTTGGTCTAGAATCTAATACCTCACTGGTTAGGGAGTGATGCTAGTAAGATGTTTTCCTGATGTCTAACTTAGCTCCTCCTGCCACTTTATCAGCTTACTTTGGTACTGGTGGCACCACCTCGGTACTTTGGAGAACAGCGGGCACCCACGTTCGGGGCAATGACTCTTGGTAGAACTCAGAACTCTGTCACAAGACAATTTGCTAACACACGTAGCCAATGTCTCCTAAACAGAACCCCGCAAAGTGGGCGCCCCCATGGTGTAACTAGCCCCGCGCCTTTCAACCCTATTTCTACCTAATCGAGGCCTGCTCTTCATCTGAAGTTTCTGTTAAATCTGTTTTCTCCCCTGTGGGTTGAATCTCCCTTAGTTGTCCCAGGGATTATTTCTGGCCTAGGCCAGTGCTTTCCATTTGAAAGAGGAAACAATACTCGTGTAAGGGGCTAGGACTTCCCTGCTGGCACAGTGGAGAAGAATCCGCCTGCCAGTGCAGGGGACACGCGTTCACTCCCTGGTCTGAGATGCCGCATGCCCCAGAGCCACTAAGCCCGCGGGCCTCAACTCCTGAGCCCACGTGCTGCAGCTACTGAAGCCTGTGTGCCTAGAGCTTGTGCCTGGCAGCAAGAGACGCCGCTGCTATGAGAAACCTGGGCACCACAATGAAGAGCAGCCCCCACTCGCCACGGCCAGAGAAAGCCTGACTGAAGCGACCACGACCCAGTGTAACCAAAAAAAAAATTTATTGTAAGGATCTAAGAGAAACTTCTCCATATATTAAACCCTGTGTGTGTATAAGAGAGAGAGTGAGATAGAGGGATTGTGGAGTTTCCATTTTTATGGAGGTTCCATTCTAAAGATCAGGTTACAGTATTAAAAAAAAAATCAAAGCAGTCTAAAATTTAATGAACATAAGGTAAGCATTTGGAAACCCACTTAAATACTTGGAATAGCTCTTCTCACAGCTGGGTCCTCTGTCATTTCAGCTCTAGGAAACTGATCAAAGACAGCAAATAAGCCTTTATGTGGTCACCTCAGTCTGGCTTCAGAGCAGTAGATGTTGAGAAAGACAGAGAGAGCACGGTGCCTCCCACAGAGTTCAAGGCTTGGTATTTTTTAGTTTTTAGAATTATTTGATGATTTTTTAAGTCTGTATTTTTCTGGCACAGCCCGAGATTCTTCATTGCCTGGATCAGTCCTAAAGAATGGTGGGGTTTGTGGCTTTGCCTTTGGGCATTAGGTAAAAAATCTCAATCATTGTCTCCATCTACATAAACACACATACACACTCACACACACACACTCACACGGTATACTCACACACACACATATAGTATACTCACACACTCATACACACTCACACAGTATACTCACACACACACTCACTCACAAACACTCACACTTACATCCACAATGGCGTGCAACCAAACTAGCGAACGTGTCCAGGATGAGGCGTGCCTGCGGCTCTTTCCCGAGAAGAGCTGCTTGGAGGTAACCCTCCCGGCTTAGAAAAATAAGCCCAGTTTTACACTTTGTCCAGCAGATGGCGCTGTGCACCGCGCTCTGTAGAGCAACGTGCTCGCTGCGCGCTAAATCGCTTCGGTCTTGGCCTGCTCTTTGCCACTCTACGGACTGTAGGTCACCAGGCTCCTCTGTCCATGGGATTCTCCAGGCAAGAATACTGGAGTGGGCTGCCATGCCCGCCTCCAGGGGATCTTCCCGACCCAGAGATCGACCCTGTGTCTCTAACGTCTCCTACACTGGCAGGCGGGTTCTTTACACTAGCGCCACTTGGAAAGCCCATCCCTGTCTAAGGCAGCAATGCGGGAGACCTGGGTTCGATCCCTGGGTCAGGAAGATGCCCTGGAGAAGGGAATGGCTACCCACTCTAGTATTCTTGCCTGGAGAATCCCATGGACAGAGGAGCCTGGTGGGCTACAGTCCCTGGGATCGCAAAAGTGGGACACTCTTAGAGACCAAACAGCAACTCAACACCAACCCCGAAACAGAAGAGTGTGACCCCCCAAAGCCTGGAGTTGGGACCAGTCTCCACTCTGATTCATTCTCCCCTGCAATCTACAAGACAGTATGCATCCACCGCAAGCCTGGGCGTAGATCATAAATGCATAAAACTGCTTCCCACTGAGGAATTCATTCTCAGCAACAGCTCAGTGGTGCTTCCCATGTGCCTGGCACAGTTCTCAGAGCTGGGGAGAGAGAGCTGAGCGAAACAGATGATTAGATGAAGTCCAGTAAAAACAAAGATAACTCTGTCATGTAATGGCTGTTTCTAACATGTGCTCAGAAGGGAAACGAAGCCGGCTCTTTCAGCAGGCAGGTCTGAGAGCCTTTCTGGGGAGGTGACCCGTGAGCAGAGGCCTGAATGATTCTAAGCAGGTGGCTCCAGCCTCGGGCGCACCTTGAAATCACCTGGGACACCTTAACCACGCTGAAGCCTGGGCCCACCTGGAGCCTGCTGACTTACCTGGTCAGGGTGGGGTCCGGGCACTGGGGGTTTTAAGTCTCTCATATATCCTGGTGCATAGCCAGGGTTGATAACCCTTAATTCCAAATAGCTAAGCAAGAAAGCATGCCCCTTGGTAGGGAATTATCCCAAAGCTAAATGAAAAGGGACTCTTTCTGGTGCTGATGGAGGCCGTGTCCCAGGCTGCTACCCGGAACCCAGGCGAGCTGGGCAGCAGAACCCACTGAGCCAGCCAGGAGACACTTGGTGCTGGGCTGGTGAACCGCCCCACTTCTCTGAGGATCAGGGGAAGCGTGACCACTGCCCCATCCTGCCCCTGCGTGGGGTCACTGGAGCGGCCTGCCCAGAAGTAGGGGCTGTCCTCCCATTTCTGTGTCTTAGTGTAAGCAGCACCCTTTTCCTCCCCAGGGTGACACCCTTGAGCTGCTTCTCCAACACTCCCATCTCTTCTGACCTTGAACCTCAGCTGCCTGCCTCTCCCCTTCTCCTCCGGAACTCATCAAAGAATCTTTAAGGGGGTGGGGTCTTCAGATTAAATCTGGGACGTGATGAGTGGTCACAAGGGAGCCTGAGGGATTCCAGCCCTCAGCTGCTAACCCAACCTCTGCCTTCGCGGGGACACGGATGGGCCATCTCCATGGGCGCCTGACAGGGAGCGGGGGACAGAGAATGCTTGGCCGCCCATAAGCATCTCTTTGTTTCTCTTTCAGACAAGCTGGACATTGTTCTCCTCCTTCTTTGAAATGCCGCCTAGGAGTGACTCTCCCCCTCCTCCTCCCTCAGGCTCCTGGTCCAGGTAAGGTCTTTGCTCTCAGGCACCGAGATTGTGAAGGAGGCCAGTCTGAGGATCCTAGCTGGGGCAGACATGCTAGGAGGGGAGACTGTGTAACGGGGTCGCCATCGTATTCGTCTTGGCACCCAAGGCCACGGTTCTCTCTTTCTCTCTACTTTTAATCATGGAAAATTCAGCTCATATACAAAAATAGAAAGAATAGTAAAGTGAAGCCCCATGGGCCCCCTCACCCAGTTGTGACAAGTTGCCGACCTTATGTCATCTCTTGTCATTAATTCCAGAGGGCAGGGGTTGGGAATTTAAAGCACATTTCAGACAACTTATCATTTTACACATAAATGTGTCAGAGGGATATCTTAAACTTTTAGAACTTTTAAATATAGCCAGCATAAAAGTCCTTTTCTTTTTTTTTTGGCCATGCTGCATAGCTTGCCAGATCTTAGTTCCCCGACCAGGGATTGATCCAGGGCCCCGACAGTGAAAGCATCGAGTCCTAACCACTAGACCACCGGGGGATTCCCAACCACCAATTCTTTATCATCTAATACCACATTTCCAGTAGTCATGTACAGATGTAAGAGTTGGACCATAAAGAAGGCTAAAGTGAAGTGAAGTCTCTCAGTCATGTCCGACTCTTTGCGATCGCATGGACTGTAGCCTACCAGGCTCCTCCGTCCATGGGATTTTCCAGGCAAGAGAGCTGGAGTAGGTTGCCATTTCCTTCTCCAGGGGATTTTCCCGACGCAGGGATCGAACCCAGGTCTCCCGCATTGCAGGCAGATGCTTTACCGTCCGAGCCACCAGGGAAGTCCAAAGAAGGCTGAGCGCAGAAGAATTGATGCTTTCAAACTGTGGTGTTGGAGACGACTCTTTGACAGTCCCTTGGATAGCATAGAGATCAAACCAGTCAATCCTAAAGGAAATCAACCTTGAATATTCATTGGAAGGACTGATGCTGAAGTTGAAACAGCTCCAATACTTTGGCCACCTGATGCGAAGAAGTGACTCATTGGAAAAGACCCTGATGCTGGGAAAGATTGAAGGCAGGAGGAGAAGGGGATGACAGAGGATGAGATGGTTGGCTGGCATCACCAACTCAATGGATATGAGTTTGATCAAGCTCTGGGCATTAGTGATGAACAGAGAAGGCTGACGTGCTGCAGTCCATGGGGTCACAAAGAGTTGGACATGACTGACCGACTCCACAACAACAAATACCTCATTAGCTCATACTCATATTTCTGTATCTCAGACGTCAATTCTCTTAAACTAGATCAGATTGTTACTTGATATACACTTTATTGATTTTCCATTTCACCCACTTCAATTCCCCAACCTTTCTTGTTGGAAGCAAGGCAGGGAAGTAGGTGAGAAGGTTTCCCTTTGACATTGACCGGAGAGGTTTAATGGAAGGCGTGTGGGTCTCAGGCTCAGACTCAACCCAGATCTGCTCCTTGTGACTTTTGTCTGGGGTCTGGATGAACGTCTCCTCGGGAAAGGCAAGCTTGCTGGTTAGGAGCCTCAAAATTCACAGAGAGAGGTCTGTGAAAATACTTGCCAAAAGTAAATAAACATTATTACACAAACCTCCAGTATTTCCCCTGTAAAAAAGGTTATTCGTTGAGCTCGGTTCTCTGATGTGAAGTCAACTGAACTACCCAGATCTTTCTGAAGAAATGCTTTTCATGTTTCATGGCCTTGTTCTTAAAAGAAAACAATGTCTGCCACCTCCTCCGCCCCCCAAAAAGCATTAAACTGCTCTTTCGAGTTTAGAAGTCATTAGAGGATGGCCTTTAGCTGTTGTTCAGTTTTTGCGTTTGTGTGTGTGTTTGCTGGGTCTTCATTGCGATGTGTGGACTTCTCTTGTTGCTTTGCATCGGCTCCAAAGTACGTGGACTCACTAGTTGTGACAAGGGGACTCAGTAGCTCCCTGGCGTGTGGGATTTTAGTTCCCTGACCAGGGCTTGAACCCACATCCCCTGCACTGGAAGGTGAATTCTTTACCACTGGACCACCAGTGAAGTCCCCAGCTCTTGGTTAGTTTTGATTCTTTTTCTATGGAAGCTGTTCACTTAGAAAGAAAAGAGGAGAGAAAAATGAGAGCAAAAAACCAAAGTGTGTTCACAGGGATGTAGTCAGAGGCAGGATGCTGTATTGTAATTTATCTCTGAGCAGAAAAGAGGTTTCACTGCACTGGATTATTTACCAGGTCAAGCCCTTTGTTGATGTAAAACCCACAGGGTGTCAGAGGTAATTTCTTAGCGATGCTTTAGGGCAGTGTATTAGTTTCTATCGCTACTGTAACAAAGCACCGCACGTGTGGAAAGCAACACAGCTTTACTGTCTTACAGGTCTAGAGATCAGAAGTCCAAAATGAGTCTTACAGAATTAAAATTGAGTTGTTGGCCGGCATGGTTCCTTCCGGAGGCTCCGGCTGAGAACTTCATCCCCCCCTTCTCCAGCTTCTAGAGGCTGCCCTCATTCCTTGGCTCGTGGCCCCTCCTCACGTCACTCAGACCTCGTGCCCTGTCTTTACAGCTTTACTCTCCACTCTGATGCCCTGTATTCCTGATAGGAAGACCCTTGTGATTATATCGAACTCCAGAATAATCTCCTCATCTCAACATCTTTACCCTAAACACATCTACAAGTTTCTCCAGCCGTGAGTGCTGACATGCACAGTTTCAGGGAACTAGGACTCAGACATTTTTCAGAGGTTGAAAAATCCTGAATTCCTTTCCTGGTAAGGAAGGAATGAACTACTGGAAATCAAGGCCTCACAAACCACCTCAGAACTGTCTCCTCTCTTAAAGTCTTCCTGTTGTTGTTGTTTAGACGCTAAGCCACGTCTGACTCTTTGCAACCCCATAGACTGTAGCCAGCCAGGCTCCTCCCTCCATGGGATTTCCCAGGCAAGAATACTGGAGTGGGTTGCCATTCCCTTCTGCAGGGGGTCTTCCTGACCCAGGGATCGAACCCACATCTCCTGCCTTGGTAGGTGGGTTCTTTACCACTGAGCCCCAGGGAAGCCCCTTTAATGTCCTCGTGGGGATGATCAACGGACATTTACATACACTGTGCCCTGGCAAAACCCAGAGCTGGTCATTTGTCAAAGGGCAGGAATTTGTGGGCCCCAAAGCAGATAACATGTATTCTTCCCTTCCCTAAGAGAAGAAATGCTTCAAAACTGTGAGCATCCATTTCCAGATGGTATCTGTTCAGGCCCTACCCGGCTTCACAGGGCTATGCAGACGTTGGATACATTCGCCATCCCTCAGGCCCAGACCTCAAGAGTCAGGCAGGGTTCGCTTCCCGTCTGTCAGAACGCTGGCCCTGGGGGCCCTGATCTTCCACACAAGAAGTGTCTCTCTCTGCCTTGCTGGAGAGACCCATGGAGAGGCCCAGAGGTAACTGAGAGGAGAAGAGAAGCCGAACTGAGTGCAGCCTGACCGAGGCACTAGGTGTGTGAGCAAGCTGCCTCGGACTTTCTAGACCAGCCCAGTGGCCAACCAAATACCACCAATGGCCCAGTCCACTCCACGGGCAGCAGCAGAATCACCCGGTCAAGTCCTCCCTGAATTCCTGCTCCACAAGTTGTGGCAGAGAAGACAGCGGCGGCAGCGTTAGAGCCCTGGGTTCCAGGGCAGTCTGCGACCCAGCAGGAGGCAACTCGGCCACTGTGTCCCACGTCCTCTGTGCACCAGCTGCTTTCCGGCGGGTCCGAGGGTGGAAATGGGCACCATCCTTAAATCCCAGTCCAGAGCATCATCCGAGGGTGTGGACGGAGACCGCCCCACTCTCCATAGCGATAAAGAGGTGGCTCATCTCCGAAGTGGGGACAATGGAAATGAGGACTTCCACAGCTGTTTGTGGTGACACGTGGAATAAGAAGAGCTTTGTAATCTGAGAATGCCTATTCCGATGTAACACTAGTGGTAGTTATAGCAACGGTACTACGGGAGGAATCAAACGGACACTCACTCATTCCCTGCTTGTTTGAACACTGTCTCCAAGTGTGGGTGTTGATTACCAGTTTTAAAGTAATTTGATTTTTTCATCATAACTTGTTTTCAGATTTAAGAGGGGAAAAAATGACAAGGGAGAAGAAAAACAGATTACTTTTTTCCTCCACAAGAGTTTGGGATCTCATATGGTCCTTCTAATACATTATGTAATTGTGGATTATGTAACCTGTGGACCAGTGTATCATTCTCTTCCTGTCCTGGGCTGACCCTCCACTCTCTTGCCTTCTCTGAGCCACTCACAGTTTTATGTGTACTCACCCACAGCAGTGGAGTAAGTGTGTGTTTCATAGACTTCACTTGAGCCTATGGCTAATTTAAAATCAATTGCCCTTCAGAAAGTTTGATCAAGCCTAATCCAAAGAGTGATGAAATAGCTGGAGTGGGATAAGTCTGCTTCTCTAGGGAGGACAGTTCACGCGATCAAGCAGTTAATTTGAGTCTAGAAAACAGCCAGCCCATGCAATGCTACAACACTGCCTTTGAAGACATTTCGAGTGTAGTCTGTCCACCGTGAGGCCTGTAACAGATCAGAAGCTGAAATCCAAGGGTTGTCAGGAGCCAGACCAGTGTAGCCTCTGGGATCCGAGGCCTTTGGCTCCAAGATCTGGAAGTCTGTTCTCAAGTACTGAGACAGGTACACAGCTGCACACGTTCTTCTCTAGTAGAGTGAGATTTCTGGGCCGACTGTCCAATTTTGAATTTTAAAAACTGGCTGGCCATGTGCATACATTTTTAGCCAGGTGATGCTTTGCTCGTGGTTGACTAGGCTACTCTGACTGAAAACAGATGAAACCTAGGCATTTGAAAGCAACACACATCGGGCCTGTCGTGGCTCCACCTCCGTGGGACCACCACCACGTTGGAGGAAGGTGAGGTTAGTGGTGCCCAGGCTTTAGCTTTTTCGTGTCTGAGGTTTTTTCACTTGTGGTAGTTGCTGCAAGTGGGGGTAATGGGCTCTTCCAAGGTCAGGGCGCCAGCTTCCCTAGAAGGTGCCCTGGTTATGCAAGGAATCAGCTGTGCCCTGGGCCCAATGTTGAAGGCCTGGGCTAGGAGTTGAAACCATAGCCTGAGCTCCAAGTGAGTCCCATGGCCTGGAGAGAAAGGGAAACGGCCAATACTGTGAACCCCGGCCATGATCTTTGTTTGTTTTGGCTGAGGAAAGGATAGAAGGATTCCTTCCTCCGACAAAGGTGAAATATCTCAAGGCCAAATTGACTGGCACCCTGCGATTACGCCCCCAAAATGTCTAAGCCACAGGACACAGGAGGCATGAGTGAAGCGCCCTGGAGGATGTGAACCTGCAAACCAGCCCTGAGCCCGGGTGGGCAGGGCGTGGTGGGGCTGAGACGCGCATGTGGTTGGGTGGGGGGTCAACAGACGCCTAGGGGAGAAGGGCGTCAACATCTCAAGGGAGGGACTGGGGACAAGCCTGCTTGCTTCAACCACTTGGGTGGGCTTTTGGCAAGTCCTCGGACCTCTCTCGAAGTTAGAGTCCTTTCATTCAGAGAACAGGGCTGTCGTTATCTCCCTCAGGGGCTGCTGACGAGTCTGTCAAGGATGCCTGTGGAAGGTCATGGGAAGGCGGGGTCAGGCTGGCCGGAGCTGGGGTTAAGGGTGGGAACGGTGGGGTGAACCTCATGAGAAACAGTGGGGGGACTTCCCTGGTGGCCCAGTGGTTAAGCATCCACCTTCCAATGCAGGGGACATGGGTGTGACCCCTGGTCAGTAACTAAGTTTCCACGTGCCTTGGGGCAACTAAGCTGGCATGCCCACCGCTACTACTGAACCCCTGCCCTCTATAGCCAAGTGCTGCAATTAGAGAAAAGCTCCTGTGCCAGAACAAAGACCGGTGTGGCCAGAAAAACAAAAAGGACCCTGGGGCTGAAGTCAGTCATTGTCCTCCCATCCCATCCTGGGGATGGGTGGTGGATTCTACATGGGGCTTAGGGCCTCCATCAGGACTGCTCTGGGAGCCAAGGAGGGGGTGGGGAGAGTGGCCCTGGTTTCCACAGCATCGTTCCTGTCCCGAGCTGTGCCACAGGCAAGGGGGGCTTGGGACCCCCCACTCCAGGCTGGGCCGACCCTCAGATCCTAACCAGTGCTTGTACTATCCAGCGGCTCCGGATTCCAGGTTCTCTGCTTTCCCTGTCTCCTTGGCCCCATCTGGCAAGATTTCGCCCATTAAGACCAATCAAATTTGATCAAAGATGGACTTTGAATGACTATTTAGAAAGAAGATTAAGTAGCAGCTCTTTATTTCCCCCCTCCTTTTTTTTTTTTTTTTTTGCAGTTCTTATTCTAAGCCATCCGCCCCCAAAATAAACTTGCTTTCTTGGTTTGAACCAAAAATTTCCCTTGCCAGACAGATGCACACACAGCGACCGCTCTGGATTTGCAGAATTCTTCAGATACATTATTTATTAGCTCACAGGTGCCACGTCTAGTTCTGAGATAGATGTCAGGAAGGCTGGAGAAGAAAACGCTAAAGGAAATTTCTGTTCATGAGTGTGGTGTCTTTGAAACCCTCTCTCCATTAACCGTGGATCACATGTAATGTGTGTATGTGTTTGTTCGTGACATCAGGAGCAGGACTTCAAAACATGCTGTGAATCCTATATTCCAGCCTCAAACTTTGCTGCATAATGGCCTTGCCTGTTAGTGTAAACAAGTAAGCAACTTGGTCTCACTTTTATTGTTTTGATGAAGTCAAGGTGTTTTTTTTGGAAAATAAAGGCAATGATGCCTTTTTCCATTCTCCTTGTTCCAGGGCAGGAAAAGAAATGCAGATGTAAAGAACAGATGTGTGCATACAGAGCAGGAAGGGAAGGGGAGGAGGAATTGGGAGATTAGGTTTGACATATGTACACTATGCTATGCTAAGTCACTTCAGTCGTGTCCGACTCTGTGCGACCCCATAGACGGCAGCCCACCAGGCTCCCCCGTCCCTGGGATTCTCCAGGCAAGAACACTGGAGTGGGTTGCCATTTCCTTCTCCAATGCATGAAAGTGAAAAGTGAAAGTGAAGTCACTCAGTCATGTCTGACTTTTCGCGACCCCATGGACTGCAGCCTACCAGGCTCCTCTGTCCATGGGATTTTCCAGGCAAGAGTACTGGAGTGGGTGCCATTAGTGGGAAGCTGCTGTGTAGCACCAGGACCTCAGCTCAGTGCTCTGTGATGACCTAGAGGGTGGGACGGGGTGGGGTGGAAGGGAGGTCCAAGAGGGAGGGAACAGATGTATGCATACAGCTGATCACTTTGTGTACAGCAGAAACTAGCAATGTTGGAAAGCAGTTTTTAAAAATGATGCCTTTTCCCAAATGCTTTGCATCCGCTCACTCACAAGATAATCACAGCAGTCTTGTGAGGCAGCTCCAACCTTGGCATGTGTGGAGACGAAGCCAGAGAGCCACCGAGGGTCCTGGCAGATGTCACCCGCGGATGGTGACACAGGAAGGCTGGAGCCCAGGTTTACCGTTTTCCGGTCTCTTACTGATGAAAATTTAAAAAATAACAATTAAAAATTTTTACTATAAAAATAATGCACACATGGCAAAAAAAAAGGAAGTGGAGAAAATTAGGAAACAAAAATGACCCTTAGTTCTACCACCCAAACCCAATTATTTTTTCATCATGATACTGTTTTCCAGATCCAAAAGGAGATTTTTGACCCAGAAAATAAACCAGTCCTCTAAGTTCATGTTGCGGGGTACTCGCACTTAGTCGCTTTGCTTGCTTTAGGTACTTGCTTTAGTTGAACTGTCGCACAGATCCGCCTTTGCGCCTGGGGAGGCGGGCGGCGGCCCACACAGTGTGAACCGACGGCACCAGAAGAGAGCCAGCGGTGCCCACTCCCATCCTCTGGGGCCGTGGTGAAGCCACTTTCCAGGAGAAGTGGCCACGTCTCTTCCTGCTAACTGCCAACGTGTCTCCCGGGATGAAGAACCCATTCCCAGGCAGGAGTTCCTCAGACCAACCGGCTCAGAACAAGGCTGTGATGGAAAGAGACAGGATGAGCCGCTGTTAAGACTGGCCTTGGGGGTCTTTCCCAGACTGTAACAGGGGCGGGTAGTCTCTGGTAGATGTGGCAAGGACGGTCAAGGCGCCATGAATTCCACGGCGGCCACTGCCCGCACGCTGGGCAGACCTTACTTTCCAAGGATGGAGCTATCTATCTCACGCACGGCCTCCCTCACCACGAGCCTGGTGCCCCCGCCCACTGAAAGGTGGGCCTGTTTTTCCTCCCCTTGGGTCTAGGCGCTAGCCTAGGCCTGCTCCGACCACTGGGGAAATGTTGAGAGTGATGCTACGGGCCTTCAGAGGCTACAGCAGAAGAAGGTCATGGTTTCCACCTGATGTTCACATTTCTCCCCACTATCCTCTAAGCTCACCTTGGGAAACCAGCCTCTGTGTACTGAGGAAGCCCAAACTAGTTCAGGCAGAGAGACAGCAAGGAGAAAAGCCAAGAGAGGCCTTCAGCCAAGAGCCAGCATCCACCACCAGTCGTGAGAAAGAACAAGCCTTCAGAAGGTGCCAGTCCCGGCTTCAAGGCTTCAAGGCCTTCGAGGCTCAGTCTCTCTGGAGCGGACACAAGCCAGCCATCCTCACTCTGCCCTGACCAGACTCCTGACCCACAGAACCCGTAAGTATGACACATGGCTGTTTGATGCCACTAAATTTAGGGGCAAATGGTCACACGGCCCAAGTTGCTGGAACATGTGTGCCCAATGTCATCTAATGAAGAAAGACATCTAACCCAGAAAGTCGCATGTTCATTTTGTAAAAATATCACCAGCCCCGAGTCTCGTACTATAAGTCCTGCAATCTAGGAGCCACGATAAACCCCCTGCCTGAACTCACCTCCCTGTCTTTACTTGACTGATTTCTCTCTCCTTTCCTCCAAGTCAGAGGTGTTGTAGCTAAGGTTACCCAGGGACCACAGGAGGGCCCCAAACTCTTACTATAGAATCCACCCTCCATGTCTCCCAGCCTCTGGTGAGTGGGGAGAGGGGTGGAGGTTTGTAGGCATGAGACACAGAGGCTTTCATGAGGGATGGCACATTGGAGGTTTGGTGAATAGTCTTTAGACACAAACTCCCAAGAGTGTGTGCTGGCTGTCACATCTAATACTTTTAACTTGGCAAAAAGTAGTACAGATTCAAGATTTAAAACTCTAAATCATGCAGGCTGAGAGGCAAACACCCCCTCATCCACTCCTTCCATGCCTAGCAGTGAGCACTGTTAACACACAGGGAGGCCCCTTGCTGACACAAACCCTGGAAACAGACTGTCTGGCACTGAGTCCCAGCTTTGCTGGGGGACCTGCTATGAGATTCTGGCCTCAGTTCCCTCATCTGTAAAATAAGGATAACTCGCCTCATGTTTGTTGTGAGAGTTAGTTAATAAATGTAAAGCATTTAGAACAGCATCTAGGGGCTTCCCTGGTGGTCCAGTGGTTAAGAATCCATCTTCCAACCCAGGGGACACAGGTTCAAGCCCTGGTCTGGGAACTAAGGTCCTGCATGCCTTGGGGCAACTAAGCCCACATGTCAAAACTACTGACCCCTGAGCTCTGGAGCCCATACCACAGCCAGAGAAAGTCCATGTAGTGCAGCAAAGACCAAGTGCAGCCGAAACAAAGAGAAGAGCGTCTGACACAAGGTCTCAGTGTGGGCTGGCCACTGCCATTGCTGCCATCATCATCATTATTATGGATCGTGTTTGCAGCCTGGATGGGCTCAAGACATAGAATGTGCTGGAAGGAACCCAGAACTAGAGAAGAAGCTCCCAGACCAGAGGACACGCCTCTGGGCACAGTGGCCACTGGGAATGTAGAGAACACCCTCCACTTCATCTCACTGTACAGCCTCCAAGGGCGTCCAAATCCCTGGGGCCTCTGCTGGTGTCACAAATCACGTTTCCTAGCATCTTGCCCCTGGTGGCTCAGACGGTAGAGCGTCTGCCTGCAATGCCGGAGACCCGGGTTCGATCCCTGGGTCAGGAAGATCCCCTGGAGAAGGAAATGGCAACCCACTCCAGTATTCTTGCCTGGAAAATCCCATGGATGGAGGAGCCTGGCGGGCTACAGTCCATGGGGTCACAAAGAGTCAGACACGACTGAGTGACTTCACTTTCTTTCTTTCTTTGTGGAGTAAGAGGGTCAAATAGAGTTGAAATGTTGATGAAAGAAAGAAAACAAGTAAAAAAAAAAAAAAAGGACAAATCCTGACAGCTCAGGAATCCTGCCTGACAGGTTATGAGATGGAAATGTGACCTTTCGCACCGTCACTCCCTTCAGCTTTCGTCTCTGGAGTTCTGCGAGGCTGTCACTAAACACAGCATAGTTCCTTCTGCTTGCAGCCAGGAGGTGGTTGGAGATGAAGGTTACCCTTGTGGATACTGAGTAGACGTTATGGAATAAAGATGCCTGTGACCTGTTTCCACCACTGGCAGTAACAAGAGAGGGCAAGAGACTTCAGTTTGGTCTTATATATCAGTATGCATACCTATATATAATATATGTGTACATATACATACATATGTATACATGTACATGTAAGCATACATATATGTACACACATATATTTATTTATGTATATACATGTATATATGTGTATGTGTGTATACATATATGTGTATATATGTGTATGTGTGTATACATATATATGTATATACGTATGTATCAGTTCAGTTCAGTCGCACAGTCGTGTCCGACTCTTTGCGACCCCATGAATTGCAGCACGCCAGGCCTCCCATAATTATTGAGCAAATGAAGGGTTTTAAAAAAGATTTTATTTATTTTTTGGCTGTGACGTGTCTTCGTGTGTGAGCTTTCTCTAGCTGCAGCGAGCAGCGACTACTCACCATGGCGGCGCTCAGGCTTCTCACCTCGCAGAGCACCAGCTCCAGGCGATGGGCTTCAGTCGTTGCGGGGCACAGGCTTAGTCGCTCCGCAGCATGTGGGATCCTCCTGGACCAGGGATTGAACCCGTATACCTGGCACCAGCAGGCAGACTCTTAACCACCGGACCACCAGGAAGCCCTTCAAGTTGGTCTTGATAAGACGGCCCTCAAGAGGGGCAGCCAGCCATACCTGCTGAGAGGCGAAGAGTCTGATCTCATGAGTGGAGCATAGTTGGAGACCGAGAAGTGTTCTCTTTTCTATCAGTTCAAGCACTTTTGACTATAAACAACAGAAACACCAGACTAAAATTAGCTTGAATAAGAAGGAAAATTAATTATCTCACCTAGCCAGGGGCAGAGGCAGGGGGTCCAGGAGTCTAGCTCTGAGACTCAAGATGGCGTCAAGACTCAGGACCTTTTTCATCAAGGAAAACTTTTCCAGAGTGCACACCCCTGCCCCAGACTTTATCTTACATCTCATTGGCCAGAGTTATGTCACATGACCATGCAAGGGGCATAGAATTACCATGATTGTCTTAGACTAATCAGCATTCACTTGAAGACTGGTTCAAACAGATGGGCCTGGAAGGACAGGAAAGAAAGGCCTACTGCAGATAAGCAACTGATGACTCCCCTTTCTTATTCCAAAAGGCTCCCTTTTGGAGGGCTTCCCTGGCATTCCGGTGGTGAAGACCCCTCACAGGGGCAGGGAGTCAATTCCTGGTTAGGGAACTAAGACCCTGCATGCTGAGTAACACAGCGAAAAAAAAAAAAAGATAAAAAGCCCCCTTCACTGACAGGTGCAATTTAATAAGATTATATTTAACAGGATTAAGTGATGAGGATGGAGAAAAACAAAAACAAAATCCAAGGACACACAAAAGGAAGCTCAAAATATGATCAAGTACCAAAAATGCACAGCATGACCTCCTCTAGGCTCGCGAAGGAGTCACCAACATGGTCTTAGCAGTCAAGGCAGGGGAGTCTGGGATTCCCAGGTGGCGCTAGTGGTAAAGAACCTGACTGCCAATGCCGGAGACGTAAGAGACCAGGGTTCAATCCCTGGGTCGGGAAGATCCCCTGGAGAAGGAAATGACAATCCACTTCAGCATTCTTGCCTAGAGAATCCTATGGACAGAGAAGCCTGGCGGGCTACAGTCCATGGGGTTGCAAAGAGTCAGACGTGACTGAATCGACTTAGCACGGCAAGGAAGTCTTGCCAGAAGTTGCAAGTGGTGGCTTGTGGGCCAAATGCAGCCCATGAATAAATTCTACTTGGGCCTTTCCAGGATTGTTTATTTTTCAGTTGGTTGCTTGCCAATCTTAAAAAAAAAGGGGGGGGGTTGGCTATTTTAAGGTTGTTCAAAAGTATTTCTGGCTTCCCACTAAAAAATTCAGAAGATGGAGCAGCATTGGGCCTGCCCTCCCACCTGGCGATGGCCGGCTGGAGCTGACGTGCTCACTTCTCAGCCCATGCTCTGCACCTGTTTAACATAATTAAAAATCTCCTTTAATTATATTTTCATGCATTCCAAGAAGAACATCATTGCAGTTAATGTTACCAAAAAGCAGAGAGGGACATCCGAACATGCAATAAAAAATGGATTCCCAGGGAAAATAATGTATGTTTGGTACTAACATAGTTACTTGGCTCCATGAAGGGAAAAGGTTTCTTCTCATAGACGTTTGAGTCTGTGACCCTGGAGTGAGTTGACAGGGTCCTGAGGAAAGAAGCCGATGAGTTCCTCAGGAGAGCACGGGTGTCCCCAGACATCCTAAACCTGGACCTCACAAAGCGACCACTGTGGGGTGTGACGGACACCCCCACTCTGATGCATCTCATCCTCTCTGCCCACCTGGAAAACCCTCACAGGCTCATTTCTTATTCAGGCTTTCTACACAAACCAGCGGGGCACGGATGAAGGGAGCAGTCACGGGGGCAGCTGGGAGAGGAGACAGTGACATCTTCTGTCACTCCAGGATAACCTCCAAGCGTAAGTTTCCTACTGGAAGAGGGCTGGAGCGGGTACTGAAGGGGAATCTCCCAACAGTTGTGAGGTCAAAGAGAGAAAGAATGGGTTTGGAATGAAGACTAGATTCGGAGAATGAGTCTCTCTCCGAGAATAATTTTACAGCCAGTGACTAGTTTAACCTCTGATGTTTCACTCCAGTTAAAGAGGTCTTGGATTGAAGCTTTCTGCCTTCTGATTGATTCAGCCTTTCGCGGCACCCCTGTGTCTTCCAGTCCAGAAACATCCACCGACTCCAGCGAGGGATTTAGAAATTCGGTCAAGAATTTTTCGGTCATTTTGCTTGCAACGCAAAGCTCTTTCCCCAGAATCAGGTAAAGAGGTCCCCGAGCAGATGTGCACACAGATGGGCCTTATCCGATTTCCTGTCCATCTACGCCCACACGCTGCTGGCTCCCTGGGAAGGTTAGATAATGACAGTGACTCAGGAAGCTAAAATGCGAATTATGTGACCTGCATGCAGGCAGGACCCAGTCCATGGGTGGTTCTTGTTCAACCCACTGTAGCAAGCCTGGAAACAGCAGCCACCTTGCTTTAAAAAAAAAAAGGGATATTGCAACACCTGTGTTCATGAAATAACACGTGTTTGTTAGGGGAAGCACGCTGAAACCGCCCATGCTGGCCAGGGACCATGGTAACCTTGTGAGTTATTTTACGACCGGAGATCCTGGTAAGGAACACAGAACTCATGAGCCACCGCCCACCAGAAGAATTCAGGAAAGGTCAAAAGGAGACACCACATATCCTACCACCTCCCAGAATCCTCAGTGGCGTCCATCTCGGCTGAGCAATGCGTGCGCCACCAGGAGGGACCCTGAGTCAGAATGATTGCCCAGAGACAACCTGGAAACTCATTCCATCTCCATAAAACCCGAGCCACGTGGTCGAGCAGTTCTCCTGGGTTCCCTCACCCTCCTGTTCTCCGCCCAGGCACCCCTTCCCAATAAAGTCTCTTGCTTTGTCAGCTCGTGTGTTTCCTTGGACAATTCATTTCTGAGAGTTAGACAAGAGCCCACTCTCGGGCCCTGGAAGGGGTCCCACTTCCTGCAACATGTTCAGTGTGCTGGAGAGAGAAACCAAGAGAAAGGGAGACAGACAGAGGCTAGACCCACCTGCAACCTTGCTTTTGACCCCCTGCCTCACACACAGCAATCACCCTGCCTTCCCACTTACCCACCCATCTTCACCCACCTGGTCTTCATCACAATGACAAAAGCCTGCGATGGAACCCGAACCAGGAAATCAATTTACCAAGATGTTACTAAAGCAACTGAAAATCCATTATCACATTATACGCTTTACTGAGCTCTGAACTGCAGAAAAGCAAGCACGGGGGCTGTCCCCATGGGGTGGCAAGTAGGGCCAGCTGCCATCCGCCTAGACCTTGAGGGGAGGGAGGCCTGGGGCCTGAACTGCTGCTGGGACCCTGTGGTTCAAGGGGAAGAAAGAGCAAAGGAACTCACAGGAGGGCTGAGTCTGGCCTGGTCAAGGGGAGGCCTTGCTCAGACCCTGGACTGACCCTGGGCAGGGAAGTCTGCCCACCTCCACTCACCCTCCTCAGCCTGGCCAGGGCTGTTTGATGTATGTTTTTGAGACTCATTTTGATAAAATTTCCTCAGTGTAGAGATCCTTGCAGAGAAGGCAATGGCACCCCACTCCAGTACTCTTGCCTGGAGAATCCCATGGATGGAGGAGCCTGGTGGGCTGCAGTCCATGGGGTCGCTAGGAGTCGGACACAACTGAGCGACTTCCCTTTCACTTTTCACTTTCCTACATTGGAGAAGGAAATGGCAGCCCACTCCAGTGTTCTTGCCTGGAGAATCCCAGGGACGGGGGAGCCTGGTGGGCTGCTGTCTCTGGGGTCGCACAGAGTCAGACACGACCGAAGTGACATAGCAGCAGCAGCAGCAGCGGAGATCCTTGAGGAAGAGAGAAAAGTGCAGGAAGTTAGCAGACTGATGAAGTAACTGCTGGGAGTCTGAAGGAAGACAGCCTGGCTCTGCAACTTGGCTTTGCCTTATGTGACTTCCAGCTCTTTGCCTCAGTTTCTCTGTCTGTGAAATGAGTGTGATAATAGCCTCTTAGAGGAATAACAAAGGATTGCTATGAAGATAACATAAGATTGTACAGATAAATCTGGACCCAGTGCTGGACACAAAATGCTCAAATAGTGTTTGTTTATTCCTCATCCAGACTCCACATCCCTGAAATGGAAATGAGTATGCACCAAATATGAGTGAAATTAACAAACACAATTTATTCCTGACTCTACAGTTGTTAAAAACAAGAAGTCAGGACTTCCCTGGTGGTCCAGTGGTTAAGACTCCACCTTGCAGTGCAGGAGACACGGGTTCAGTCCCCAGTCAGGGAAGATCCCATATGCTGAGGAGCAACTAAGCCCGTGTGCCACAGCTACTGAGCCACAGAGCTGCAACTACTGAGCCCACATGCCTGAGAAAGCCCACGCTCTACAACAAAAGAAGGCACCTCAACGAGAAACCTACGCACCTCTAGGAAGCGTAGCCCCTGCTCTCTGCAAATCGAGAAAGACCAAGCACAGCAAAGACCCAGCACAGCCAAAAGTAAGCAAGTAAATAAATGTTTTTTTTTAAAGTCAAATGAGAGCATATCCCTGACATATCTTCACAGAACACTGCACACCTTTCAGAGTCCAATAAAGTGATTTCAAAGAGGCCTGGTATTTTTCAACAGAGAGGAAGAAAAATTAAGTCTGGAAGTATTTGTTACATTCTTCAAACATGACTATCACTAGAGGGAAAAATAGTTATAATAATAATCGACATAATTAGTACTTTCTGCGTACCAAGTACTGCCTGCAGACTATTTTTCTTACAATCTTTCCAGGTCGATAATATTTTCAGTGTAAAAGTGAGGAAATTCTGACACAGGTTAAGCAACTTGGCCAAGGTGGCTCAATTAGTAAATGGCCGAGCTGGAAATAGAACTTGGATCTGTCAATGACAACGTGAAGACAACAATATCTGCTAAGTGCCAGGCATATGCTGGCCTGTCCCTCCGCTGCTTCATCTACTCTTGACACCACTGCTATAGGGCAGGTGGGCTGTCGGGCTCAGTTGCTGTCGTGTCTGACACTGTGACCCCATGGACTATAGCCCACCAGACTCCTCTGTCCATGGGATTCTCCAGGCAAGAACATTGGAATGGGTGTTACTTTTTTAACCTTTTTTAAAATTTATTTTTTAAATATTAATTTATTTATGCTGGCGTGGAAACCTCTTAAAGAGATGGGAATACCAGACCACCTGACCTGCCTCCTGAGAAATCTGTATGCAGGTCAAGAAGCAACAGTTAGAACCAGACATGGAACAACAGACTGGTTTCAAATCAGGAAAGGAGTATGTCAAGGCTGCATACTGTCAGCCTGCTTATTTAACTTACATGCAGAGTACATCATGAGAAATGCCAGGCTGGATGAAGCACAAGGTGGAATCAAGATTGCCAGGAGAAATATCAATAACCTCAGATATGCAGATGACACCACCCTTATGGCAGAAAGCGAAGAATTAAAGAGCCTCTTGATGAAAGTGAAAGAGGAGAGTGAAAAAGTTGGCTTAAAACTAAACATTCAGAAAACTAAGACCATAGCATCCGGTCCAATCACTTCACGGCAAATAGATGGGGAAACAATGGAAACAGTGAGAGACTTTATTTTGGGGGGCTGCAAAATCACTACAGATGGTAACTGCAACCATGAAATTAAAAGATGCTTGCTTCTTGGAAGGAAAGCTATGATCAACCTAGACAGCATATTAAAAAGCAGAGACATTACTTTGCCAACAAAGATCTGTCTAGTCAAACCTATGGTTTTTCCAGTAGTCATGTGTGGATGTGAGAGTTGGACCATAAAGAAAGCTGAGTGCCGAAGAAATGATGCTTTTGAACTGTGGTGTTGGAGAAGACTCTTGAGAGTCCCTTGGCCTGCAAGGAGATGCAACCAGTCTATTCTAAAGGAAATCAGTCCCGAATCTTCATTGGAAGGACTGATGCTAAAGCTGAAACTCCAATACTTCGGCCACCTGATGTGAAGAACTGACTCACTCAAAAAGACCCTGATGCTGGGAAAGATTGAAGGCGGAAGGAGGAGGAGACGACAGAGGATGAGATGGTTGGATGGCATCACTGACTTGATGGACATGAGTTTGAGTGAGCTCCGGGAGTTAGTTGGTGATGGACAGGGAAGCCTAGTATGCTGCAGTGCATGAGGTCACAGAGTCAGACATGACTGAGCGACTGAACTGAACTGAACTGAAACCAGCCCTGGGTCTTTGTTGCTGCCCTCAGGCTTTCTCTAGTTACAGAGAGTAGGGATGGCTTCTCTCCAGCTGCAGTGCAAGGGTTTCTCATCGCGGTGGTTTCTCTTTGGGATGCACAGGCTTGCAGACTCAGCAGATGTGGCTCTCTTGGGCTTAGTTTCTCCATGGCATGTGGGATCTTCCTGGACCAGGGATGAACCCGTGTCCCCTGCACTGCCAGGCAGATTCTTAACTGCTGAACACCAGGGAAGTCCTTCAGTTCAGTTCAGTTCAGTTGCTGAGTCGTGTCCGACTCTTTGCGACCCCATGAATCACAGCATGCCAGCCTCCCTGTTAATCACCATCTCCCGGAGTTCACTCAGGCTCACGTCCATCGAGTCCGTGATGCCATCCAGCCACCTCATCCTCGGTAATCCCCTTCTCCTCCTGCCCCCAATCTCTCCCAGCATCAGAGTCAACTCTCCGCATGAGGTGGCCTAAGTACTGGAGTTTCAGCTTTAGCATCATTCCTTCCAAAGAAATCCCAGGGTTGATCTCCTTCAGAATGGACTGGTTGGATCTCCTTGCATCCAAGGGACTCTCAAGAGTCTTCTCCAACACCACAGTTCAAAAGCATCCATTCTTCGGCGCTCAGCCTTCTTCACAGTCCGATTCTCGCATCCATACATGACCACAGGAAAAACCATAGCCTTGACTAGATGGACCTTAGTTGGCAAAGTAATGTCTCTGCTTTTGAATATACTATCTAGGTTGGTCATAACTTTTCTTCCAAGGAGTAAACGTCTTTTGATTTCATGGCAGCAGTCACCATCTGCAGTGATTTTGGAGCCCCAAAAAACAAAGTCTGACACTGTTTCCACTGTTTCCCCATCTATTTCCCATGAAGTGATGGGACCAGATGCCATGATCTTCGTTTTCTGAATGTTGAGCTTTAAGCCAACTTTTTCACTCTCCTCTTTCACTTTCAACAAGAGGCTTTTTAGTTCCTCTTCACTTTCTGCCATAATGGTGGTGTCATCTGCATATCTGAGGTTATTGATATTTCTCCTGGCAATCTTGATTCCAGCTTGTGTTTATTATTATGCCTATTTTATACTCATGAACCCAAAGTCTCACAGCCGCATAGAGGAAGACACAGGCATCCACTCCAGGTCAAGGCAGCCTCAAAGCCCAAGCTCTAATCTGTCACCAGCCTGCACCCTTTGTCTCAACAACAGCAGAAAAACTGCATAATAACAAGAGCCCTCCATCAGTGTGGACAGCCTGATTTAATCCTTTATGCAGAAGAGACCGTGATTTCTTTCCCCAAACCACAAATAGTTCTTAACCAACATTCTCTCCTAGGAGAGTGTGTTCAGTGTCCCCTCCAAAGGATATGGCTCTCAACCTCTCATGACAACCTCATAAACTCAAGGTCAAGGGAAATAGCGTCTCTAAGAACATGTGGCTAAAAGAAGAGCAAGAGGTATTAAAATAGCTTGGATTTAGAAGGACTTTACCAAAAAAAAAAAGGAATAATTTTACCTGGACTTATTACAAGATCTCTGAGCATCCTGAGTGGCACAAGTCTTATAAGTCTGTGATTTGTGAGTCCTGCAGGTGGGACTCTCTTATGAACAGCATCTGCTTTGAGTCATGATCCTCCAACCTCACGATTTTCTTCCAGAGAAACAGGTGAAAGGGAATTGTCAAAAGTCCCGGTTTTCACCCTACCCTGTTTCCTTATTAGCCCTCAACGTTTGGTTTATGGGTTCCCCTAGCTCAACAATAAGGAATCCGCCTGCAATGCAGGAGATGCAAAATACAGGAGACATCTCGATTCCTGGGTCAGGAAGATCCCTGGAGGAGGGCATGGCAACCCACTCCAGTATTCTTGCCTGGAGAATACCATGGACAGAGGAGCCTGGTGGGCTACAGTCCATGGGGTCGCAAAGAGTCGGACACGATTGAAAGGATTGGGCATGCATGCACGCTTTGGTTTATAACAAGTCAGAATACATTTTAAGTCTATGAAGAGGAGATAACAAAAAGATAGGGTTGTCCTCTAGACCAAGGGTCCCCAACCTCCAGGTCACAGACCAGTACCTCCTGTCAGATCAGTGACAGTGTTAGATTGTTAATAGAAATAAACTGCCCAATATATGTAATGGGCTTGAATCAGCCCCAAACCATCCCCTGCCCCCACTCGCAGTCCATGGGAAAACTGTCTTCCACAAAATCAGTCCCTGGTGCTAAAAAGGCTGCCCTAGACACCTGCTGATACAATAGTCACAGACCAGATGTGGCTATTCAAACATAAATTAAAATTAAGCAAAAATTAAAAATTCAGCTTGTCAATCACACGAGCCACATTTCAAGCGCTTTCAAGAGCTTCATAGCCACCTATGGCTAAGTGATATCGTTAGGCACAGCACAGATCTGGAACACTTCCATCATCACAGGAAGTTCTGTTAGACAGCCTTGACCAGCATGCCTGCACCCCCCTTGCCAGCTCCCAGTCCTGCAAAGCAGCCCCCGCTCACTCAGAGCAGGCTCCCTCCGTCCAAGCACCGTCCTGCTGTTCTGCCTCTAGCTGGCGCCCAGGCTCCCCCACCTTCTTCAGCTTCTTTTCAAGAACATCCTTGGCTCCTCCTTCGTCCCATATTTTAATCTAATCAGTGAGCAGATCAATGTCCTTTACCCCCCCTCCCCCTGCCTTCAGAAAGCAGAGTTCTTTATTTTAGAGGGTTAGGTCGTGTGCTACAGCCTGACTTGGGTTGGGAGTTAGGACACATGGGCATGATTGACACAGCGTTGTCTTTTACTGCATATTTCTGGCTGTCTTTTTCCTTTTTCTTTTCAGCCAAACCATATGGCATGGAAGATCTTAGTTCTCAGACCAGGGATGGAACCCATGCTCCCTGCAGTGGGGGTGCACAGCCCTAACCGCTGGACCACCAGGGAAGTCCCTCCTACTTCACGTCTTTGGGTCTCCCTGGCTTCCCACACCTCAAAACAAGATATTTGAATATATTTATATGTGCAACTGATTCACTTTGCTGTACACCTGAAACTAACACAACATTATAAATCAGCTATACTCCAATAAAAAAAATTTTTTTAATGAGATGTTGACTTGATCAGTGATTTTCAACATAGACAAAAAGGGTATCAGAATCATGGGATGTAGGGAATTCAGGATTCTTTCCAACGGTGTGGTCCAGACTATTCTTGATCACCTGTATTAAAAGGTATCTGTCCCATGTCAGGAGAAGGCAATGGCACCCCACTCCAGTACTCTTGCCTAGAAAATCCCATGGACGGAGGAGCCTGGTGGGCTGCTGTCTATGGGGTCGCACAGAGTCGGACACGACTAAAGGGACCCAGCAGCAGCAGCAGCAGCAGTCCTATGTCACCTCTGCCTTCTAGATGACAGAAAACAAATTTGACAGGCCCCCCTCCCCCACCCCCTGAGATCCCAGGTGTGACCTCCTGGTCCCATCCAGGCTCGAATCACTGCTACAGATCTCCTGCTGACAGAAGTGCGTCTCATCCCTGTAGAGTGCTGGGTGGAAAGAAGACTGTCAATGGCCCAGGTAACCTCCCAGATCCGTGGCAATGCTTACGTTCCGTGAGACTATGATTTCTACAAAATGCCGGTGTGAACAGCTCAGCCTCCTCCCTGTGATTCATGCTGCCAAGCAAAGGAAAAGATAATTAGCCTTAAAAATGGGGGAAGGTGGGGGACTGGGGGTGGAGGAGATATGTTGGGTGGTTCTGTCATGAGTCACAGAAATGTTTTGCATAATAGAGTTATTGGGAGATGCCCTGGGTTGCTTGGGGGAGGAGGGGGTGGTCACTTTCCCAGCCCCTCTAGAGCGATGTCTGCAGACTCACGAGATGTCCCAAAGCTCCTCTCGTCCTGGGAGCTCTGTGTACATGCGTTCCCTGCAGAGGAGGCTGTCTGTGTGCCTGACTCCCTTCACAGCTCTGCTGAGACCTTACTCCAGGGCGGTGGGGAGAGTCAACAGAAGTATTAATATTTATCAAGCATCCACTAAGCCTAGAATGGGGGCTGAATGAGGAATAGGGAAAGTCAGGGAAAGCCAAGTAACCTTCAGGCCCTGGTCTCCAGAAGCTCTGTGTCCAGCCTCCTCCCCCCATATCACTCTTCAGGGGAGAAAGAGAGAGTGTGGAGATGAACAGAAAGTAAAGCCCTGTGTTTAATTATTCTTTTTTTTTTTTAAGCTACATCTAGTGGCATGCAGTATCTTTGTTCCCTGATCAGGAATCAAACCCATACCCCTGCAGTGAAAACACTGAGTCTTAACCAGTGGACAACTAGGGAAGTGCCCCACTTACCCCTGTGGCCCGCCCCCCAATCTCAGTTCTCATTTATTCACTTGTAAAGATTTCTCAGGTGCAGGGATGATGAGCACACCCGGAGGCTGACAGTTTACTGAGAGGAGGGAGGCTCAGGGCTGCTGGCCCCTGCCCCACTCTAAGCTGTTTCTACTTCACCCTGGTCTGACAGTCCATTCTGGCCCAATGGCCCAGATGATGACCTAGGAGGGCTAGACTGCTCTGTTCAGACCAGATTTCCTCCAACTCCCCTGGAAACTCAGGATCCAGGCTCCAATTCCCATAAAAAGATAAACATACCAGTTTCACACTTCTTCCTAAATTATATTTCTACAAAATTTCTAACTCAACAGGGATTTTCTATTACCATAGCAACCCCTGCATGTGAACAGCAGACTCCAGAGAGAAGGGGATGAAAATGCAGAAGTCCCAAAGCTTCAGAGCAGTTCGTGGAGAGAGGGGCTTGGTTGGCCAGGCTGGCTGGCCACAGGGCTGGCCCCACCAGGAGGGTCTGATCCGGGTCCCCAGGGTTTGGTGGTCTGTGGTTTCTTTTGCAGCTGTATTTGCCTGTAAGTTACACAGCCTGGAGGTCCAAGAACAGTGACATTGCCCTGGTTTTCACTTGACTGACACAAGCACTTTCTACCTCTTTCTTTCTTTTGTTCTTCTGTTTGTTTTCAGATGATGTCATTCGGTGGCATCGTTTGAAAGAGGCAGGAAGCAAACAAAGCAGAATACGATACAGGGATGAAATCAAAGAGTCGGATATGAGTAGCTGCAGTGTCCTGAGGCTAAGAGCATCCTGTCCCCTTCACTGGTGCAAACAGTCCTTTGGTCACTGTCCCTTCCAGGTCAGAAGGCCATGGCTACAAAAAGCCTCCATTCAAGAGGCTTCAGAAACAATAAGAGCAATAAACAAACGGCAGCATCCCTGGTGGCCAAATCAGGCACGCTCTTCCCCACGCAATGGTCTGTGTCCCCAGGAAAGGAACTGGCCTACAGACAGTGTTAAGAGAAAACGGATGGACAATAGCAGGGCTGACATCACGCAGGTAAAGTGCGTCCACGGGGCCTGGATCTTGGGTTTGCTACTTTAAAATGCAGCGGAAGTTTTGTTCCCAAGGGTAGCTGCATAAAAGGGCAGTGGGAATGCTTTCTCTGGGTCCCGGTCTATAAAATAGGTTGGTTCCTACGACTGGACTCGTCACTGAACTTCTGGAGAATGTTCCCTTGATTATGCGTGTTAGTCGCTCAGTCGTGTCCGACTCTTTGTGACCCTGTAGCCTGTAGCCCGCCAGCCTCCCCTGTCCATAGAATTCTCCAGGCAAGAATACTGGAGTGGGTAGCCATGCCCTTCTCCAGGGGATCTTCATGACCCAGGGATCGAACATGGGTCTCCTGCATTGCAGGCAGATTCTTTACTGTCTGAGCCACTGCAGTAATTATATTTGTGTGTATGTGTGTGTCTCGCTCACATACACATAAAATTTTCCAAACACCCAAATCTCTAAGTGATACAGATGGTGACATTTTCGCGTGTTTTAGACTCCTACACCCATTCTTCTGACATCAGGGCAGGTAAACACAGAGACTTAAGTCCTGGCAATAACAAAGCACGGAGCATGACGGATGCACCGTGACTCACTGCCGGATCTTCGCTCCTGCTGCGCCTTCTCCCTGGAGCCTCTTTCTGTACTCTCTTCTTTTACTGACTCCTATGCACCCAGCAGTGTATCTCTGAGCCTCCTCTAACACTAAGTTTCTTTGACACCCCCAAGCTTGGTTAGGAGCTTCACCTAAAAGAAGGTTTCTTAGGCATTGTGACATTTCCTGCTTGCAATCTGACTAAGCTGCCACTGGGGCATGGAAGTAGGTTTGCTAGAATTTGGCAGACAGTGCAGAGCAGGAAAACAGAGCAGCAAAGGCAATATAACAAATATTGTCCCTTATCAAACAACTGTTGTGGGCAGGGACAGTACGGAGGGCTAAGGGATTTAATAGCTCATGTAAATTCCCTCCAAGGCAGGTATTCCTGTGCCCAGCTTACGGATAAGAAAACTGAGGCTTAAAGATGGTTAAAAAAAAAAATTCCCTAAATGGGGATGAATGTAAAGCACAGTGACTCTAGTTAATATTGTGTGTGTGTTCTTAATCACTCAGTCATGTCCGACTCTTTGCAACTCCATGGACTGTAGCCCACCAGGCCTCTCCGTCCATGGGAGTTTTACCAGCAGGAATACTGGAATGGGTTGCCATGCCCTCCTCCAGGGATCTTCTTGACCCAGGGATCAAACCAGAGTCTCTTCCTCCTGCTGCTCTGGCAGGTGGGTTCTTTACCGCTGTGCCACCTGGGCAGCCCCATAATTATTATTACTACATTGGATATTTGACAGTTAGTAAAAAAGTGTGTTTAATATATGTTGCAAAGACTTATCATGATAAGTCTTGTTAACATCCATCACATACAAAGTAACAGATTTTTTTTAATTTTGATGAGAACTTTTAAAACTTTGTTTAGCAACTGTCAATATAAATATACATATTTATACTGTATATGTGATAGGTGCTTAAAAAAAAGTCATAAAATTCTTGTAGAAAAAAATCTGTTTCTCTGTATGTGATGAATGTTAACAGGACTTACCGTGATGATCTACTGTGATGATCACTTTGCAACACATTTAAACACCCAGTCCCTGTGTTGAAACTAATATAATGTTATATGTCAATTATATGTCCATAAAAAAAGATTAGTACTCACTTTATATTTATATCATAGCAGTATAACAATGAATTAAATAAAGTGGTAACATTAAAAAAAAATACTTCCCTAAGTCAAACAATTATCAGATAGGAAAGCTGGTATTTAAACACAGAAGCTGGGCCAACATCTTTTGTCTTAACCGCTGTGCTAAGTTGCTTCCCATGGTGTTCTCGAGTGTAGACAAAGATTCTAAAACAAAGTGATGTGGCCATTTTGTGCCAGTAGCTTCCTGCCTCCTTTGTAAGCTTTGGTCAAAATCCCCGCCACAACCAATCACAAGCTAGGTTCTAAGGAAGCAATGCCAGGCATTGTTGGCTGGTGCAGAGACCTGGGCAGTCAGCCCCGGGAAGAGGTGCACTTTGCTTGGAGGTCACTCAGCATTCTTGCTTCACGCTCCATTGATTTCTAGCCAGAATGTATACAAGTCCTGAAAGCTGGAAGCTCTGCCTCCGGTTTAATCTACACACAGTCTCCTTTTTTATTCTTTTTGTTGTTGTTGTTGTTGTTGTTGTTTTTAAATATTTATTTGGCTGCACCAGGTCTTAGTTGCAGAAGATGGGATCTTGGTGCTTTGTGGCATTCGGGATCTAGTTCCCTAACCAGGGATCGAACCACTTGTGTCCCCTACACTGGGAGCTTGTAGTTTTAGCCACTGAACCACCAGGGAAGTCCCTTTGTTCTGATTCTTGAGGTTTAAGATTATTCTTCTCTTATTCAAAGTTGTGCTTCTAATGAAAATGCCTGAAGGCTAATGGAAAATGTCAGACCCCATCAGTCATGAAAGAGGCCAAAGCGGGCTGTCTGCTGCCCCAGACGTGTATGGCTCCGCAAGCGGCGCAGTCTCCTGTTCAGTGCAAGGAGCTATGTCGCTCTGAGAGGTGTCTTGCTCCTCACCCCACCCTCTCCGCGTGGCCCCTGGGGAGGTGACGGCCAGAGGCAACATGAACAGACTTGCCTCCTCTTCTTGCTACCCGGGGGGGCCTGAGTGAGTCCATTTTGAGTCTTGGGTTCTTTGTCGGTAAAATGAGGGCACCAATGCCCCACATACAGATGTTGGGGGAGGATTCAATAAAATCACATCTGTATACACAGCATTTGACAGCAATACCTAGAACACAGTGAATACCCTGGTTCAGTAAGTAAATCTGGTGGTAGACTTCGGATCAGCCGACAAGGGAGGTTCAGTTCTATTGAAAATCCTTTGATTCACTTCAAATGCCTTTCTGACAATAAAATTCCTATCCTAAACTATGACTCACCTGTTTGTAGAGGCAGAAAGTACGTAGAGATGAAGTCTCAAGAGAGTGTGGAGATCAGGGGGAAGACGAGAGTGGGAGACGACAGTGGAAGAGGAGTCAGAATTCTGTGTGGCCCCCAAGCTTCCACTTCCGGCATGTGTGCCCATCTCATCCCCTCCAAGAGGGAAGCACACTGCTGTGTGCAGGACTGCCGACGGGGCCAGGTGTCTAGGACCTGACGGAGGCCTCCAGGAGCTGAGAGACACTCCAGACAGTTGCGGGCGAGAAGGCAGAAACCTCAGGCCTACACCCCCAGGAACTCAATTCTGCCAACAAACTGGATGAGCACGGGACAGGATGCCCGGCTCCAGTGAGACCGTGGCCCCAGCCGATGTGTTGATCTCAGCCTGTCGAACCCCTGAGCAGAGACCTCGGCTACACAGTGCCCTGACCCACAGAAGCTCCATCTGAGATGATAAACGGGTGTTGTTTTAAACTGCGATATCTGTGGCATTTTCTTGGACAAAAAGTTTATTCAGGTTTTTTTGTACCATTTTATGGAAAAACCCACGCACACGTTTTTTGGTCAACCCAATCATTTGTTATGCAGCCTAGAAGCTACCTCAGTGAGAAAGGGCAGAGGTTAGAATTCTTCTTGGCCCTTTCCTGTTTCCCCTACCTGTAGAGACGGCACTTGGAGAAGGCAAGGAGGAGGCCTGGAGGTTAAGCATCTTCCAGCTTCGTGCGCACCAGCTCTCCACACCTCTGGCTCCACCAGGGGCTAAAGCCTGGGCTGGCTAAAATCCTGCCCTCCCAATGCGGGGGGCCCCAGTTTCATCCCTGGTCAGGAGATCAGATCCCACATGCCACAGTTAAGACCCAGCACCGCCAAATGATAAATAAACAAGCAAAAGGAACTCAGGCTGCAGAGTAGCCTGTGGGAGGCTCCTCAGCACAATAAGGTCAGGGCCTGGGCTGGAATCTGGCCCCCTGGCCTCCTAGCAGGACCTTCTGCTCCACAGTCCTGAGTGCGGGTGGATGCGGCAGATGGCAGGAAGGATCAGTGGCCCAGAGGGGAGAGGAGAGCAGCCCCCGCCTCCTCCCGGGTGGACCGCAGGGGAGCCCGAGAGAGAGCCCCGCACAAGGGGGAGTGCAGAGAGTGGGAGGCCGGAGGGGACAGGCCTGCAGGATGGCGAGAAGCTCCTCTCGAGCCCCTGACCTTGAGCTCAACTGATCAGGCGAGGCAGCCTCCTCCCGGGCCTCCCTGCCTCCAGCCTCTAATCCAGCTCCATATTGTTGCCAGAGGGATTTCTCTAAAATGAAAAGTCCCTTATTATCCCTTCAGTGGTTCCCCCCACCCACAAGTCAGATCTGCCCAGTGAAATCTGCAAGGGGACACTGACTCTAGGACTCAGGAATTGTTGGCACACGTCTCGAACATCTGACTCGCAGAGGCTGAAGGACATTTCCTGCCTTACATAGGAGTGGTCTGGGCTTCCCTGATGGCTCAGATGATAAAGAATCCACCTGCAATGCAGGAGACCTAGGCTCGATCCCTAGGTTGGGAAGATCCTTAGAGGAGGGCATGGCAACCTACTCTAGTATTCTTGCCTGGAGAATCCCCATGGTCAGAGGAGCCTGGCGGGCTACAATCCTTGGGTCACAAAGAGTCGGACATGACTGAACGACTAAGCACAGGGGTGGTCTGGATGGAGGTGACTGGAGCTGGACCATCGGCTCACCCTTGAGACTCCTTCTCCGCGCTTCCCACTCCCCTCCCTGCAGGTGAGTTTGTTGCCTCAAGGCTGCAAGCTGGTTGCTGCAGCTCCACATCATGACTGTATTCGAGGAACACAGGACAAGAATACAGGAATACAAGTTCCCCATCAGTAGCCACGGCTGTCTCCTTCGTTAGGAGAATAAAGTGCATTTCTGTTGCAAACCCCAGCCAGATACAAGCATACATGTCATTGGCTAGAACTGTATCACCTGGTCACTCCCACCTGCAATGGACACGGTTAAGATGGGGGTCTAGCCTGTGCAGTCATGGTTAAGATGTGCGGGGAGGAGGATCCCAGTCGTACTGGGACCTCTAAGGCCATGGGAGGCCCCCTGCTCAAGGCCCAGCATGGTGGGGTTCACACAGGGCTCCCAGAGCTGCCTGCCCTTCTGTGGGGTTTCGGCTTGGACGCTCCCCCACACCTCGCCAGCCTGGCTCACCCTTGCTCCTGCCTCACAGCTCAGCTCAGCGCCTACTCTGCACCCTCTCCAGCATCCTGCACAACGTCTCCCGCAGCGCACGAGGCCGTCGTTAGACTGTAGGCTCTTCTGCGACAAGTATCGTATCCCAGTCTTATTTCTCAGCTTTCAGGCGGAGTAGCTGCTCATACCCACTCTCTTTTTTCCCATATCCCATATCCGATCCATAGCAAATCCCACCAAAACCATGGTTGCTAAGTAAAGATCAGTGACCTATCTTTAAGGTACCCTGGTCAAACAAATGGCGACATCCAGTGCTTCCCCAAAGGAAAAAGGCCAATCCTCCCGCAAGCAGTAGGGGTGCACCGTTTTCCTGGAGAATTCAAAAGCAACAGTAAGGCTGACTTAAAGTAAAAAAAAAAAAAAAAAAGCAAATCCCACCAGGTCTCTCCTCAAAATCTACCCTGACTCGGGTTGCCTGTATCCCATCAGCTCTCCCTTGTATCACTGCTCTGGTCCTGCTTATACCCTTCCCCCCGACCCCAACCAGTCTATTGTCACCACAGCAAATCTGTCCCTCAGTCCTGAACCCCTAGATGGCCCCCATTCACTCGGTGGTGAAGTCAAAGCTTTTCCTGTATCTTATAAGACCTATGTTACCTACCCCCACCCCTTATTTCTCTGATCTCATCTCCTATGACTGCTCTCCTCACAATCAAAGCCCCTGCCATGTTAATGACTCCTGAGTGATCGCACCAAGCACATTCTGCCTCAGGGCCTTTGCACGGCTTTCTCTCTGTCTAGACAGCTCTGCCCCAGATGTCTACATGGCATGCTCCCTCACCCCCCTGCAGGTCTTTATTTAAGTCATCATTGCAGTGTGGCCTTCTGGATGCCCCACCAAACACAGCCCGTACGTCTCCCAGTATTTCTCTTTAGGCATTTCTCTAACATAATCTAAATTTATGTGTGCAATTTGGTCCTCCATCTCCATCACCTTCCCTGTAGGTTATAAACTCCATGAAGGCTGTTTGGTTTTCTGCTGTGTAATTGATACCTAGATCACCTAAGAGTCATTTAACAAATATGGATAAGCGATTGATAAGATGAACGCGTTCCCAGCGAAATGCCTGGTCCATAGGAAAACCTAGGGAAAGTATTGAACTCACAAATGACTGACTGAACTGGCAACTGTGGACTGGAGAGAATGGATGTGCTGTGCAGAGGCTCTGGAGAGAAGCTGGCATTAGGACTGTGTGTCTAGTGCCAGGCGTCCCAGTCTTGGGGACAGAGTGTGGGGCAGGAGAGGGCTGGGGTGGGGAAGAGGAGGGCGATGACATTCAAGCCATTCATTCCATCCAGGATTAATTGCAATTAACCTCCCGAAAGACAGCTCAATTCTGTTTCCTCTTTCATCCTTCAAGTTCAAGTTATATTAGCAAAAGCTGCTGCCCACGGCATAAATCTTGATTTAGAGGCTAGGAGGAGGGCTGTTTCTATGCAGATGGAGGAAAACCACAAGAATTGGCAGCCCCACTGACTTTGCTGGGTGGGCAGCCAAACAGAGGCCCAGTTGTGCTGGTGTGGAGACTTTGCTGTGGCCAAGAGATAAAGCAAGGAGCAAAAAAGGGAAAAGGAAGATGCTGGTGCAGTGCCCAAGCCTGACTGCTGCTGTAACACAAGCTGTGTCTGTGACCCATTTTAACTGCAGCTGGTCGTGTGTGTCAGAATCAAATCTGGGCAAATGTGGTGGCTGTTTTTAGAATCCAGTTCCACTTGGATGTTTGGTACCAGCTTTCTCTCTGTTGCTGTTGTTCAGTAGCCAAGTTGTGTCCAACTCTTTGCGACCCCATGGACTGCAGCATGCCAGGCCTCCCTGTCCCTCACCATCTCTTGGAGTTTGCCCATGTACATCTGTTGAATCAGTGATGCCATCCAACCGTCTCATTCTCTGTCAGTTTCTCTCTGGTGAGTGGTTACTAAAGCTCCATTGCCCCCAACCTGAAAGAGACCATGTGCCTCTCCTGTTCAGAGTGAGAACAGGTAACATCAATCTGATGCAAGGAAGGATTTGACTTTGTAGCCATAGGCGCATTTCGAGTCCTGAACAGGGATGTAAATAAGCTCCACACAAGGCATCTCCAAAGTGGAAGAAAATTAAGCTCCTGGACACGTGGCCATGAGTGCCACTGGACATGGCAATTGGTAATTTACGATTGTAAAGGTTAAACAGGAACAGGTGAATGTGGGAAGGCACTGTGCAGCTTTAGCGACTATAACACTTGCTATGGTTCCAAGTTTTCATTGGTTTTTATTTTTTATTTTTTTTTATAGTCACCTGCAGACAGAGAATGCAAATCTTATTTTAAAAACTTATCATGTGACTCTATTTACTTAGATTTCCTTTAAATTGTAAAACATTCACTAAATCTAAAGAATGGCTTCCTGCAAACTATTCTAGGTTAAGACAAACAGGGAGCTTAATTTTATTGATGTTGTAAAATAGGCAACTTAAAAGTGCTTACTGTTATAGTAGAGGATAAATGGTTCCAAGAGCGGCATAAAATGGGAAGACTCAACTAACGAAGTCTATTCCTATATTTATATAATTATAATTTTATAAGCAAGGTAGAAATATCAGCAAATTGTACTGCAATTAGGTCTTTATTAATTTTAAAACCTGAAAGAAATATGTGGCTGCTGGTGTTTCTGGAGCTGAGCTTAATCAAATTAACACTAAAATCTCACTATTTCTAATTGCCATAAAATAAAGTTGCTGGCACACTGCCATTGCCAGATTTCCTTGTAAGGAGAGCTCTGGTAGCAAACAATTTACAGTCTCATTCTTAGAAATTCCAGGTAGAGGACTTCCCTGGTGGTCCAGCGGCTAAGACCCTGCGCTCCGAATGCAGGGGAGTTCAGTCCCTCGTCAGGGACCTAGATCCCACGCGCCACAGCTAAGAGTTCACTAGCCACAGCTAAAGATCCTGCATGCTGCAGATAAGCCCTGGTGCAGCCAAATAAATAAATGTTTAAGAAGAAGAAAGGAAGAAATTCCAGGCATTTACCTGACCTAGATGTTTACTAAATCCTTCAGAAACTTCCTTGGGAGGAAACCAGGGGAGCAGGGGGATGGGGCAGGGACTGAAAAGTGGAATAAAATTTCCTTTAAAACATGTGAAAGTGGATCATGACATAAATCAAAGGTCACATTTGTTTTCAAGTTTGAACAGTTGCTAATTTCCTAATCTGAATTTTTAAAAAAATTTTTTTTAGAAAGTATAATTAACCATCAGAATCCTACAGTTCCTCTTAAATATTATTTCTGACAGATTTCTTTGAAGAAGCCTAATAAGTAACCAATTTCTATTGAACTGAATTTCCATATTCACAAAAGAATTACTAGAAGTTGTTTATAAATCACTTTAGCCTTGCACAGAGAACTTTTTATTATTAAAATAGTAAGCATGGCTATATACCACATAGCGTCATAAATATAGCCACAATTGTCTCAGAGTTTTTGGATAATCTTGATTCAAGTCATTTTATTTTTTTCACTGAGGACAATTGGTTAAATGTGTAGCTCAATGAGATTTAAACTTTATGAGCTTTCTTTTTCATTAAAACCAAGTTCAGAGAAATTAGCAAGAATACTTGGTGAGACCACATGTGTTAGTTTTGAGTCTGGAAATACTGTCATGGTGGCTACAAACTTTTTATTGAGAACTATACTGCTAGAGCTGATAGGATCATTTTAATTTCTTCCAGTTTCTCTGAAAGAAAAGTTCTACCCCAGGTAGAAGGGACATGCCATGTCTCCTTTGCAACTGGATGGCAAATATGACTTTAGCAGGATCGCATTCCCAGGTCATGGGATAAAGCCCTGGAGACAGGAGATGCTCAGGCTAAGGGACCTGAGGCACCAAGGTCCAGCGAAGGCGCCAAGCTAACAAGTGGACTGCCCTGTTGCCTCACCTGGCAAATGAGCCTGAAAATACCTTCCTCCCCCTTGAATTTTTGCAAGATCATATGTGATGTCTGTGAGGCTATTCTGTTGTGAACTGAGCTGGGAGCCAGGTGCCCTGAACCCGAGGGCCCAAGAGCCTGGACAGGAGCCTGGCTGAGATGCCTGTGTAGCTGAGCTGGGCTGAGAGGCCACAGGCACAGAGGGCCGGGGCTCAGGGCGGCCCCTTGGCTGCAGGAGAATCTGGGAGGGTGGTGCAGGGCTGAGCACCACAGCTCATGGCTGAGCACCACAGCTCATGGCTGAGGGCCTGCTGCCTCTGCTCAGATCCCAAGATCTGGAGTGAGCTGTGTGTCCCTTGAACTACAAATTTGACCTTGGCTATTGTGGGGGAGATGCTCTGTGGGACCCGAAGGAATAGCACCTGGGGCTATGAACTGTAAGGTACTAAGATGCTCCCTCCTCTTCTTTCGTAAGTTCATGTTAGTGAATTTAAAAAGTAATTAATAGCATTCCTCCTCTCTCTCAACCCATTCTCTCCCCACTTCTCATCCCTGCCTTTAAGAACCCACTTCCCATCCTCCTGGGGAGAAAGCTCTCTCTGTTGACTGAGGAAGATCACAAGAAACATTGCAAAATGTTCCCAGTTAACACCCTGAGCTCTCTTTATAAAGGAAAGGAAATTTCGTGATCAGCCCCCGATTCGATGAGTCACAAGCATACACCTGTGTACAATTAAAACTTCCTCTCATCCAGCAAACTGTAGATCCATACGTACGTGTAGTATGTAGCAGTTGGCTGAACACAGTGTAGCCTTGGATACCAGGAAACCCAACTTTCTCAGTCTCGTTGCTAAGGCAACGGGACGGTGTGGGTGCGGGTTGCCCTGCGTATGTGTCTCCATGCCGTGCTGCCAGCAAGGGGACCCAGGACGGGGGTCGGGGAGAGACGTTCCCATCTCTCCAAGGCTTCATCTGAAAAGGCCACAGGAACAACACAGTACCCTGTGTCACCAATGGCCAGGAAGATTCTAAGGAGAACCCTATAACATGCTCCTAGAGGGTGCAAGGCAGTCAGGAGGAAGGTTGGGGGGAGGCACAGTGAGCCGAGGTGGGATGAAGGACAGGGATGCTGGTGAACTGAGGAGTCTGGGGTAGCGGGAGACAGGAGCTATCTTGTGAGGAGAAGGCTGGATCCAGAATATCACTGGTACAGAATGAGAACATCCGGAACATAGTCCCAGCCACAAAATTCACGCCAGCCATTATGCGTGTTAGCCTGGTTAATCCTATAATGAACCCCCAGCGTGTGGTTGAAAGGTAAAACTGAAGGTTTTTAGAATCTTCTAAAGATCAGATAGGAGACAAATGTATTAAAAGGAGAAAGCACCCGCCTCTACTCCACTGCTAATCTGATCAGAGAGCCTATGGTTACTCTGTTTGCATCAGATTTGACTTGCAGAGCCCAACATCCCCTGCAGGTGCAGGAAGGGGACAGCCCTCACTCTCCTTCATCGCCTGGCATGTAGAGTCACTCTCGTGTGCCCCTCAAACCAAGCAGTGTCTCCGGTCTTCATGGCCTTGAATCATCTGTCTCCAACCTGTTATTTACGGCTGGTATTATTTTGTTAAGATCTATAGCTTTTTCTAAGATACAGGAAGTTCACTAGTGGCACAGTGGATAAGAAACCACTTATCAATGCAGGGGACACAGGTTCGACCCCTGTTCTGGGAAGATTCTGCATGCAGGGGAGCAATTAAGCCCATTCAGAACAACAACCGAGCCCATGCTTTAGAGCCCGAGAATTGCATCTACTGAGCCTGTGTGCTGCAACTACTGAAGCCTGAGGGCCTACAGCATGTACCCCGAAACAAGAGAAGCCACTGCAATGAGAAGCCCGTGGACCTCAACAGAGAGAGGCCAGTGCCACCGCTTGCTACAACTAGAGAAAGCCCACCCAAAGCAGCAAAGACCTAGCACAGCCAAACATAAATAAAACAAATTTTAAAAATAGAATCTAAAAATAAATAAAAAGTTTTAAAGATATAGGAAGTTCACAAAGACACACAGGCAATGGGTCACTGAAGTAATCATTAACGAAAAATTCATAAAATTTTGGATACAGTGGTAGGTCAACCAAGGAACAGACAGATAGGAAGGCTTGTCTAGGAAAAATCTAAACTGAAGATGTGTGAGCATGCGTGCTTAGTCACTAAGCCGTGTCCGACTCTTTGTGACCCCATGGACCGCAGCCCGCCAGGCCCTTCTGTTCATGGGATTCTCCAGGCAAGAATATTGGAGTGGGTAGCCACGCCCTCCTCCCTGGGATCTTCCCAACTCAGGGATTGAATCCAGGTCTCCCACATTGCAGGTGGATTCTTTCCCATCTGAACCACCAGGGAAGCCCAAACTGAAGATAGTTGCTAAAATTAAACCCAAAATCTAGATACCAGCTTTATAGCTACCAAGACTAACCCAGCAAGCCAGTGATGTATTGATCTCACAGACATTAAAGAGTCAGTCACTGCGCCTTATGCCTACTGACTCTGCAGAGGATACTGTCTGTGGCAGGGCCCTTACTACCCTCTTGAGCCCACTGTCACTCATGTCCACAGTTGACCAGATGAAGGGAATGCTTCCACAAACTGGCATCTTTTCAGGTAGCAATTACCTTTTGAGGCCCAACCACGTGCCAAGCTCTGTGTTCTGGCGACACAGTGGTGAATGAGAGCATCAAGTCTCTTTCCTTTCAACGTTTATAATTCACAGGGAAGAAAACTCTGAAAAAGAATTCCCTCTTGACCTAGCAGGATTGGATGAACTGGACCAATCAGAGTCTTCTCTCAGAACCAGGGGGTTCGACACTGACCAGGGGAACCAGGCAGCTGAGAGAGCATGGAGGCCTGGGGCTGAGAAGGTGCCACCATTGTAAAGTCAAAAAACCCTAAGTCAAGCTGTCATACACTGGGGACCACCTGTACACTAAACTTCTTAGTCCATTTGGGCAGCTAAAGCAAAATACTACAGACCAGGTGGCTTATAAGCAGCAGCAATTTACTCCTCGAAGTTCAAGGTCATGGTGCTGTCATGGTTGTATTCGGGGAAGGAAAGCCCCCTTCTTGGGTTGCAGATTGCCTACTTCTCACTGTGCCCTCACATGGTAGGAAATGCCAGGGATCTCACTGGAGACTCTTATAAAACCACGAATCTCCATCAGTAGAGCTCTACCCTCATGAACTAAGCAGGGTCTACCTTCTAATACCATCATCTTTGGAAGCTAGGATTGCGCCATAAGAATTTGGGGGTGGGTGGTGGACATAAGCATTCAGACTGTAGCACTATATGACCTCTCAAGCCTAATATGGTGAATGTCCCCTGTTTGGGCCCTCCAGCAGTCATTTGTTCTGTTCTCTCCTGGTACTTAAATAGAGCACTAACTTTCCTCTGGGACATCAATTCCTTCTCCAGTCTCATCCTCTGCTCTGGGTGCAATGGTGGAGCATGTGACCCAAGTCTAGACCAATCAGAGCACCCCATTCCCTAAGCCCAGAGACTGGACCCAATCAGAGTCCATGAGATTCAGTGGTGACCATTGCAGGGACTTCTGGGTAAGAGACCACTTTATCTGGTGGACTTGGAGTTGGAGGAGTGTGAGGAGCAACTGCAGCCATCTCGTGGTGCTGTGGAGCTAAAGGATAAAGTCAACACATAGGGCAGCAGAGTTAAAAGATGGGGAGAATATCTGGGCCCTGATCACAGTGTCTGAGGTCCTCTCAAAGCTGTGCCTGAAACCAAACTCTTCTGAACTTTAGGTGATACAAGAAATTTCCTTTTTGTTCAAGCCAGGCTTTGTTTCTAATTTTCATTCTGTTTGTCTGTTGCCATAGGCAAGTGAAGTACCCCTAAATAAAACGATATCATTTATCTGAGTTTGGGATGAGACGCAGAAGTGAAGATAAATATCAGTAAGCAAGTAACAGGGTCATATGTTGGGATAGCCTGATTGAAATGTGGAGGGGCTTGGGTGAGAGGTACAAGTTATGTGGATTTAGTAGTGATCAATCAAAATAAGACATAAGTGAAGTGCTCATAGCTTTCTTTTTTGTTTTCCACATGGTTAGATATTTTGTGATTTTTGTATACTATTGCAGAAATATATAATTGGACTTTTTATTTAATACTTTATAGAACTGGCTTAATTTCTTTGCACAGTTCTATCGTATTTCCAAAAATCTGAAAGAGAGGAATATACCACACACACACACACACACACACACACACACACACACACACCACTTTTCCTGCTCCCCCACGCCGCATTTGTGTGGTGTAGATTCTGTTTAGGCACATTTTACTTTCCCTTTCCATGTCAAGCATCCACAGCAGAAAAGTTCTCTACATGTGTGCAGCTTTGTCCCCAGACCTGCCCCCATTTGACTGATTGGCCCATCACTAACCACTATCCTCTCCTCCCTCTTAAGGATCCTTCTGGCAACAGGACAGATTCTCTGACTGTCCCCAACTATGTCATTTTCAGCTTTACTTTCCCTTTTCATTTTATAGAACCACTGTAAATGTGGTTTCATCTTCCTTGGGTTTATATCTGTTTTTCAAAGTGGATTTAGAAGAACACAAGTCCTAGGAGATGTTTCTCACAAACAGAGCTTGAAAACTAATTTGGAAAATAATGCACGCCACAACCTCCCTTAGAGATTTGCAGTATATACTTTTCATTTCAAAGCTCTGAGAGGTCCTACAATTTAAATTTTATTAAATTCTTCTCTCCTATTTTGCTAGCAAGGGATTCTTTTTAATGTTGTGTTCACTCCCAACAGTCTTCAGAAAAGGTGTTCCCCAGAGCATGGTTCGAGAAATGCTGAGTTAAAATAGAGTAGAACTTGATCAGTGAGTTATAAGCAAATCCTTTGACTCTATTATTGTTATAAGAATGGAACTTCAAATAGTTTGAAGCAGATTAGGAATGTTCTTTTACCTTCTGCTTTGATGAAAGCAGATGCTTTGTATGTGCAAACGATATGAATTCATCATTTTCATTCTTTTTCTTAAATCACACAGCTCCAATTGTTCTTCATGCAGTAACCATGCTTCTTGCCAAGGAAGATGAAGACTGAGAAATGTCCTTGGATTTGCTCTTAGGGAATATGCATGCTGCAACGAGGAACAGGGGTAATAACTAAAAATGTGCAGCTGAGGTAGGGCACAGCTGGGAAACTGTGGTTAAACCTACAACAAAGGCAGGGACACTGCTAACAGAGGTGCTGTGGTCCCCTCTGTTATTGCTTCCCCTCCCCAGAGGTCAGAGGAATATGGAGCTGAGCGACTGCGGGAGACAGAGGAGGTGGAGTTTTCAAGATGGCGGTCACAACGGACATCTTTTCTTGTTCCCAGTGTGAAACCACAAAACATAGGCATTATATTTTGAGCACTGTGTATGCCAGGTCATAGTGCTAAGAGTTTTTTTTAAGGGGCCAAGAGTTTAATATGGGTTTCCCAGATGGCGTTAGTGGTAAAGAACCCGCCTGCCGCTGCAGGAGACTTTGTCTATAAAAGAGAAAGCGTACCTCACTAGAGAGAACAAATTGTCTTCAAACTCTCCGGGGGTTTAGAAGTACTCTCTCCATAAAACTGAGGTACTAGTTGGAAGTGGTTTCTTATTTACTTATTGAGGTGAACCACCCGGGGACTCGCCTGTTTCCCACGCTGGGTCTCCACTGGGTGATTGATGGTTCAGAGGTCTTTCTGACCTAGATTGACTGGTTGTCTCCTCAGCTAGTTGGAATAGAGAAGATCTTACTACTGACTCTACTGGGTACTTCCTGCTTTGTCTCTCCATCCAGCTCTGAGCCCTGGCGGGTTGACCCACACAAGCTGTAGAAACGGGTTTGTTTCTAGTTGGGTTCAGCCGCAAGGAGGTCCTGGCAGGATATTGAGGGAGAGAGAAGGGAAGTGATGGGGGAGCATTTATTCCCCAGGGTCCGATCTCGTGGACCAGTGTTCTTCCAACCCGGCCACAGGCCCTGTGAGGGCAGCCTCCCCACAAAGTGCCCCCAACCCGCTTTCTGGGTTCTGTAAACCCCTTCCATGGTTATACTGTCAGTAGCCCCATCCCACTGCTATCTTCCTTGTCCTTAAGCCTTCAACCCTGCCAATAGCTTTGTAAACACCTGTCGAGGGACTTCCCTGGCAGTCCAGTAGGACTTCCCCTTCCAAGACAGGGGATGCAGATTCAATCCCTGGTCAGTCAGCTAAGATCCCATGCCTCATGACCAAACACCCAAAACAGAAAATAGACACAATATAATAACAAACTGGAGAAGACTCTTGAGAGTTCCTTGGACTGCAAGGAGATCCAACCAGTCCATCCTAAAGGAGATCGGTCCTGAACATTCACTGGAAGGACTGATGTTGAAGCTGAAACTCCAATACTTTGGCCACCTGATTCGAAGAGCTGACTCATTTGAAAAGACCTTGATGCGGGGAAAGACTGAAGACGGGAGGAGAAGGGGACGACAGAGGATGAGATGGTTGGATGGCATCACCGACTCAATGGACATGACTTTGGGTAAACTCTGGGAGTTGGTGATAGACAGGAAGGTCTGGCGTGCTGCAGTCCATGGGGTCGCAAAGAGTCAGATACGACTGACTGAACTGAACTGAATACCAAATTCAATAAAGGCTTTAAAAACGGCCCTCTGAATTTAATGCATTAATGCTTCTCCATACATCCTGATGTCCCAGATAGTCTCATGAATATTTATTCCCCTTGTCATCATTCTTGGGCTTCCCAGGTGGCACTAGTGGTAAAGAACCCACCTGTCAATGATGATGCGGACTCCATCCCTGGGTTGGGAAGATCCCCTGGAGGAGGGTATGGCAACCTACTCCAGTATTCTTGCCTGGAGAATCCCACAGACAGGGAAGCCTGGCGGGCTCCAGTCCATAGGGTCCCAGAGTTAGACACGACTGAAGTGACTGAGCACGCACGTCATCACTCTTCATGCAGAGTTTAAGGAATGAGCTATCAGTCTGGTGCTGGCAGAGATTTTATATGCAAGATTTCTTAGTGAGAAGCAATCAGACGGGTTCCCTTTAACCAGGATCCTTAAACTCTTAAAGCATTATTATTAGTTCAGAGGATTTTAAGAATAGTATCGTATTTTCATTTTATTTGATTCTTCCTTACATCTTCAAGTTAAGAAATCCCCCTAACCTACCCCTGGTGGCCGCTGGTATAAGTTGCCAAGCCTGAGCCCCCAGAGGTTTCTGGTTGTTAAAACTGAATGATTCCGGCTCCACAGCAGAGAAGAAATTCAAAGGTCAAATCTATGCACCATTTTCCGCCCATGGGTCTGCGGGTGAGCAGAATGACAAAAGCTTCTCATGCCCTGACCCCAGCCCTCTTTGTACTGGTTCCCAGGTCAGGGCTAACATCCTGAAATCAAAGCCAAGTGTCCTTTCTGAGACAGGGGCTAGAACAGGCTTTCACAGTCTGAGATCTCGTGGATTGTGGCTTGTATCCCCAACCTTGCTTGTCTAAACAAAAAGAAGCCTTCTTTGTTGCTTTATGTTCTTGCTGTTGAAATGAGTGATCGTAACACATGATGTTAACCTTACAGGGCAGTGCTGTCTCAGAATAGCTGGTTCTCTCTAACAAACTTAAACTTTCAGAGGAATACAGGTAACACCTGTATGGGAAAATGGATCAGAGAGCTATGGGTCACTGGGGCTGAGCAGAGCTAAAATTCCTATCTCTTAGGAGACAAGAAGTGAAGTGATTTGCCCCTAAATTATACAGCCTTGTTTCTTGGAAAAATGGAAACTAGAACTCTGGATTTCAAGTCCAGGACTCTTTCACAACATTCACCAAACAAACAGTGAGATACATGGGGAATCTGTTGAAAACTGTTAGGACCTGACCTGAGCCATGACAGGCTCAACAGGCCACACTAGGCCTAAGCCTCAGATTCTTGTAAGCATGAGTCATAATACTAAAAAGCCCCACCAAGGTCCCCGATGACACCAAGGTCCCCGATGACCCGAGGTTGAGTCAATCAAGGTTAGGTCAATCACCATGATGACCCAAGGTTGAGTCAGTCACCACACGCCAACTACACTATTGCTCAGACAAAAGACCACCTGTATATAAGCAGCTGTAATTCAGAGCTGGGGGCTCTCGTCAAGACTCCACTGTGCTGGATGAGATGGGAGCCCTAGCTCGGACTAGTAATAAAACCCCTTTATGTTTTTGCATTGCTGCGGACATCTTATTCTCTCAGTTTTGGGGACTCGGACTCTGGGCATAACAAAAACATCACCCGAAGTCCCAGGGTTAGCTCTTTTATTCTTGCAGCTCATTCATAATCTAACTCTGACCATCTGATTAATATGTATGTCTCTCAATAGCATTGAATCATATATATTACCATATGCAAAATAGCCAGTGGGAGTTTGATGTATGATGCAGGGAACCCAAAGCCAGTGCTTTGTGATAACCTGGAGGGATAGGGTGGGGAGGGAATTCAGGAAGGAGGGGATACATATACTTGTGGCCGATTCATGTTTATGTTTGGCAAAAGCCATCACAATATTGCAATTATCCTCCAATTAAAATAAATTTAAAAAATATATATACATACATGTCTCTCTATCAAAGAGTTTAGCCAGAAAAAAGAATTAAGTTTTAGGAGTATGTCAGATGGGGCTCCCCTGGTAGTTTAGCTGGTAAAGAATTCACCTGCAATGCAGGAGACCTAGGTTTGGGAAGATCCGCTGGAGAAGGGAAAGGCTACCCACTTCAGTATTCTTGTGCTTCTCTTCCCTGGTGGCTCAGTTGGTAAAGAATCTGCCTGCAATGCGGGAGAACTGGATTTGATTCCTGGTTTGGGAAGATCCCCTGGAGAAGGGAAAGGCCACCCACTCCAGTATTCTGGCCTGGAGAATTCCATGGACTGTATAGTCCTGGGACCGCAAAGAGTTGGACATGACTGAGCGAATTTCACTTTCAGATGATTTAACAAAATATACAAATTTCAATAATGCAAAATAGACAAATAATGCAATATAAACCACACTTTCATGGCCCCAGATATCTTGACCGGTGCTGTTAATGTTTAGACGGAATCCAATTCAAAAGGGCAGGGATTGTATTGGTCTTTTCCATGTCTTCATGGTGTCAGATAGGGTGCCTATAATAAAATTAGCACTCAGTAAATATTTGTTGTGTAGAGGAATATCGACACAAAATTTAGAAGTAGTTTTTATTATACAAAAGACATAAGGATATTCTTGGTATTACACAATAATTATCTGACTTTTTTCACCTTCAAATGCCTTTATATGTCATTGCTGACCTCAGGAGATATTTTCGTCTGACTTTAACTATTACTGTGTTTACATTTTATTACAAATTCCATAAGATTAAGGACTTTTTCTGTATTATTCACTTCTGTACCCCCATGAGTGAGCCCAAGGCTTGGTGAAGAGTAAGCACTCCATAAATAATAGCTGTTGTGTTTCATTTTTACAACCCATTGAGAACATTTGCCAACTGGCAATTTTGTGATTGTCAAAAAGATTTGCAGCTCTTACCTGCTTTCAAGACTCTGTAGCTAGCTTAACTCTTAAGATGCCAATGAAATACAACAAGTTGCCTAACTTTGAGCCAGACATGCACTTATAGCTTTTATAGATACAATAATAAAGTGCCAGTGAGAGTACCATAGTCCTTGGCTATGGGGCCTAGGAAACAAGAGTTCCATAAGTACTCAGTGGACATGAACCTGAGCAAACCCTGGGAGACAGTGAAGGACAGGGAAGCCTGGCATGCTGCAGTCCATGGGGTCGCAAAGAGTCAGACACAAGTTAGTGACTGAACGAAAACTACAAAGCACTTAAAAAGTCAATAAATCTGCTTCTCAATAACAGAAAAAAAATAACTTTGGCAGCTCTCTCACCAATTCTACTCTCTCACCTAAGAGAAAGTGTTTTCTAAGTATTTGTTCTTTTGAGGGCCTACAGATGGCAATGCCTTAAAAACCTGTTTAATACTAGTAACACACTGCATGATCCTAATCAAATTCCAAATGCAATCAATTGACTAGACTTGGAAGCTCAGATGCTCAAGAAAGTACATGCCAAGTGCTTGTCAATTACATTCTGAAATAGAAGGCAAAGATGTGAATGGAAAAGGCTCTCCAAATAAAGTGATCACATGGAGGAAAGTACAGTGACAGGAAGGAACAAGGTTTGCTTGGGTGACATGAAATAGACCAGTATAAATACAACAGTTCTTAAACAAGAGATAAGACGGGATGTGTGGCTTGGGCTCATGAATTCCTATCGAAGACCTTCAATGGCATATAACTTAGCTAGCTATTGTTGTGTAACAAATCATCATAAAACTCAGTGGCTGAAAACAATAAGTACTTACTTTTGCCCATGATAAGAATTGTGCCCCAAAGTGCCTTTTGTCTTGGCTGAGCTCACTCATAGTGGATTGGGTGAGCAGCTCTGCTAATCTTGGCTGGTTTCTCGCATCTGTTTGGTAATTGGCTGGCTATTGGCTTGTGCAAGAGTTGATGTTGTAGGCTTGATATTTCTGTTTAGAAGCACCTGCTCGCAGAGCTGCCCCTTGGCCGGGAACTTGGTTTTTGGAGTGCCCCTTGTGTTATTAACTGTACTAGTTTTCTGTTACAGATGCAGTGCTAGTGTTAGCACCTCAGTTGTGTCCGCCTCTTGCGATCTCATGGACTATAGCCCACCAGGTTCCTCTGTCCATGGAATTCTCCTATGGGTTGCCATTCCCTTCTCTAGAGGATCTTCCCAACCCAGGGATTAAACCTGGGTCCCCTGAATTGCAGGCAGATTCTTTACCATCTGAGTCATCAGGGAAGCCCTGGATGTGACAAATTGCAAAAATATAGTGGCTCAACACAACACGTTTTTCTTATCTTACAGTTCTGGAGGTCAGAAGTCTAAAACAGGTCAGCAGGACTGTATTCTTTCAGAGGCTCTAGACAGTAATCCATGTCCTTGCCTTTTCAAACTTCAGAAACCATCTGCATTCCTTGGCTCATGACCGCTTCTCCACCATCTTCAAAGCAACTTCAAATCTCTCTCTCTTTCTCTTTGACTCTGATCCTAGATAATCTGGGAAAATCTTCCCATCTCAAGGTTCTTAGTCATATACACAATATCCCTTTTGCCATGTGTGGCACCAGAATAAGAGGTTCTGGGCATTAGGACATAAACATATTCAGGTGCTTCCAGTTCATTTACTGATGATGGAGAATATGATGAATGAATAAACAGGAAATTCTAGAGCTACAGTTAGAAAGTTATGGGCAATTGTTCAGGGATACGATAATCAGTGACTGGTATATCAGACAGAAAAACAAGTTATCTATTTGTAACTGATGAAACACTGAGTTAACCAAGACTAGTTTGGTAGAGCTTGTGGTATTTCTACTTAGTCACTCAAATATTTATTGAATGTGTGCTACATGGTAGGAGTACAACAGGGAATAAATAGACATGTCTCCATACCATGGAGATTATCTTCTGGTTGGGTGTTTCTAAGAAGGGAACATTTAAGCTGAGCCCTAAAGAATTAGGAAGAGGCAGTCTTACACAAGAGAGGAGGGGTTCCATGGAGAGAAAATGGCATGCACAAACCCCTGGGGTTGGGATGAATGTGGTCCTCTGTAAGTGCAGTCAAAGTCCAGTGTGACTGAGATTCCCCTGGTGGTCCAGTGGGCTAAGACTCCACACTCCCAATGCAGGGGGTCTGGGTTCAATCTGCAGTCAGGGAACTAGATCCCACATGCAGCAACTAAGAGCTCGCATGCTGCAACTAAAGATGCTGCATACCACAACTGAGACCCAGCTCGGCCAAATAAAAAAAAAAAAACAAAAATAAACATTATAAGAAAATCCACTGTGGCTGTAGTGTAGAGCCTGAGAGGAAGGGTGCATCTAATGTGGAAAGGAAGGTAAACATGCTAGTCCCCAGGGCAGGATTTTTCTGGTCACAATAACGAGTCTAGATTTCATCCTAAGTGTAACAAGAAGTCACTGAAAGGTTTTATGTCTTCAAAATGATAGCTAGTGTTGAGAGGCAAGGGTGGAAGTGAGAAAATTAGAGACTTGCTACTCAAGTGGTCCACAGATCAGCAGCACAAACTGACTTGAGAGTTGGTTGGGAATGCAGAATAGCAGTCCTTCCCCAAGCCTGGAATCAGAATCTGCATCCTAACAAGATTCCCAAGCAATTCATTTGTACATTTAAGTTTGAGAAGCTCTAAGTTGGAAGACCATGGTAGCTTGGCCTAACAAAGTGGCTGGGAGATGGAAAAGTAGAAGAAATATCTTACACATAGTCACAGGCATGCAGAATTTGTACTAGAATTAAAAGCTGGTATCAAGAGGACAGGGCTTCCCGGGTGGCACTAGTGGTAAGGAACCTACCTGCCAACGCAGGAGACGTAAGAGACATGGTTTGATCCCTGGGTCGGGAAGATCCCCTGGAGGAGGGCATGGCCACTCACTCCAGAATTCTTGCCTGGAGAATCCCATGGACAGAGAAGCCTGGCGGGCTACAGGCCATAAAGTCACAGTCAGACACAGCTGAAGCGACTGACACACACACGTGCATGCACGCACACATAAGGAGCACAATGTTAAAAACAAAGAGAAATATTAGTTACATGCAGGCATGGAACCTTAAGTCTTCAGTGTCAGAGATGTTTTCAGGCAGAAGTCCAGTACCCTGGAGAGCTCCCATAAACCAACAGTTTTCTAAAGATGAAAGTCTAAGGGTCCACACAGAGAGCCTTTTAAACTCAAAACCTTGAAGTCATCCTTTTTTTTTTAAATATTTTCTTTGATGTGGACCATTTTTAAAGTCTTTATTGAATTTGTTAGAATATTGTTTCTCTTTTATGTTTTGGTTTTCCGGCTGCAAGGCATATTGGATCCTAGCTCCCTGGCCAGGGATTGAACCTGCACCCCTTGCATTGGAAGGTGAAGTCTTAACCACTGGACCACCAGAGAAGTCCCTGAAGTCATCCTTGACTGTATTTTTATGATGAAGCTCTGATGATACCTGGATTAAGTTCTCTGACTCCTGGAACTCAACTTCAATACTCAAAGAACTCTCTGTTCCACACGATAGAACAACCATGTGCCTGCTCTCTCTTGTGTATTCCTTCCAGTGAGGTTATAATCCTGAAGGAGGCCAAAAGCCCGAGATGAGGTGGAGGTGAGAGGGAGGCACCTTTTTGAATGTCATTTTCCCTCAAGGATTCCCTCTCTCCTGGACAGGAGCTGGAGTTTGGCCTGGGTTCAGGGATTTAACTCACAAAATAGAAACCATTAGAGCACTAACTGTAGTGATAATTCTGAAAATGGAAAAAGGCCAGATTTGGGGGAGCCTGTGAAGGAAAAATTAGTGGAACTTGGTGAAGGGCAGGGATACAGCGAGTGTAAAGTACCAAGACTCTGGATTACTGCCAGGGTCTTCCTATTGCTCTCATCTGTCTTGCCTAGAATTGTGTGTAGCAGTATACAAAATTCCAGTAAAACCTCACTGACCCAAAGAGATACCAATCATGTTACTTCCACTAAAATGATTAAAGTGAAAGACAAGTGTAAGTGAGGATGTGGAACAACTGTAACTCCATATAGTGCTGGTAGGAATGTAAAAGGGCTTCCCAGGTGGAACTAACGGTCAGTAAAGAACCCGCCTGCCAATGCAGGAGACATGAGATGTGGTTTTGATCCCTAGGTCAGGGAGATTCCCTGGAGGAGGGCATGGCAACCCACTCCAGTATCCTTGCCTGAAAAACCCCATGGACAGAGGAGCCTAGAGGGTTACAGTCCATGGGGTCAAAGGGTTGGACACGACTGAAGTGACTTAGCACAGCGCCGCACGCAGGAATGTAAAATGGTACAACTATGATTTCCAGAGGTCTGACAGTTTCTTCTGAAGTTAAACAGACACTTACTGTGTGACCCAGAAATTCTACTCTTAGGTAAAAGATACTTCCTCAAAAAGGGATCTTTAAAGCAGCTTTATTCATAACAGCCAAAAACTAGAAACCACTCAAGATGTCCCTCAACAAGGGAAGAGACACACAAATTACAGTACATTTGCACAGTGGAATATTACTCAACAATAAAAAATAGCAGAAGGGTGATACACACAAAAACAAGAATATATCTCAAAAACATTATGGATAAACAAACTGCGGTACATTTATATAATGAAATATTAGTCAGCAATTAAAATAAGCTATGGATACATGCAACAACAAGGATAAATCTCAAAAACAAGAATCCAGACACAAAAAAAGTAGATCAAAAAGAGGCACACTGCATGATTCCATTTATATGAAGTTCCAGAAAACAAAAAAAAAACCTAACCGATGGTTTCAGAAGATAAGAAAATTGCTGCCTAGTGGGTGGGACAGGAGTTGAAGGGAACAGAGGACAACTTTTGGGGTGACAGGAATGTTCTATATGTTATTTGGGGAGTTGGCTAGGTATATGCGTACATGTATTAGTTGCTCAGTTGTGTCCAACTCTTTGCAACCCCAGAGACGATAGCCCACCAGCCTCCTCTGTCCATGGAACTCTCCAGGCCAGAATACTGGAGTGGGTTGCCATTTCCTTTTCCAGAGGATCTTCCCAACCCAGAGATTGAACCCAGGTCTCCTGCATTGCAGGCAGCTGCTTTACCATCTGAGATACTTTACTGTCTGGTTGCTGCTGCTGCTGCTAAGTCGCTTCAGTCATGTCCGACTCTGTGCGACCCCAGAGATGGCAGCCCACCAGGCTCCCCCGTCCCTGGGATTCTCCAGGCAAGAACACTGGAATGCGTTGCCATTTCCTTCTCTAATGCATGAAAGTGAAAAGTGAAAGTGAAGCCACTCAGTCGTGTCGGACTCTTAGAGACCCCATGGACTGCAGCCTACCAGGCTCTCCGTCCATGGGATTTTCCAGGCAAGAGTACTGGAGTGGGGTGCCATTGCCTTCTCCGTTACTGTCTGGTTAGGTATACACATTTGAAAGAGCTCATCCTGTTGTACACTGAAGATCTCTGAGTATTATTGTATATAAATTTTACCTGGATGAAACTAAAATTTTAATTAGCAACAAAAATTCCATTATCCTCAGTTCAAGCACACATACACCTCTATCTGCTGGATTGTTTCACTAGAGAAAAATCTGTGAGGGATACTCAACAATCTTTGTGGTCTGGAAAGAACGTGGCAGAGGGGCCGATAGTTTGCCCAAACGGCTGATGCAAAGCTCAAGACAACTGGGCTTAACGAAATCTTTCATGCAGGCTTAGAATGATGCCCGTATAATGTGTGACCATGAAATTGCAACAGCCCCACTGGAGCCTGTGTGTCATCAGAAATCCCATGTAGACTGGACCAGCAGCTCCCTCTAAGCCGCAAGAGCCTGAGGAATTGCTCAGCTGTTCTTTCAGGCAGTTTCGATTTCAATGGCAACTGGGTGAGGGGAAAAACCTCAGGTTTTCAGTGTGGCAAAAACTCAGTCCAGTATAAAGGGCCCTGAAAGAGAAGCCCACAAAGAAGACGACAGAACAATAAAGCCCATGCTCCCAGATCTGCTCTTCAATATCTATCGCCAGTTTAGTCCTAATTCTCCTCGAGCTCTCACACGAAGTGATTAATTCAACCAACACGTGGAAAGTGTTTGCTATGAATTAGGTGTCATGCTACATGCTTGGAATGCAGGTAAAAGACGAATCTGATCTTTTAAAACTCAGAATGGGTACTTGTATGACCATAACTGGACTTCCCAGGCGGCAGTAGTGGTAAAGAACAGGCTGCCAATGAAGGAGATGTAAGAGACATGGGTTCGATCCCTGGGTCGGGAAGATTCCCTGGAGAAGGGCGTGACAACCCACTCCAGTATTCATGCTATGGGCATAACTGAATCACTTTGCTGTACATCTGTAACTAACATATCATTGTTTTTGTGTGTGTGTGTGGTTTTGCTATACACTGACATGAATCCACCACGGGTGTACATGTGTTCCCCATGTCGCAAAGAGCTGGACACGACTGAGCGACCAACAGGGTCGTCAGCGTTCCTGGGCTGGGTTCCATGTTCTTTCCAATGCATGAGGAAGATGTTTATAAAACAGGTATGCATCTTTCTCTACTATAAATGTATTGACGTCTTGGGTCTGAAGAATGTTGGGACTCATAAGCACAGAACTGGTGGGGAAGGAAAGGAATTGGGGCCGGCCTGTACTCAGTTCTCAAGGAGATATTCAGTTTGGTACCTTACACTCTCTGACTCAACACAGGGAGCAGGCTTGGCCCAGAGAGGCAATCCCTGTGCACAGTGATGTGATCCGATGGATGGATGCTGGATGTTTCACCAGGCAGGTAGTTAGAAGTTAATTAACTTCCATCCACTGTCCATTGACAATGTCATTCATAAGTCCCTGATCTACAGGTGAGAGCCGCAGGAGTCCCAGCAAGACAGGGAGAGGATCAGAGTCCCAGCCAATTAAGAGTGTGTTCAGAGCAGCTCTCCACATCTCTGTCCAAGTTCTTGGTCAAAAGCAACAGATCCTGATTCTAGCTCCCTTAAGCCAAAAATAATTTATTAAAAACACAGGTGGTTCACAAGTCTATGGAAAACATGAGAACATTCAGCCCTCAGAAGGGAGAGGAATTTGGGCAATTCTGAGAATTCAGGTGGCAAGAACAAAGGGAAAAATCTCTTGCCAGTGTCAACTTCAACAGTTTTCTCTCCTTTTCTCTTCTCAACCAAGATTCAGTTTCCAAGGGGAGAGAGAGAGAGACTGATGACGTAGCTTGGGCCACTCACCTTCATTTTGGCAGATGATGGACAGAGTGCCTTGAATAATAGTCCCCAGAAAAATGCATGCAAGGAGTGAAGAGTTGGTTTCTCAAAGGAAAATCAGAATGCTGCCAATCTGTTTCTAGAAGCAGCAACATGGATGCTTAGTAGGCAGAAAAGGCTTGGGTGGCCATTACTGGATTCATAGGAAACTGATGAGTTAGACAGGAAACCAACAAGGAGACAGAGTCAGAGAGCATAACAGCAAGCAGAGCTCTTTAAAGCCCAGAACTCACCACAGCACACCAACTCCAGGTAAACAGCAGCAAATATCTTTCTGTTATAGACCCCACTGGATTCTAAGCTAAGTTCATGAGCTATTTTTTGCCTTACTCCAAAAGAGGCTCAGGAATTGGAAGAATTTGAGAGATGCAGATAAAATGATAATAACATTAGCCATAACATCTTGAAGAAGCTGAGAAAAACAGGAGCTGACCAGAAGGAAGTAAATGTAGTCTTCAGCTCACCTTATTTTGTAGAAGGTAGATAATAAGAATTAAATGACTTAGACTTACATAATTAGGCTGCTTAAGTTACAGAAATACATGATGAAATACCTTTGAAGAACACAGAAAGCAAAAATAGCTGAAAATATTTAGTATCAGATACAATGTCATCAGAGAAAAATAATCTATTCATTTAAAATATGTACTATGCTGTATCATTTAAAATGCTTTAGACTGTAAACAATCAGTTCAGTTCAGTCGCTCAGTCGTGTCCGAGTCTTTGCGACCCCATGAATCTCAGCATGCCAGGCCTCCCTGTCCATCACCAACTCCCAGAGTTCACTCAGACTCACGTCCATCGAGTCACTGATGCCATCCAGCCATCTCATCCTCTGTCGTCCCCTTCTCCTCCTGCCCCCAATCCCTCCCAGCATCAGAGTCTTTTCCAATGAGTCAACTCTTCGCATGAGGTGGCCAAAGTACTGGAGTTTCAGCTTTAGCATCATTCCTTCCAATGAACACCCAGGACTGATCTTCAGGATGGATTGGTTGGATCTCCTTGCAGTCCAAGGGACTCTCAAGAGTCTTCTCCAAAACCACAGTTCAAAAGCATCAATTCTTCAGCGCTCAGCCTTCTTCACAGTCCAGCTCTCACATCCATACAAGGACTTGTCTAGCC
>SJYQ01014024.1:115988-263092 GCA_006410935.1 Redunca redunca | reverse complement strand
GGCAATCTTGATTCCAGCTTGTGTTTCTTCCAGTCCAGCGTTTCTCATGATGTACTCTGCATAGAAGTTAAATAAGCAGGGTGACAATATACAGCCTTAACGTACTCCTTTTCCTATTTGGAACCAGTCTGTTGTTCCATGTCCAGTTCTAACTGTTGCTTCCTGACCTGCATATAGGTTTCTCAAGAGGCAGGTCAGGTGGTCTGGTATTCCCATCTCTTTCAGAGTTAATATGATGCTAAACAAGATAAACAGAACTAGGGCAAGATCTAGGAATAGTAAAATTACTGATTCAACTATACCATTATGGCTTAGACCAGCAGTTCCTAAACTTTTGGTCTTAGGACCCTTTTACACTAGTTATGTGGGTTATATTTATTAATATTTGTTGTAGTAGAAACTAAAACTGAGGAATATTCAGTGTTGTTTTGGAAGAAGTACATGGGAGACATTTGGTCTTAAACAGATACTTTGTTACAAAAGGGAAAAGTATTTTAATAGCCTTTACATGAAATTGTTGATGTTCTTTGATAGTACACTCAAATTTAAGACCAGTTTCCTGAAGATTAGTTATAATGTGGATCTGAAACAATATCAAAAGCTTTTTATATTCTATCATATGGTATTAATACCCACTGGTCTATATCTTACATCTTGAATGGATCTTTGCATGCTAAGTAGCTTGAGCGATGTCCAACTCTTCACAACCCCATGGACTGTAGTCCGGACTGTAGTCCTCTGTCCGTGGGATTCTCTAGGCAAGGATACTAGAGTGGGTTTCCATGCCTTCCTCCAGGGGATCTTCCTGACCCAGAGACTGAACCCACATCTCTTATGTCTCCTGAATTGGCAGGTGGATTCTTTACCACTAGCACCACCTGGGAATCCCAAATGGATCTTTATCCCATGTATAATTTTGTAAAGTCATTGGTCATTTCAAAAATATTAGTTCACTGAGTTATGCACATCTTTGAAATATTGAAACATTTCAAAAATATTAGTTTACCGAGTTATGCACGTCTTTGAAACATTTCATTACACCATGTCAAAATCATCAGATTAGTTAATATCACCACTGGTCTTAGAAAAGTCTTTAAATACTGGGAAACTATCAGTAAATATTGGGAAGCTGTCAAGTACATAAGCAAATTTTCCAAAATTCTAATTTTGTTCAAAAGCTTGACCTTATCACTGATAACAAATACTATCCATTGCTTTCCCTGAAGTGGTTCAGTTTGTTCAAATTCCAGATAATATCCACCAAATACTCAAGTATAAGTAACCATAGTTTATTAATCATTTTTTCAAGTAAAAAAGAGCTGAAATAACTCACAAAATAACCCAACAATCACACAAGTGCTTTCCCTCAAGGTGGTTGTCATATGCAGAAAAAGGATTTATGAATACTTGTCAGTTTTTTCATACAAATATCAAAAAATGTGTATTCAAGGATCAAATTTTTTAAACTTTTTATTTTATATTGGAGTATAGCCGATTAACAGTCTTGTGATAGTTTCAGGTGAACAGCAAAGGGATTCAGCCATACATATACATGTATCCATTCTCCCCCAAACTCCCCTCCCCTGCAGGCTGCCACATAACATTGAGCAAAGTACCATGTGCTATATAGTAGGTTCAAGGGCCAAATTTTAATAGGATTAAAATTATTTTACTTCATTAAGGACATTAAGGGAATTCCCTGGTGGTCCAAGAGGCTAGTACTTGGCAATTTGCTGATGGCCCAGGGTTCAGTCCCTGGTAGATGAACTCAGATCCCATAAGCTGTGCCTCATGGCCCAAAAGAAAGACATTTATGCAACTAGTTGGGTTTTTTTGTTGTTTTTTCTCCCCGCTGCAACTAAATGGTGGAATGCAAGAATACATCAATGCCACTCCGGTGTGTAGAGTGAGCGCCACTGACTTGACTGGCACTAAAGCACCAGCAGTCTTTCCCATCATCGTTTATGCATCATCCCTGCATGTCAGCCACAATGGAAAGAGCAGACAATGCCTTGTATAGTTATGAAAATGGTTTTGATCTCATGAAAGGACTTAAGGGGTCCTGGGGATAATACTATGAGAACATCAGGATCTGGAGCACGGGGTAGGGTCACTTTACCCTGAATCACATGGGAAAGAAATAGATACCTAACCAAAATTAGTATTCCATTAGAAAGGAAGGAGGAATAATACTAATAGAAAACCAATAGTGTTCAATACACATGGGCACATATATGTAAATCATAACACAGTTAATATGGTGAGCCTCTGTGGAATTAAACCAATAGTGTAAATACCTTCCATGTGTCGCCAAGGCAACTACATATACATATGGAAAATAAGAAGTTGGACCACTACCTCAGACCACATACAAAAGTTAACTCAAAATAGATCAAAGACATAAATATAAAAACTAAAAGTATAAAACTCTTAGGAGAAAACAAAGAGGTAAATTTTCATGGCTTTGGATTTGGCAATGATTTCTTTGATATGACACCGAAAACACAAGCAACAAAGGAAAATAGATAATGTTCATCAAAACTAAAAATTTTTGTGCATCAAAAGACACCATTAGGTAAATGAAAAGACTATCAGCAGAATTGGAGAAATATATGCAAATCATTTATCAAATAAGGGTTAATATTCAGAATATATAAAGCTCTTACAACTCAACAACAGAAAGGCAACCAATTCAATGAAAAAAAATGGGCAAAAGATCTCAATAGACAGATATACAAATGACTGAAAAGCACATGAAAAGATAATCAATATCATTAGTCACTGGGAAAGTGCAAATCCAAACCAAAATGAGATACTACTTCACACCCCAAAGGATAGTTATAATCAAAAAATTTGAAAATAATAAGTTTTAGTGAGAATATAGAGACACTAGAACTCTCCCACATTGCTGGTGGAGTGGTAGGTTAAGTGATTGGTTTCTAGGTGAAGTGGGGTGGGGCGAGTCATCCCAGATAAGCCAGCACTCTAACTTGGCTGTGCCAGAAACCATTTACAGCACAAAGAGAAAAATGGTAGATGTGTAAAATGGTTTGGCTGCTGTGGAAAGCAGTTTGGCAGTTCTTCAAAAAGTTAAACACAGAATTACCAAGTGGCCCAGAAATTCCATTCCCAATTGTATACCCCCAAAGAACTGGAGAAAACAGGTGTTCAAACAAAAACTTGTACACAGATATTCATAACTGCACTGTTCACAGTTGCCAAAAGGTGGGCCCCACTCAAATGTCCACCAACCCATGCATGGATAAACAACATATGGCGGGTCCGTGCAATGGAATATTATTCAGCCATAAAAAGGAATGAAGTTCTGATATGCATTACAACATAAGTGAAGCCTGGAAACATGTTAAAGTGAAAGAAGCCAGGCACAAAAGGACGCATATTGCATGAATTCCATTCATAGCAAATGTCCAGAATGGACAAACAGAAGCAGAAGGCAGATGAGTGATGGTCAGGGGCTGGGGGAAGGGAAAATGGGGGTGGACTGCTTAAAAAAGGCTGGGGTTTCCTTTGGGGGTGATAAAACCTTCTGAAACTAGATAATGATTTTGACTGCACAACACTGTGAATGTATCAGAAGCCACTGAACTGCACACTTTAAAATGGTTAAGTGGCAAATTTCATGTTATATGATTTTTTTTTTAACCACAATTCAAAGAAAAAAAAAATAATCCTTCCTAAGGTTGTATAATAACAAATGAGTCCCAGAGACAGTTTAGCAAGTGAACTAGCATAGGGCTCTAGTCCTGTCACTATTTTAGAAAGTAACACGTCAGTTACAAATTGGCACTTACCAAGAGCATTGCCAATGACTGAACCACGAAGGCGTTTGCCACCTGCCTCTATGGAGACTGAACCCCACGCTGTGATACCTGCTCCCTCCAACAACCCCTGAGGGAGTTCAGGGTGGAGGGAGGCGCTCTGTGCTCCCGGGAATCTGATGGGACAGGTCTTCAGATAGTCGGACGTTTTTAGGAACAGATTTTATGATCTCAATCCTTGCATCTCCTCATATCTAGAGAACCCCTAAATCCTGTCATGGTGACATCAGATCCTCTTGACTAACAAAAAGCCTTTTGTAAAACGAGTGCTTCATGGTATTGAACTCCCCCTTCACTGAAACCTTATATAGTGTCAGTTCCCTCACTGCCACTTTGGAGCAGTCTCTCAGAGGTACCTGAGATGCTTCCTCCCGGGCTGCAGTTCTCATTTTGCCCCAAATAAAACTTAACTCACAACTCTCAAGTTGTACATCTTTTTTTTAGTCAACAAACAAAATCCTAAAGACACTACGAGAAGTCTACGAGAGCTCATCAAGGAATTTGGAAAAGTTGCGGGATACAAAATTAATATACAGAAATCTGTAGCATTTCTCTACACTAACAAAGAAGTACCAGAAAGAGAAATTAAAAAAATATAAAGAAACACAATGCAGTAGATTCGATCCCTACCAGGAAAGCAGCATACTGACAGAGCCACGGGCTTCTAATGAACTTGAATGAGAAATCCATGAGACAGATCGACACAGCTGTCTTTGTATGCACAAGCATATTGACTGAAAAAAAAATAAGTAACACCATGCTGGAAAAGGAGATGGAGCAAATCAAAGCACATCAAAACACACAGATATCACAGTTAAAACACACTTTGAAAATATTCTCATTTTAGCCACTTTTTAAAAAATGGAAGTTCCAGAAAACTTATGACCTGTTTAAGGGAGCATGGCTGGTTAGTGGAAGAACGTGGCCCCGAGAGAACAAACATCCCGTGTCTTTCCACCTCCTGATCTTCACAGTCAGGGCAGTTCCTTAAATATCTTTTAGAACTGCTGTGATCTGAAAGCTTGTTAAGCCAGGGATGACGTATTTTCCCTGCATGTCCCCTCAAACTCACATACAAAGAGAAGCCTGCTATCTGCACTTTTGCAGGAGCTCTTATCTTTGTGCTTTAAATGCTGGTTTGTCTCATAGCCAAGTTAGATTGCTGGCTTATCTGGGACAACTCGCCCCACCCCACTTTACTCAGAAACCACCCACCAAACCTACCAATCCTCACTTTGGAATGTCTGGAGAACCTGAGTGCACCTCTCTTCCTATCATAATGCCCCAATCTTCCTTCCACTTGGACTACTTTGGATAACCTCTTAAGCACCCAGAGTTACCTATGGCTGCATCCGACCCTGACTCCAAAGGCTGGTGAGACTTAGATGGGAACAGAGATTGTTCCCTTGCAAAGGGCGAAGGATCTGGGCCTGGTTCCAGATTTACAGTGGCCATGAAAATAAGCTGTAAATTAGCTTAAAAGACTCTGACCCCAACAATGGCCACTGTGACAAAGTCTTGATACTTTATTCCTTCAGATGCACAGAGAACAATTTCAACTTCGTGTTACAAACAACACTGAATTCTCTGGTTTCCTTGGCAACCTGCAGTTCTGCCCTCAGTAATAGTCAAAGACTAGAGGCTCCCATTTGCTTCTAGCTCTAAAAATTCTCATTCTATGAATATCTGGAGGTTTAGAGAGCCTACTAAAGGGAGACTGATGCAAAAGTCTTAAACTTAACTCCTAAGCTATTAAGCTTAAACTACTAAACTTAAACGACTACAGTAGAAGCAGGGACAAAGATGGCTGCTGCTTTGACTGGTGGAGGTAATCTCTTGGAATTCAGGGAAAAGACAGACCGTGTTTCTCCACAGGCAGAACAGGGTATCAACAGCAATCCTAAGTTAACTGAACTTCAAATTATGCTTCACTCATTCTGTTAACTAAGGCAGAGTAATGAGTACATATTGTTGAACGTTTTCTTTCTAGAATGGCTGCAAACTATAAATTTCAGGAATTTGTCATGTTTCAGAGAAAACCTCCCTCTCTAGCAGCGTTCTCCACTAATGCTTGGTGAGCTGTCACGGTTTGCACCGTTAGGGGCACCAGCTTAAAGCACAGACATTCAGACCACAGAGCAGAGGCTCCCCCTGGATCTGATCGAGCCCCATCTGGAGGGACAAGGGGAGAAGCAGCAAAAAACGTCAAAGGGCAGGCTGAAGCTCCTAGCACCTACAATGCCACAGACCGCCGTTCTTACAGAAACAAAGAGCACAGGAGACTATGACCCACGTTCTTGAGCAAGGGAAACTCAACGTCACAGACCGTCGTTCTTACAGAAACGAAGAGCACAGTAGACTATGACCCGTGTTCATGAGCAAGGAAAACTAAGTGTGCTGGTCTCTCGTCTACCAGATATACGTGGTTTGCACTGAGGGAATACAGATGACATCCACCCATCCCTTGCTTAGGGCCCCTTTGGTTTTCTATTCCTGTTATTTTCTCTTTTGATCCCAATGTCTCCCCACAGAGCTCAGGAGAAAGTTGTGTGTGTATGTCACAAATAAGAAACTTGTGTGTGCATGTCACAAGTAAGAAACTTGTATGTGTGTGTCACAAATAAGAACCTTGTGTGTGTCGCCAAGAAGCCAGTGTTGGTGGCTCTCACCACCATCCCTGAGAGAGTAACAAAGTCACTAAGGGAGCCAAGACATCTTCTGCTAGAGGCGAAGTCTTGCCTACACATAGCCTTCTCTAGTTCCTCCCAGGCCCAAGAAGAGCAAGTACCCAAGTTCTGGACTGGAGAAGGGCAGAGAGCAAACCAAACCCACTTTTGCTGCTGATACAAGCTAGGTTAGGGAGCATAGCTCCGGGCCTGTGAACTCCAGTCCCAGGTCCACCCACCCCCACCCCCCAGGGGAAGATGGCATCTGCAAATAGACTTCCGGGTGGCAGCTTCCAGCCCATCTGGAAAGAAAATGAAAACCAAGAACAAATTCTATCCATGCACACCCATGAGCTGTGGGAGATCGTTCCTCCCAGTAAATGAACACAGACCAACCGCTGCCATCCACTCTCCAAGGACTCGCTCACCTCAGAGCGGAGGAACAGCTGGGCTGAGAGGTCAGCTGTATTGAGGGAAATTCTCTCCAGCAGTCTCGGGCTCAAAGATGGGATCTGGCTCCCATGTTTCTCAACCCCTCAAACTAATGAAGTGATGGACACAAGTCTGAGCAAGCTCCAGGAGTTGGTGGTGGACAGATAAGCCTGGCGTGCTGCACTCCACGGGGTCGAAAAGAGTCCGACACAACTGAGTGACTGAACTAAACCGAAACTGAATACTCACGAACGTTCAGTTCAATTCAGTTCAGTCACTCAGTCATGTCCGACTCTTTGCGACCCCATGAATCTCCAACTCCCGGAGTTCACTCAGACTCACATCCGTCAAGTCAGTGATGCCATCCAGCCATCTCATCCTCTGTCGTCCCCTTCTCCTCCTGCCCCCAATCCCTCCCAGTATCAGAGTCTTTTCCAATGAGTCAGCTCTTCACATGAGGTGGCCAAAGTATTGGAGTTTCAGCTTGACTAGACCGACGCTTGTTGGCAAAGTAATGTCTCTGCTTTTCAATATGCTATCCAGGTTGGTCATAACTTTCCTTCCAAGGAGTAAGCGTCTTTTAATTTTATGGCTGCAATCACCATCTGCAGTGATTTTGGAGCCCCCCAAAATAAAAATCTGGTACTGTTTCCACTGTTTCCCCATCTATTTGCCATGAAATGATGGGACCAGATGCCATGATCTTCGTTTTCTGAATGTTGAGCTTTAAGCCAACTTTTTCACTCTCCTCTTTCACTTTCATCAAGAGCCTTTTTAGTTCCTCTTCACTTTCTGCCATAAGGGTGGTGTCATCTGCATATCTGAGGTTATTGATATTTCTTCCGAAATCTTGATTCCAGCTTGTGCTTCTTCCAGCCCAGCCCTTACTAAATCTTGCCAGTTTAGGAACAGGGATACCTCCTACTTCCCTGGTGGTCCAGTGGACTCTGCACTCCCAGTGGAGGGGTTACAGGTTCAAACCCTGGTCGGGGAACTAGATCCCGCTTGCCACACAGCATGGCAAAAAAAAAAAGAAAGAAAGAAAGAAAGAAATGGAAAGAAAATAGGCATATCTCAAATATTGGGTACCCTGCCTGCCAAGCTTTGGGTTTGAAAGGCGGTTCACCTCAAGATCTGCTTCTCCCACGCCCTGAACCCGAAGGTCTGGCTGGACTCCTGCAAGGGCATGTGCCCTGGGGGCAGGGTGGCTGCCCCCTCCCCGACTGCCACGACTGTTAGCGGTATCCTTGAGCTGCTGCTGCTGCTGCTGCTAAGTCACCTCAGTCGTGTCTAATTCTATGTGACCCCATTAGACAGCAGCCCACCAAGCTTCCCTGTCCCTGGGATTCTCCAGGCAAGAACACTGGAGTGGGTTGCCATTTCCTTCTCCAATGCATGAAAGTGAAAAGTGAAAGTGAAGTCTCTCAGGTGTGTCCGACTCTAGCAACCCCATGGACTGCAGCCTACCAGGCTCCTCCGTTCATGGGATTTTCCAGGCAAAAGTACTGGAGTGGGGTATCCTTGAGCTACTGACATTCTATTAAGCAGCACTTGGACGTGCCCGGGCTTCCCTGGTGGCTCAGACGGGAAAGCATCTGCCTGCAGTGTGGGAGACCCAGGTTTGATCCCTGGGTCGGGAAGATCCCCTGGAGAAGGAAATGGCATCATCCCACTCCAGTACTCTTGCCTGAAAAATTCTGGTAGCCTGGTAGGCTACAGTCCATGGGGTCACAAAGAGGCGGACACGACTGAGTGACTTCACTTCTTCACTTGGACGTGCCCAGGACGCTGGTCATCTGCCCAGAGCCCGGGTGCTCAGCTCCCATTCCAGCTCCCTTGGGGAGAGGACTTGCCGGAGACGCTCTCCCCTCAGCCTGCTTCCTGCCCGCTCTTCTCCTGCCTGCATTTCCCTCCCCCCACGTTGCCTGGCTGCTCCTTGGACACCCAGGAGACCGGAGAACCACCATACAGCCCTTCTGTCCGTCCTCTGCCCCCTCCCTGCTCCTCCCTCCTCGGATCAATTACTGAAGCCAGTCTTCTCGCCTTGAGCGACGCTGGCACTTCACCCACAGCGGCAAAGAGAGCTGGCAGGAAACGTGCCCCACCGCTGGCACTGGCCTGGCCTGGCCCAGCGAGGACCCCCATCACAGCGCCTTGCCCCCAGCCACCCTGTGGGCCCCTCCCTCAGCTCTTCTCAGCATCCTCCCCTTTTACACTGCGCCTTCATCTTTTCCTGACTTGCTTCCTTGTTCTGTCTCACCGTCTAGTTTCCTTCCTCTTCCTCTGTTTGAGTTTTTGGGGGTTTTTTTCTGCCTTGTTTTTCCCTCCCTTCTTCCAGCTTCTTTTCCTGTCTCCACACATAACTGTAATCTGGTTGCTGGGTTTTGTACAACAGCTTCCTAAAAATTCCTCATGTGGCAACGTCCAGCCCAGATTCTCCGTCCACTTTCAGCAGTGACAGCTTTATGTCACTCCCCGACTCAAGACCCTGTAGGCCTTCCCAGTGCCTGCAGAACTGAGTCCAAACTCGTCACCTGCCTGTTCATTCAGTTGTAGATCGGTTTAGCCAATGAATCAATTTATTTACTGAGCACCTACCCTGAGCAGATACTGTACCGGGAGCTGGAGAAGAAGCAATACAGGAAAAAAAAAAATATATATATATATATATACACACACACACACATATATATACACACACACACATATATATATATATATATAAGAATATTTACAAATGAAACCATGTCTGAGATTTGCTTCAAAATAACCCCAGGGGTGAAGGAGGGGGAGGTTGGTAAAGCAGAAGATGTGTTGAGAACGTAACTGACCATGAGCTGATAATTACTGAAGCTGCATGCTGAGTTTAGGGGTTTATTATGTTATTCTTTCTATTTCAGCATATGTTGGAAATTTTTTCTGTTAAAAATTCTCTGGTAGCTCAGTGGTTAAGGTTCTGCTTTCCAGTGCAGGGGACACAGGTTCAATCCCTGGTCGGGGAACTAAGATCCCACATATTGAGGAGTAACTAAGTCTAGTGGAGGTAAGTAGAGAATCCAGAGTACCCCGAACGAAAACCCAGTGCAGCAAAAGATGTGTGTGTGTGTGTGTGTGTGTGTGTGTGTAAGGGGTGAAGAGAACTGAGAAGTCCCTGGCTTCCCTTGTCTCCGCTCTCCACGGCTCCACGCTCCATCCATAGGAACATTCAGCCCCTCAGAGCCCCATACTGAATACTCAGGCAGTCCCGTGCTCGAACTTCCACTCAGAAACCCATTTTCTCCATTCTCTCTTCCTTATCTTAGCTGACTCCCACTCAACCTTTGAGCCCAGCCGGGCTTAAACAAGCAGCATTTGCTCTGGGAGGCCTTCCCTGACACCTCTAGACCAAGCCCGGGCCCTGTTTGGGGACCCCCACGGCACCTTATCATAGCACTGTTACAGTCTGTTGTAATTGCTGTCCTCATTAATGGTCTGACTTTCCCAGCTAAGCTGCAAGCTCTGTGCACAGGAGTGTTCCTGTCTCTCTCCCTGTTTTATCCCCAGAGCCCAGCACACATTAGACACTCAGTAAACATCCACAGAATGAGTGAATAAAAAAAATTCTGCAGTCTCTAACAGAGCGGCTGGCACAAACCTGGCCTCATGTAGGGTCTAACGGGGCTTCCCTGGTGGCTCAGATGGTAAAGAATCTGCCTGAAATGCAGAAGACCTGGAGGAGGGCATGGCAACGCAATCTAGTATTCTTGCCCGGAGAATTCCCATGGACAGAGGAGCCTGGCGGGCTATAGTCCCTGGGGTCGCAGAGTCAACACAGCTGAGCAACTAAGCACAGCACAGGGTCTAACGAGGGGAGGGGAGAGGGGGCGGGAGGTATTAAAATATTTTAATACTGTTAAATGAAATGAGGGAAAGAAAGACCCTTCTTATCCCATGAGCTTACTCTGCAAGCAAAAGAAGTTCTGAATAATATAGGCAGCTTCAGATATAAAATGTTGGCAGCATAATCTCCTTTGATTTGCTCAGAGGAGTGCTAACCTATCTAACCAAGGAATAGTTATTGTATATATAAAAATGGAAATATCTTTACGTACGTGCCTTTGCAAGTTCTTCGACAACAGCATTTTAAATTTTTTTCTTTCTTTGTTTCTGGCTGCACTGGTTCTCGTTGCTTTGGGAGGGCTTTCTCTGGGCGTGGCGAGTCAGGGCTACTATTCATTGCGGCGCTCGGTCTTCTCGTTGCGGTGGTTTCTCTTGAGGGGCACAGGCTCTGTTGCACTCACACTTCAGTGGCTGCAGCTCCCAGGCTCTAGAGTGAGCGCTCACCAGAGGTGGCACCTGGGGTTAGTTGCTCCAAGGCATGTGGGATCCTCCCGCATCGGACTGAACCAGCGTTCCCAGCACTGGCAGGCAGATTCTTATCCACTGTGCCACCAGGGAGGTCCCCAAACAGTTATTTTGCTGGATGGATATGCTTATTTTTGAGCATTTAAGTTAATCATATTTTTTTTTATTATTTTAACCACTGTTGTTATAAAAATGTCTGTATTAATAGTTACGTTTGTATGCTAAATAGTTACTTTCTTGGAATAAATTGCTTATCAATAATGGACTGCAAGGAGATCCAACCAGTCCATCCTAAAGGAGATCAGTCCTGGGTGTTCTTTGGAAGGACTGATGCTAAAGCTGAAACTCCAATACTTGGGCCACCTCATGTGAAGAGTTGACTCATTGGAAAAGACTCTGATGCTGGCAGCGACTGGGGGTAGGAGAAGGGGATGACAGAGGATGAGATGGTTGGATGGCATCACCGACTCGATGGACGTGGGTTTGGGTGAACTCCGGGAGCTGGTGATGGTCAGGAAGGCCTGGCGTGCTGCGACTCATGGGGTCGAAAAGAGTCGGACACGACTGAGTGACTGAACTGAAGTGATGTGGCATGTGTTCTAGGATGCCTTGTTGAAAAACAGCCCAAAACTACTAAAAACCCATTAAAAGACTGCTGCTGTTAAGTGGCTTCAGTGCGACCCCCATAGACGGCAACCCATCATGCTCCGCCATCACTGGGACTCTCCAGGCAAGAATACTGGAGTGGGTTGCCATTTCCTTCTCCAACACCTGAAGGTGAAAAGTGAAAGTGAAGTCACTCAGTCGTGTCTGACTCTTCATGACCCCATGGACTGCAGCCTACCAGGCTCTCTGTCCATGGGATTTTCCAGGCAAGAGTACTGGAGTGGGTTGCCATTGCCTTCTCCAATTAAAAAAAAAAAAAAAAGACTAGCAACTCTACCCTAATCACAAAAAGAATGGTATTAACCTGCTTTTTTAATGGCTTTTTAAATTTTATTTATTTTTTATTGAAGGATAATTGCTTTACAATTTTGTTGTTTTCTGTCAAACCTCAACATGAATCAGCCATAGGTATACATATATCCCCTCCCTTTTGAACCTCCCTCCCATCTCCTTCCCCATTTCACCCCTCTAGGTTGATACAGAGCCCCTGTTCAAGTTTCCTGAGCCATACAACAAATTCCTTTTGGCTATCTATTTTACATACAGTAATGTAAGTTTCCATACTCTCAACATACATCTCACCCTCTCCTCCCCTCTTCCCGTGTCCATAGGTCTATTCTCGATGTCTGTTTCTCCACTGTTGCCCTGCAAATAAATTCTTCAGTACCATTTTTCCAGATTCCGTTCATATGTGTTAGTATATGATATGTATCTTTCTCTTTCTGACTTAACTTCACTCTGTATAATAGGCTCTAGGTTCATCTACCTCATTAGAACTGACTCAAATGCATTCCTTTTATGGCTGAGGTATATCCCATTGTGTATATATACCACAACTTCTTTATCCATTCATCTATCGATGGACATCTAGGTTGCTTCCTTGTTCTAGCTATTGTAAATAATTCTGCAATGGACAATGGGATGCATGTGCCTTTTTCAATTTTGTTAACCTGCTTTTTTTAAACAATTGTTTATTTTTTAATGTTTTGGTTTTTTGGCCCTGAGGCATGTGGGATCGTAGCTCCCCAACCGGGGATCAAACCCACACCCCCTGCATTAGAAAGTGAAGTCTTAATCATTGGACCACAGGGAAGTCCCTAAAAAGTTATATGTGGTAAAATAGATGCAACACGAGGTTCACTCTCTTAATCACTTTTAAATGTTTAATTCAGTGGCATTAAGTACATTCACTGGAGAAAGGGACGACAGAGGATGAGATGGCTGGATGGCATCACCGACTCGATAGACATGAGTTCGGGTAAACTTCAGGAGTTGGTGATGGAGAGGGAGGCCTGGCGTGCTGCGATTCATGGGGTGGCAAAGAGTCGGACACAACTGAGCAACTGAAATGAACTGAACTGAAGTACATTCACAATGTTGTGTAACCATAACCACCACCTATTTCCAAAACTCATCACTCCAAACAGAAACCCTATAAATATTATACAATAGCTACCCATTCCCCTCTCCCAGCCCTGATAACGTCTACTTTCTGTTTCTATGAACTTGTCTATTCTAGATACTTCATATAAGTGGAATCATACAATACTTGCTTTTTTGTGTCTGACCTCTTTCCCTTAGCATATTTTCAAGATTCATCCATGTTGTCATGTATTCGAATTTCACTTTTATGGCTGAACAATATTCCCCCACAGTTCATCCATTCAGCTGTTCATGAGCGCTTAGGCTGTTTCCACATTTTAGCTATTGTGAATAATGCTGCCACTATTACAATGCCTAGCAACTCTGTGCCATGTGTGCTTGGTCATTCGTTCATGTCTGACTCTCTTCAACCCCCTGGACTGTAGCCTGCCAGGCTCCTCTGTCCGTGGGGATTCTCCGGGCAAGAGTACCGAAGTGAGTTGCCCTCCTCCAGGGGATCTTCCCAATCCAGGGATCAAACCTAGGTCTCCTGCATTATAGGCTGATTCTTTACTGTCTGAGCCACCAGGGAAGTCCCTAGCAACTCCAATTTTCTTAACTACAAAAGAATGGTATTTAATCTGCTCTTACAATTCACTTTTGTCACAAACATTCCAATTTCTTATAAATATATACATGGAAATTACATTCTTTTTGAATAATTGGCTTTAAACAGAATATCAAGCTAGCCTAATTTTATTTTCCTGGTGGCTCAGACGGTAAAGCGTCTGTCTACAACGTGAGAGACCTGGGTTCGATCCCTGGGTCGGGAAGATTCCCTGGAGAAGGAAATGGCAACCCACTCCAGTACTGTTGCCTTGAAAATCCCATGGATGGAGGAGCTTGGTGCAGACTACTATCCATGGGGTCGCAAAGAGTCGGGCACGACTGAGCGACTTCACTAATTTTATTTGAACTTAGTCCAGCATTTATTTGAGGAAGTTTACAAAATACAGAAGGATCAAAATAGGTTTATTAAAAAGAGAGGAGATTTAGAGAAAACAAGGATGGCATTGTGAAACAAAGCCAGGAGTAACACACAAAAATATAACATGCCAGAGATTATTGCAAAGTTGATAGGCCACAGTTCCTAAGCTTCCCAGTGACCAAAGAATCAGTCATAAGAGTCATAGGGTCTATAAGATAATCAAGCATGCATTAATGAGGTGCATTTCAGGGCAAGTGTATGATGTCTACAACTTAACTTAAAATTCATTAAAAAAATAAGGATAGACTAGGACTTCCCTGGTGGTCCAGAGGCTAAGACTCCACTCTCCCGATGCAGGGGCCATGGGCTCAGTCCTGGTCAGGAAATTAGAGCCCACGTGTGGCAACTAAGGGTTCACATGCAGCAACTAAAGACCCTGAGTGCCAAAATGAAGATCAGAGATCCCGCGTAGCGAAACTAAGACCCAGTTCAGGCAAAATAAGCAAATACATAAGTTTAAAACATAAGGATGGACAGAGGGTTAGGGGTATGCATGATATTTGACAAAGTAAATAAAGTAACACGTGAATGGTGGCATCTCCGTGGGGATAGACAGTGATGTACTGTATAAGTCTTTCAGCTTTCCCGACTGATTGAAAGTTTTGCCCTTAAAAAACCCCAAAGAAGTCAGAAACTTTAACCAAGACTCTTATCCAAGGTTATGACCACCCTATTTCTGCTTAGAAACAGGCCAAAGTAAAACAAAACAAAACACATGTAACGACAATAATTCTTTTAAAAAGAGTCTTAAAAGAGACCTAGGTATCTTTGGGATGGACTTTTATTACTTACCCATGATGGGCTCTAATAGTGTTTATTAACAGTGTTTGTCAGTCATTTGGAAAAGTTCAAATGAGATAAATCATAAAACATATAAACCAGCAGACATGTTCATACACAACTACTGCAGTGTTACGAAAAATCCACCAGGGGGCAGTGCAATGGAATCATGGAAAATGTGCACGCTTCTAATTTAAGTGAATAAGGGAAAAAAATCTCACTTCTGTTAACAGAAGAGCTTTGCGGGCTTTTAACATGAAACTCATTATACAAGACACAGAACTAAATGTGCAGTCTAAATCCGAACTCCAAACTATGCCTGAGGATGTTTGCTTTTTTTTTTTTTTTAAAAAGGTTCTTATTCTAATTTGTTATGCTCATTGGCACAATTTCCCTCTTTCAAAGGTTATCTTTTATTTATGTGTGAGAGAATGACTATGCAGTTATCCTTCCTCACTGCTCACATGAGGAGCCAAGCGCATCCATCACCCTCAATTGGTCTCACAGCGCTTTCAGCCTCCCCGCTATCACCAGAGCCTCAGAGCTTCTAAATTCTTTACCACTGTTAACAGATCTTTAAATACTCCACCTCCCAAATGCTTAACCTGCTGTGATGATGATTTCAAAGTGCCTATATAAAGAGAAAAAGAAAAAATACTCCCCCTGGGGAAAGGGATAGCCAGGGAGTTTGGGATGACATGTACATTTAAAATGGATAACAAACAAGGACTTACCTTGTAGACCTCTACTCGGTGTTATGTGGCAACCTGGGTGGGAGGGGAGTTGGGAAGAGAATGGATATGTGTATATGTATGTGTGTATATATATATATATATATATGGCTGAGTCATTCTGTGCACCTGAAACCATCACAACATTGTTAATCAGCTGCACTCCAATATAAAATAAAGTTTTTTAAAAAAAATACTCTCTACTTGTACTTGCAAAGAGGCTAATATGTAGACTAGACAATTTGAATTATTCATAGAAATCAACATGCATTTTATATATAAGATTAAGCTCCTGATTCCATTTGAGCAGGCCTTGATTTGTCTTCTGTAATTTTCCAGAGGGATTTTTAATTGGTCTGCACACTGAATTCAGACAATCCCTCTCCATTTCCCTCCTCTGATATATGCTTTAAGATGGCAACGAAGCAATGATGAGTTAAGAAAATATCAACAGTTGCCTAACTTATTTTTTGTCTGGAAGGAAGAAGAGGATGAATAAGAAAACAGAAATAAGATTGGGGAGCCAAGAATTCTGTTTAGCAAATAGACTGATCCTCTTTTTGGAGGATGGAAAATGACTCTTAGTAACTCTGCTGATGCATCACATTACCGGGATGCTCAAGAGATTTTTGACATAAAGGAGTCAGTGACATGGCCCGTGGAGTATTCAGCTATGCATGCATGCTCAGTCACTCAGTCGTGTCCAACTCTTTGTGACCCCGTGGACTGTAGCCTGCCAGGCTCCTCTGTCTGTGGAATTTTCCAGGCAAGAATGCTGGAGTGGGTTGCCATTTTCTCCTCCAGGGATTGAACCTGATCCAGGGATTGAACCCACATCCCCTGCATTGCAGGCAGATTCTTTACCGCTGAGCCACAGGGAAAACCCCTGGAGTTTTTAGTTTTAAGATGCAAAATATCAACCAACGGCTCTCTAAAACTAACTGCACTGATGCTACCAAAACTGCTTTAACATTAAAATCCCATAGCCTATTTAATGTTTTGGTGAAAGTACATCACAGGCTTTTTTTTTTTTTTTAACCTGACAAATGCCATTCTCTGGGAACAGAAGGTGAGAACATTCTCACCATCTCAGGGCTTTTGAGTCTCCGTTTGACTCGTCTAGCAAGTCGACTCATTCCTTTCCTAACTAGGCGGGAACCAGACATATTGGTGTTATTTAGAATCACACCCTGCTTCAAATGCTTATTCAGCTGCATTTCCAATATTTGGACCTGCTACTGTCAGTCACATTTCGATACGTGTTTATGATCTGCAGTTTTAACTCTGCCACTTCTTGGTCACAGTTCAGGCTGGAAATGCTGTCCCAGCTGAAAAATACACTGTAATTACAATAATAATATAATAACAAAAGATCGCTTGTCTGACAATTAAAAAACTTAGGATCATCATGTTACAGCAAATTTTATTGAATAGCAAGAAAAATCAGGGATTAGAATATGTAGATTTCCTCCAAAACTTTTGATCTCAAAATATGAAAAATTATCTTCCTATTTCTCTCAATTTCTTTCTATTTCTTTCTCATATCTTTTTTCCCCAAAACTTAAAATATTCCTTTAAAAAAAAAAGCCAATTTTCAACTTTGCTATAATTAGGTTTTATTCTATACAACTGTTTTTTAACATTGTACTCTGAATTTCCCTCCAGCTAATTTGGTTATTTTGTAAACCAGTCAACTACTTGCAGTGAATATATACCATCAGACAAACTATTGGCTTCTGCTAAGTATCACAGAGATGTTATTATACATGCAAAAAAATGTGATAACTGGGACTTCCCTGGTGGTCCAGTGGCTAAGACTCTGAGATCCAAAGCTGGGGGCCTAGGCCTGATCCCTGTTCAGGGAACTAGATCCCACATGCCACAACTAAGAGTTCAACTAAAGATCCTGCATGACTCAACGAAGACCCGGCACAGTCAAATACATTAAAAAAAAATTTTTTTTTAATATAATGACAAAACTTAATGAGGTAGCATGACTTGCCCAGCTGATGAAAAAAAACATTACATCTCCGAAACAGAGTGATAAGTAAGGATAAGTGACTAGATTCTAAGGTTAAGGGGACAAGGCCTTGCATCTAGTCCCCTGGAGGGCCAGATAATCCTGTACTACTATGATCACAGTTTCTAGTGAGCCAAACATCTGACAAGTGTAAGACATAAATCAGAAGACGGATGAGGAAGAGAAGGATCTGTGTATATCCATCCATCCCCACTGACAGCAAGACAGCTGAAAACTCAAGAGGCCAGTTGGAGGTGAAAGGGCACACTAAGGAAGGTTGATACGAATACACGTGTACCTTGGAAATTTCAGCTATGCCGACTGTGATGAAGTGTCTTAATGACTACACTGGATGAACCCACACATCATATTGCATTTGTCCCAAATGACACATCATTTGTTTATTAAAGACATTCTTCTCTTATTTGTACTTAAAATTCTGAGCCACTAAAGATAGCTCTCTTTAAGGTTAACCAATTCATGTTCCTTGTTGCCTTTCTGAAATTACAAGAAGAAAAAAAAAATTAAATGTCAGCTAAATAAAACTAACAGTTAAGTATTTGGGTACTCCAAATCTACTTCGGGAAAAAGAAGTGTATAAAATATAAATTTTCTCATACATCATACTTAAAGTTATAATCATATTTTTAAAATCCAACTGTTACTCCAAGTCCCTCATTTTTTTCAGATTAAGAAACAAGAGCCAGAGATGATAAGCAATTTCCTTGTGCAACCCAGATGAGTAACAGGGTATGGTCATGACAGCAGAAAGAACCGTGGTGTCCACGTTAGCCACTGCAAGTCTGAGGCCTGGTATCAGTGGTTCTCAGCCAAATGGAAGAGAAATTCTCCACCCTGGAATCCATTCCTGGGTATGGCGTGGGGAGGCAAGGCCAACTTTGGGATCAGATAGATACGGATTCTCAATCCTACCTCTTTTACTTACTAGTTCTCTTTCTGTGTGATAAGAAGAAAATTAATTTCTTGGAGTCTCAGGTTCTTCATCAATAAATTGGGACAATCAAGGATTTCCCTGGTGGTCCAGTGGTTAAGAATCCACCTTCCAGTGTAGGGGACATGGGTTCAGTCCTTGGTCTGGGAAGTAAGATCCCACATGCTGCAAAGCAACTAAGCCCGTGGGATGCAAACTACAGAGTCCACGTGCTCTGGTCCCATGTGCTGTAACTGGAGAGAAGCCCATGCACAACAAAGAGCCCACATGCCACAATTAAGACCTAAGGCAGCCAACAATAAAATTTTTTAAAAAATTGGACAATCAGACATACTGTCAAGGTCTGACGTGAGGATTAGAGCCACACAGCATGAGCCCAAAGTATAGCTGTTGTTATTTATTATCACTAAGAGGCTTTGAGCAATAACAAATGTTATGTGGGAAGATAATACTAGGGACCCATCTTCAGTAGGGCTTGTTCTATGGCTATTTGTTCCAGGAGAAACATGTCAGAGCAGCAGTGATTACCTGTCCTTCTCCTCCCTATCACCACATGCCTTTGTAACCCTGTACTATGAGTCATTTGCTTTGAGCATTTGGTCTAGTCTAGGAGTCTGGTGTGTGATCATGAAGCAAAACTACACGGTCCACATGGGGACTGAGCTAGAAGTCTGGGTGATCCTTTGTAAGGTGTCCTAAGCTAGTGAACCAACCAACCAACCAGTGCTCTCTGGAGCATGTGTAATAAGGAAGAACATTTTGTATTCTGTTGCAAACATTTTGTAATCTATTACAAGTTAATCACTAAAGGGATGTTGCCCGTAAGCTTGTGAAGTCACTCAGTCCTGTGCGATTCTTTGCGACCCCGAGGACTGTAGCCCACCAGGCTCCTCTGTTCATGGGATTCTCCAGGCAAGAATACTGGAGTGGGTTGCCATTTCCTTCTCCAGGGGAATCTTCCCGACCCAGGGATCGAACCCAGGTCTCCGGCATTGCAGGCAGACGCTTTAACCTCTGAGCCACCATCATACATAATGGCTCCTCTCTGGGAACTCTGCTTCCGAGGTAATAAGCATTAAGCTAAAACACCTTCCTTTAGCTCACATGAAACATACTGACCAGGACCACCTGTGGATGATGGCAGGCAGGAAGAAATTAACACATCTTCTGGAGGCTGATGGAAACCAGGAAGTGATTGACTTTACTCCCTCCCTTTTTCGTATAAAAGAAGCCTGATTTCTAATTCAGGTAAGATGGTTCTTTGAGGGTCATGAGCCCATCATCTTCTCAGGTTTCCTGCTTTCTTAATAAAGTCCTTATTCACTGGACCAACAACTGAACTTTCCATTATTCCCTGGTGGCGCAGTGGAAAAGAATATGCCTGCTAATGCGGGGGACGCAGGTTCGATCCCTTGTCAGGGAAGATTACGCATGCCACCGCGGAGCAACTAAGCCACACTCTATAAAGCCACCACTATAAAGCCCACACTCTAGGGCCCATGAGCCACCACTATAAAGCCCACACGCCCAGAGCCTGTGCTCCACGACGTGAGAAGCCACTGCAAAGAGAAGCCCACGCGCTGCAAAAAAGAACAGTCCCCTCTGGCCACAGCTGGAGAAAGCCGCCGCAAAGCGATGAAGACCCACCGCAGCCAAAAATAAAAAAGTAAATAATCAAAGCAGGACAAGCTTAGACTCGGTAACACGTGGAGAGCGCGGACCACATTCCTCTTCCCAGTTCACACAGACAACAAAACTGAATGTACGTCGCTATCTCCTTTGTACCTGTGGGATTTTTTTTTTTTTTTAGAATTTATATGTGATGTTTCTTTAAATCACATAACATTAAATTCCTTTGGATTTTTTAAAATGTTTTTTGATGTATCCATTTCGACCTCTGACCTAAGCGAATTCTGTGCTTATAAATCTATTGACCAACTTAGAACAACTGGAGTTTAATTTTTTTCAGCAAAAATACAAGAAAATCTCGGCCATTATGAGACTACAGGGAATGTCACACTGAATACATACTTTGATTAGCAATCAACAGTTACTACTTCAAACCCTAGTTTTTTCCATGGGATTATAATTTACAGAGGTGACGGAATGAAGATACAAAGAGGTCAATGCCATTGAAACAACTGATTACTTACCTCTCCAGGGAGCACAGGGCATGCCAAAGCACATGCGGCTACTTGCGGATCCCTTGATTTTTGGCCAGGAGGCTGAGCAGGAGCAAGGGGTGGGGGTGGGGGTAGGGGAAAGCCTAGGCCAGCCAGAGCCCTCAGTGGGGTTTGCGTGAGAATAGCAAGGCAGGGCAGAGGGGACATGTTAGAATTAGCCGGTATGAACGATTCTAGCAGACTTTGGGTGAGAGGCGTAGTCTCTAGTTGCCTGGTTCCTGGCCCTGGGATGACTTAGGTTGGGGAAATTGGTTTGGTGTGTAATTTAGGTAAGAGAGTGGTTGAGGCTGTTGCATACAACAGGCATATTCCTAGGCAATTGTTACTATCTTTGGGAATTAGCCCTGGGATGTGCAGTCTGTAGCTGGGGCTAGAAGGCCCCCCAAGTATTAAAGCTTCATAATATACATAAAATAAAACATGATTAATACAGTCATGGAAGTTTCAAGCAAGTATTTTCCCTTTCATGCTACTTTTTACTCATCACTTAGTACTCTGCTATGGTATTTAGAAATTACATCTTCATTTTGAATGTCAATAGCAAGCAGCCTTGCTTTCAAATTTTCATCTGGATGGAATTTGCAGCGATTTTTATGTTGCCTTTCATAAAGAGTTCTTTTAAAAGACCCTGAAGTTCATGTTGAGTGCTTAAGTTCAAAGCTAGAAGGAGTCTTGGACATCACTCAGTCCAGCTCTTTTTTATATCTGGGGAATCAGTCATTAAAAATTCTTCTGAGTTTTAATGGCTTTACTACTATAAAATCAAATTTAGACTATAATTATCATGTAATTAAAAGCATTAGTAACCATTCTAAGCCCAAAAGTGGTTAAATTTCAGAGTGTAAGTAAGTTTATTTTTTCTTTTTCTTTTCTTGTCTTCTCCAAAGTGATAGTTCAAAGTGGAGACATTAGAAAAAAGTATCTGCAGATCATTAGAAGTTAGGAAAAAACTACAAAAATTATTCTTAGGACAGATTTCTCTCTATGGGATCATCCCAACATCACTAGGGCACTCAGCAGACTTCAGACAACATCAAGACCATTGACCCCACCAGGAGAGCTTTACAGCTGAAACCAAAGCAAAGGCCCTCAATCAATAGGTAATGAATCTGTGTCTTCAGAAAGACTCACTCTATTCTTGACTCTTTGTTTTATTTTGGTTTTTCCCCTGCGTTAAGAGTAATAATGGAAAGACAGCAGGCCAGGTACATTAAATTTGGATACTCTTTCTCCTTTGCTCATTCAGCTGTTCTGGCTCATTCAGAGTCTCATGATAAGGATGGCATGCAGAGAACTAGAAAAATGAAGTGGGGCAACCTGGGGCATGTCCTCACGGGGAGAGAAAAACAGAGACTAACTGCAGGAGATGCCAAGGGTGCTTCTCATTCATTTCTTTTTCTGAAGCACTGTGATGACAAACACACTGCTTGAAAACAAATGTGGATAGAAAAAAATTTGAAATAAAAATCATTATAGAGTTTTTGTTTTAGCACAATAATATATGCACACAGTTTAAAAATTCCACTAGTCCTACAAGACTGGTTACGAAAAAGAGCATTTTCCTACCTGCCAAATTGTCTTTTCAGCCACAGCTACTTGTAATTCTTCCAGCTGATTCTTTGGGTATTTATCTCTATATCTCTGAATACTTATCTTATACTACTATTTCTTGAAAGTTTTTTTCCCAGTTTTGGGCATTATCTAGGGACTTGAGAATTTCATTCTCTTTCAGCCCGTCCCCCTACATGGCCTCACTTACACAGAGCTTTCTCATTCCCTCATCTTCCCAGGAAAGTTACATATGCATCGATAGTCATAACTGTGATTAGATCCATATTTACATTATTATTGTTTTATATAAATGCTATTCATAGTTCTCTCTCTGATACTTAAGAGGGCTCCTAACAGAGTTTGGAGGGATCACCCAGGCATAGATTCATTCAGCAAGTATTTATTGCCAGACACTATGCGCAATGCTGGCTACACATGAGGTGAGGGCGGCTGGGGGGATGCGGGTGAAAGTAACTCATGGAAAACCTGCCCTTATGGTGCAGGTCAGTGGCCCACTCTGTGTGAGGAATGGCAGGAGTCACAGTATAGCTTTTCTACTTCCTGGCTATGTAATCTTGGGTCATTTACTTAACTATTTTGAACCTTAATTACCTAAGAGTTGTTGGCAGGATCAAATGAACCAAAATATTTAAAGCCTGTGTAAAAGTGCCTGGTAGATAGTAGGAACTATTGAATATGTAAGTATGAAATGTTTTTATTATTTTAGGAGTCACATGGAACGGAGATATTTTACGTATATTTTATATATATATATATATATATATATATATACACACACACACACACACACACACACACATATACATATGTGCCTGTATAGATGTATATACACATATATATTCACAATATATCACACAGTGTAAGTCCTAAGGATGAAATGTACAGGGTGTTATGAGAGCACTAAACAAGAGGAATCCTCATCTAGAAGGGGGCTCAAGGAAGGCAGACTTCTCTGAGAACATGACATTTCTGCTGGGAGTCAAAAAGTGACTAGAAAGTAAACAGAGCACATAGAATCCTATTACGAATATCACAAGAGCGTAGAGCAGATCTCAAGTCCCCAAGATCGGAAAGAACTTGGTCGGGTTGAGGAACTGGAAGACCGCTGAGGCAGGAGCACAGCAAGAGAGAAGAGTAGCAAGAGGCCAGACATGGTTTTGTGAGCCATGATGAGAGTTCTATTTCATTCTTTGTGCCATGGACAGCCAGTGAAGAGTTTTAAGCCCAGAAGTATCCTGAGCACTTCACGGCAAATAGATGGGAAAACAATGGAAACAGTGACAAGACTTTATTTTCTTGGGCTCCAAAATCACTGCAGATGGCGACTGCAGCCACAAAATTAAAAGACGCTTGCTCCTTAGAAGAAAAGCTATGACAACCTAGATAGTGTATTAAAAAGCAGAGACATTGCTTTACCAACAAAGGTCCGTCTAGTCAAATCTATGGTTTTTCCAGTAGTCATATATGGATATGAGAGCTGGACTATAAAGAAGTCTGAGCACTGAAGAACTGATGCTTTTGGACTGTGATGTTGGAGAAGATGCTTGAGAGTCCCTTGGACTGCCAGGAGACCCAACCAGTCAATCCTGAAGGAAATCAACCCTGAATACTTATCAGAAGGACTGATGCTGAAGCTGAATTCCAATACTTGGGCCACCTGATGCAAAGAGCCAACTCACTGGAAAATACCCTGATGCTAGGAAAGATTGAGGGTAAGAGAAGGGGTGACAGAAGATGAGATGGTTGGATAGCATCACTGACTCAATGGACATGAGTTTGAGCAAGCTCCAGGAGAAGGTGAAGGACAGGAAAGTCTGTTGTACTGCAGTCCATGGGGTAGCAAAGAATCGCACACGACTGAACAACAAATCCTGAGCAGATCTTTATTTTAGAAAGATCAGTCTGATTCCACAGAACTGATTGTATTAAAGTGGGAGCTGGACAGGATTTCTTGGCAGTCCAGTGGTTAGGACTCAGCGCTTTCACCACTGTGGACCTGGGTTCAATCCCTGGTCAGGGAAGTAAGATCCCACAAGCCACCTAACATGGTCTTTAAACAAACAAACAAAAAGTGGGGGGTTGTAGCTGGAGAAGTTCTCAATTTCCTGGTAGATTCATGCTCCAGACAAACCAGATGAATAATGGTGATTTCAGACGTTCAAGCTGGTTTTAGAAAAGGCAGAGGAACCAGAGATCAAATTGCCAACATCCACTGGATCATGGAAAAAGCAAGAGAGTTCCAGAAAAACATCTATTTCTGCTTTCTTGACTACAACAAAGCCTTTGACTGTGTGGATCACAATAAACTGTGGAAAATTCTGAAAGAGATGGGAATACCAGACCACCTGACCTGTCTCTTGAGAAACCTATATGGTGGTCAGGAAGCAACAGTTAGAACTGGACATGGAACAACAAACTGGTTCCAAATAGGAAAAGGAGTACGTCAAGGCTATATATTGTCACCCTGCTTATTTAACTTCTATGCAGAGTACATCATGAGAAATGCTGGGCTGGATGAAGCACAAGCTGGAATCAAGATTGCCGGGAGCAATATCAATAACCTCAGATGACACCACCCTTATGGCAGAAAGTGAAGAGGAACTCAAAAGCCTCTTGATGAGGGTGAAAGAGGAGAGTGAAAAAGTTGGCTTAAAGCTCAACATTCAGAAAATGAAGATCATGGCATTTGGTCCCATCACTTAATGGCAAATAGATGGGGAAACAGTGGAAGCAGTGTCAGACTTTATTTTGGGGGGCTCCAAAATCACTGAAGATGGTGATTGAAGCCATGAAATTAAAAGATGCTTACTCCTTGGAAGGAAAGTTATGACCAACCTAGAGAGCATATTGAAAAGCAGAGATATTACCTTGCCAACAAAGGTCTGTCTAGTCAAGGCTATGGTTTTTCCAGTGGTCATGTATGGATGTGAGAGTTGGACCGTGAAGAAAGCTGAGTGCCGAAGAATTGATGCTTTTGAACTGCGGTGTTGGAGAAGACTCTTGAGAGTCCCTTGGACTGCAAGGAGATCCAACCAGTCCATCCTAAAGGAGATCAGTCCTGGGTGTTCATTGGAAGGACTGATGCTGAAGCTGAAACTCTGATACTTTGGCCACCTCATGTGAAGAGTTGACTCACTGGAAAAGACCCTGATGCTGGGAGGAATTGGGGGCAGGAGGAGAAGGGGATGACAGAGGATGAGATGGCTGGATGGCATCACTGACTCGATGGACATGAGTTTGAGTGAACTCTGGGAGTTGGTGATGGACAGGGAGGCCTGGCGTGCTGCGAGTCATGGGGTCGCAAAGAGTGGGACACGACTGAGCAACTAAACTGAACTGAACTGAATTAGAATAGTGGCAGTGGAGGCAGTGAACAGTGGACAGAGTCAGTGTATATTCTGGAGTAAGAGCAACATGACTTGGTGACAGGTTGGAAGTGAGGGCTTAGGGACTGAGAAGTATCAACACAAAAAATAAGGCTTTCGAAATGCTTATCCCAGTGGATGGTAGTGCCTTTACTGAGGTAGGATGGATAGATGAGAAGGAGATTTAGGCATGGCAATGGAAAGAATATTGGACTTTATGCTCTTTATTATTCTAAAACAAGTGGATTTTCAATATATAACAGCTTTGCTGCTGCTGCTAAGTCACTTCAGTCGTGTCCGACTCTGTGCGACCCCATAGACAGCAGCCCACCAGGCTCCCCCATCCCTGGGATGCTCTAGGCAAGAACACTGGAGTGGGTTGCCATTTCCTTCTCCAATGCGTGAAAGTGAAAAGTCAAAGTGAAGTCGCTCAGTCGTGTCCAACTCTTAGCGACCCCATGGACTGCAGCCTACCAGGCTCCTCTGTCCATGGGATTTTCCAGGCAAGAGTACTGGAGTGGGGTGCCATCGCCTTCTCCTATAACAGCTTTACTGAGATATAATTCAGATACAAACCCCTCAAAGTGTACAGTCCAACAGTTTTCAGCATATTCACAGGGGTGTGCAGTCATCATCATCTGATGGTCCAAGGACTCAGTGCTATTACTGCCATGACCTGACTTCAATCCCTGGCCGGGGAACTGAGATCCTGATTCAAACCACTGCAGACTGAGACCACCCAAGATCACTAACCACTGGACTGCCAGGGAATTTCTAATCATAGCCATTTTAGTAGGTGTGAAGTACTATCTCAGTGTTTTGATTTGCCCTTACCTGATGGCTAATGATGGAGAGCATCTTTTCTTATACATATTGCTGCTGCTGCTAAGTCACTTCAGTCGTGTCCGACTCTGTGCGACCCCATAGACGGCAGCCCACCAGGCTCCCCCGTCCCTGGGATTCTCCAGGCGAGAACACTGGAGTGGGTTGCCATTTCCTTCTCCAATGTATGAAAGTGAAAAGAGAAAGGGAAGTCGTTCAGTCATGTCTGACTTAGCGACCCCATGGACTGCAGCCTACCAGGCTCCTCTGTCTATGGGATTTTCTAGGCAAGAGTACTGGAGTGGGGTGCCATTGCCTTCTCCGTCTTATACATATTGGCCATTTGTTTATCTTCTTTAAGGAAATGCTTAACCTGTTCTGTTGCTCATTTTTTAACTGAGTTATGTCTTTTGTCATTAGTGCTTTAAGTGTCGTATCTAAGAAGGTTTTGCTTTATCCACAATCATGCAGATTTACTCTGATATATTTTGCTAAGGATTTTAGAGTTTTAGCATACACGGTTGGGTTTGTGATCCATTTTTTATTAACTTTTGTACATGGTACAAGGCAGTGAAACCATGCACCTATGACTGGGATTTGAACTCGTGGTCTTTTAACTAAGATTGCATACTTGGTTTCAGGACTTAGTGAAGCTCAGGTTCTTGAGGTCTCTTTGCAGAAAGAATTCAGTGAGAGACACATGATAGGTAAGAAGGGGATTTACTTAGAGAGAAATGCACTTCACAGAGTGTGGACCATCTCAGAAGACAACAGCCTCAAAATACGGTATGGTTAGTTTTATATGGGCTGGGTTATTTCAAAGGTTAATGAGTGGGAGGATTATCCCAATTATTTTGAGGAAGGGGTGGGGATTTCCAGGAATTGAGCCACTACTCAGTTTTGGCTTTTGACGGCTGGCCTCAGAACAGCTGAAGTGACTTAGATGCATGCATCCACACACCAGATATGTAGGTTTTACAAACATGAAGAAATTTTGCTACACCAGATAGGTATCCTATGAGCTAAGTTTCTTCAGTCATGTCTGACTCTTTGCGACTCTGTGGACTATAACCCACCAGGCTTCTCTGTTCATGGGATTCTCCAGGCAAGAGTGGGCTGCCATGCTCTATTCCAGGGACCTTCCTGACCCAGAGATCAAGCCCACATCTCTTATGTCTCCTGCATTGGCAGGTGGGTTCTTTACCACTAGCACCACCTGGGAAGCCCAGCGTATCCAACAATGTAACTCAACTCTGACACTATCTACCTGTTTGTTATTGTTCAGCCACTCAGTTGTGTCTGATTCTTTGCGACCACATGGACTGCAGCACGCCAGGCTTCCTTGTCCTTTACTGTCTCCTAGAGTTTGCTCAAATTCATGTCCATTAAGCTGATGATGCCATCCAACCATCTCATCCTCAGCCTATTAAAAAGCATAGATGTCACTTTGCCAACAAAGATCCATATAGCCAAAGCTATGGTTTTTTTCAAGTCACATACAGATGTGAGAGCTGGACCATAAAGAAGGTTGAGCCCCGAAGGATTGATGCTTTCGAATTTTGGTGCTGGAAAAGGCTCTTGAGTCCCTTGGGCTGCAAGGAGATCAAACTAGTCAATCCTAAGGAAATCAACCCTGAATATTCATTGGAAGGACTGATGCTGAAGCTGAAACTCCCAACACTTTGGCCATGCAAAGAGCCAACTCATTGGAAAAGACCCTGATGCTGAGAAAGATTGAGGGCAGAAGAGGATAACAGAGGATGAGATGGTTGGATGGCATCACCAACTCAATGGCATGAATCTGAGCAAACTTCAGGAGTTAATGAAGAACATGGAAGCCTGGCATGCTGCAGTCAATGCGGTTGCAGAGTCAGACAGGACTCAGAGAAGAACAACAAAATTAGCTAGGTTAAGTTATTATGGTATCGTGACTATTAATAAGCTACATCTTCATGATGTGTCAGTAAAAGTCCTTTCAATTCCTACCATGTTTTATATGCTGCTAAGCATTGGGTATATAGTGGCACAAATGAGCTTACAATTGAATACTGGAGAAATATTGATTTGAACATGTAACTTAAAACTGCAATATTTAAGGGAGGGCGTGAAAAGGCAAGAGGAACTGAAATGAGGATGAAAAGGAAGGACTGAACAACCAGATCCTTGTCTTATGCCACCTAAGTGCAATCAGCAGTTAACTCCTCCCTAAACAATTTTGTGATTATACATATCCCAATCCGGGTAACTTGCATTGTAAATCCTGAAAGATGATGCTGTGAAAGTGCTGCACTCAATATGCCAGCAAGTTTGGAAAACTCAGCAGTGGCCACAGGACTGGAAAAGGTCAGTTTTCATTCCAATTCCAAAGAAAGGCAATGCAAAAGAATGCTCAAACTACTGCACAATTGCACTCATCTCAAATGCCAGTAAAGTAATGCTCAAAATTCTTGAAGCCAGACTTCAGCAATACGTAAACCGTGAACTCCCTGATGTTCAAGCTGGATTTAGAAAAGGCAGAGGAACCAGAGATCAAATTGCCAACATCCACTGGATCATGGAAAAAGCAAGAGAGTTCCAGAAAAACATCTATTTCTGCTTTCTTGACTACAACAAAGCCTTTGACTGTGTGGATCACAATAAACTCTGGAAAATTCTGAAAGAGATGGGAATACCAGACCACCTGACCTGCCTCTTGAGAAATCTGTATGCAGGTCAGGAAGCAACAGTTAGAATTGGACATGGAACAACAGACTGGTTCCAAATAGGAAAAGGAGGATGTCAAGACTGTATACTGTCACCCTGCTTATTTAACTTCTATGCAGAGTACATCATGAGAAACGCTGGACTGGAAGAAACACAAGCTGGAATCAAGATTGCCGGGAGAAGTATCAATAACCTCAGATATGCAGATGACACCACCCTTATGAAAGAAAGTGAAGAGGAACTAAAAAGCCTCTTGATGAAAGTGAAAGAGGAGAGTGAAAAAGTTGGCTTAAAGCTCAACATTCNCGCCTCTCTGGGACCCCCACCACCACCACGCCTCCACCAGGCCGAGGCACAGGAGGACGCCGCCGAGACTGTAGTCTGGTGACAAGGAAGGGGCGCGGGGGCTGAGGCCGGACCGCCGCCAGAGTGAGTGAGCAAGCGACCTGTGAATCACACTGCAGGCCATCACCCGAAAGGACCGAGATCACGCGGCTCTCGGGGCCGGCTGAAGCCGCCTAGAAGGGAGCACGCCGGAGGGGAGGGGCGCCGGGGACAGAGCGCGACGTCCCCTGCCGTTCCCGTCTCTGAGAGGCCGCCGTCCCGGCAAGGCCCCGCCCCTCGCACTTATGTAATAGGGACTCGCTATCATTGGCCCGGGAGACCGGAAGAGGCGCAGGCGCGCGTGCGGGTGGGGCGGTGGGGAGGCGGGGCGGGAGGCCGGGACAGGAAGGCGAGTGGGCGGGGGCTGCTCGGAACAGGCGGCGCTGGGGAGACTGGGAGAAGTGCGCGGCGTGCGCGAGCACGAGGTGTAGTGGCCTCCCTCAAGGCAGAGGCGGCGGGCGCGCGCGCGGCGGCGGCGGCGGCGGCGGCGGGTGCGAGTCGCGGGCTGTTGTGCTGCCGGCTCTCGCCTTTCCCCTCCTTGGCTGGTGGAGGAGGCCGAAGCGGTGCTGAGCGCGCTCCCCTTCCTCTCCCTCCGGCCACCTCCCCCCGCAAGCCCTCTCGTGCTGCGCGGTCTCTCCGACGCAAGACTGTCCCGGCCCGGGTGAGCGGCTGTGGGGGCGGCGCTGACGCCGCAGGACGCCCGGGAGCTGGGGTGGGGGCCCTGCCGGCTGGGTCGGCGGGGGCCGTGAGGGGGCGGGCGGGTCGCGAGGGGCCGCCGGCCTGCCCCGCCTCCTTGGGGGCCGCCGAGCCTGCCCTGTCCCGGCGCGGGCCGCCGGGAAGGAGGGGAAGCTCGGGCGCCCGCCAGGCCCTGCAGGTGGCCGGCTCGCAGGCCGGCCGCGGCGGCGGCGGAGCGGTAACCTTACCCGCTGGCGGCAGCAGCTGGTCGGTTTCCCTCAGCTTGAGCTCCCGGTGGCCGAAGGGGCCGGGTTTCGGGCAGCAGAGGCCCCCGGGAGGCGTGTCTCGGGCCGGGGTCCGTAAGGAGGGTCCGGTAGGTAGGGGTTTCGGTGGCCGAAAAAGAGGAGGAATTCTTTTCCAGGCGGGAGAGGCCGGTCTGGGAAGGAAGGTGTGCCGGGCTTAACAGCCGGGCTTGGCGAAGTGCTCGCTGAGATAGACCTAACTGCCGGCCCTTTCATCCTCTCTCCTCTCCGAAAGGGACTTAGTTCACTAAAAAAGCCAGAGTCAAGTTGTTGTTCACTGCCCGGGCCTCTTCGTTTTCAGATACTTAATGGAAAATGATCCTACTTCCTGGATCCAAAAATTTTTTCTCTTACTCGTTTGTTTTGGTTTTAGGAGGCTCTTTGGGGGCAAGGCTTATACTTGGTACCTCCTGTAAGAGCCCCTCATATTGGAAGAACTCGTTATTCACTTAACTTCCCTCTTTACAGCCCCCCTCGGAAGACCATACAAAATAAAAGAGTTATAAGCCAGCTTTTAGGTATTTGTAAATGATTTCTTGCCCCTCAGTTCGCTGCATTTAATCAAGGAGAAGTTATGCTTTAGTTACGCTTAAGATTTTGTAGAAAACTCAGTTGGCTTGCGAGCAAGCCCTAAGTTGAGCTGTCCAAAAGCAGGTGGTTTGTTCGTTTGCATTTCTGCTTTCAGAAAGGAAATCAATGCAAGCGTGTCGCTAGAACTTAGGGGCCTGTCTTACGCATTTAGACTGATTTCAATTTCCTTTACCTCGTGTTTTCTGTTTTAAAAATAAGAACAGCAACCACAATCTTTTCTTTATTAAAGCTGTTATTTTTTTGTTGTTACTTTTGTGAGTTGACAGAATGGGGAAATGTATTGTTAATGTTGTATTTTATTGCAATGGTAACTGCAAAAGTTGCTTTTTTCAGATCACTGCGTGAATATTTTAGCAGAACAGCTAATAACTTCTAGATACCAAAGAAACTTCTAGAATTAGTAGCTTACCATTTTATACACTGGTTTTTCCCTCCAGTGTAAAACAGTTAAGAGGTTACCTACATAATCAGTGTATTAACATACATGGCATACATCATGTGGAAGATTTCAGATCCATGTGAAGCCTGAAGTATTCTGACTTAAGGTACTGATACTAAGACATTGAGACACTAAGAATGTTATAAACATTGAGATGTCATAAAGATTGAATACCTATCATTCAAATAATGCGGAAATGTCCAAATCTGTTTCCATGGGAATAGGTTTGTAAACTTGCCATAAATATACTTTTAAAAAAAGCATTTCATTTGACTTGGAATTAATAAGGATTTGGTTTTTTAACAAATAACAGAAATGGAAGTTTAGTCTTGAGTGGCTAACACATCTGATTGTATATACCATTATTTGATGGGAATGGGGTTCCTGTATTAGGCTAGCCATACTGAAAAATTTTGTAATTGTTGAAATGCTGAGCTGGCTTCCTAGAAAAGGATTGATCTTCCTTTGTATTTTGACTTTTAGGTTCAATGTTTAATGCTAGTGGGAACTTGTCCTATGGATGTGCTTTTTTGTTGTTGTTGTTCCCCTTTTTCTTCTTGGGAGAAACTGGGGTGTTTCAGTGACTGTTTTGACCTCTTATCTAGTTAAGGTTCCAGTCAGAACAAGCTAACACTTTCCTGGTGAAGTTAATAAATGTATTGTGTGTTCTTGTCCTGAAATGACTTAAAAGTGTAAAATTTAATTGCAGTGCTAGTCAAAACTATCCATAGGGATTCTACTTAAATCCTATTTTAAAGATCCTATTTTAAAGTATTTAAAAACCAGCTCCAACTCATTATAGACCTTTTATGAATAGGTTTAACTTGTCTTAAAGAAGTCTTTATTGAAAAAATAAAATGTTTCCCCTAATTTTTAACCCATGTTAATTTCAGATTGCCAATAGTAAAAAGGGGTAGCTTTCATTTTTGTGAAAGTACCCTTAATGTTAACGGATATGAATTTGAGCAAGCTCAGGGAGATGGTGAAGGACAGGGAAGCCTGGCGTGCGGCAGTCCATGGGGTCGCAGAGTCGGACATGACTGAGCAACTAAACAACAACCACCCCCTTAATCTTACTTGATAATTTGTCCAGCAGTCATATGAAGACCAGTTTTTTTTTTAAAGAAAGAATTGCACAGTAATTTTATGAAACCTAAGTATTCAACAGGATGGTTCCCACTGCTCTTGTGAATTTCTTTAGAGGCACTGGATGACAGCTTTTATTTCTCTTGAAGTTATAAGAATCTCAGGTCAAAGGGGAAAGTACTTTTGCAAAATGATCAAGTGATTGAGGAAGGAGCTAAACTGTCTTAGGTAAACTTGTGAAGATTACATATAGGAAAGTGTACAGTTCTTAGGTGTATGCTGCTGCTAAGTCGCTTCAGTTGTGTCCGACTCTGTGCGACCCCATAGGTGTATAGTTAAGTGAATTTTTACAAGTGAACACACTTGTATAACCATTACCTGGATCAAGACACAGAACATTATCGGCACCCCAAAAATCTCCTTCATGTCCTTTTTTCCCATTGTTACTTCCTGGATTAGTTTTGACTGTTTTAAGCTTTATGCAACACAGGTTCTTTGTATCTGGCTTCTTTTCCTTTAACACTGAGATATAACCATGTTGTTGCTTATAATAATCCTTCCCTTTGAGTGCTGCATAGTAGTCCATTGTAGAAGTCTGTCACACATTATGTATCTACTTTACTATTAATAAGCATTTGGATTCTTTCCAGTTTTGGAAACAGATGCACTGAGCATTCTTGAACTGTACCTTTTGCTGTACAAAAATGTATTTGCATTTCTATTGAATATATACCAAGAGTGGAATTATGAGATTACAGCGTAGGTGACTAGTTTTCTACAGTGGTTATATCAGTTTATCCTCTAGTAGCCTTGTATGTGAGAATTTGAAAATCCATACATTTTGATTGACTAGTATTTCTATAGAACAGCTGTCCAGTTCTTGGGGTGTTACCATACTAAGATTTCACTCTAATGTCTCAACTTCTGTTCTCAGATATGGCTCGTGGACAGCAGAAGATTCAGTCTCAGCAGAAAAATGCCAAAAAGCAAGCTGGACAAAAGAAGAAACAAGGACATGACCAGAAGGCTGCTGCCAAAGCTGCCTTAATATATACCTGCACTGTCTGTAGGGTAAGGGGAACTGAAATTCATAGCTTCCTACAGCCATACCACCCTGAACGTGACCAGTCTTATCTGAAAGGCACAGCTCTCTCATGGACAGTTCTTTCATTAGGGATTGGTTTGTATAGGTGAAAATTCTGTAAACATAGCAAGATAAATACTTTACTTGAAATAGGAGATTTGAGAGGTAATTGTGTTAGGAATCCATCTTCATTCTTCTGTTCAGTGATTACTTATATACGTGTGTGTGTTTTGTCTGTGCCTTGAGGCACATAAGAATCTTAGTTCCCTGACTAGGTTTTGAATCTCTGTCCCTTGTAGTAGAAGCACAGAGTCCTCTAACCACTGAAACGCCTTAAAACTCCCAACAGTTATATTTTTGGAATAGCTCCTCTGGCCAGACACAGTTCTCTTGGTGTTATTGAGAAGGAATGAACAAAGCAAAAACCCTTTCCTCATGGAGAAAAAAGATGTCTTCTTAAGGGCAGATAAGACACTTTGAACTTCATGAGAAAAGTCAGATTTACATTCTTAATTTAAAGCTATGTAAGATACCTCTGGTTAGATACTTGGCCTTTTTTTTCCCCTTTGCTAAATTTGTAGTTATGTCTACAAAACTAGTGTATATTCACGTTGATGGCTTTGACTGGCATTAATGTGTTTTATTAGATTGAAGAAGAATCGTAACAGCTGCTATTGAGTGCTTACAAAGTGTCAGACACTGAGCCACATGTTTGACATGTATGTGCCCATTAATCACACAACTCCTCTATGACATAAAGTACTTTCATTCTTATTTTACAGAAGAGTAAATTGAGTCATGGGGAGTTAAATAACTTGTGCTGGATCACCCAGCTAGTATGTTGGAGAGCTGGGATCTGAACCCTGGAGGTCCACCTCCGGAGCCCACCTTCTGACCACGCTGCCACGAAGAAGTTTTTCTTAAGTTCCAGGCCAGGGTCTTTTTTTTTGGCCTGTTTAAACTCACTACTTTTTCTTCGTAGTATTTTTATGTTTGGCTGCGAGGGGTCTTTGCTGCTGCCAGTGGACTTTCTCTAGTCGCAGTGACGGGGGCTACTCTGCGGGCTTCTCATCGTGGTGGCTTTTCTTGCTGAGCACGGGCTCTGGGGCACAGGGGCTTCAGGAGTTGCAGCACTCAGGCTTAGGAGTTGCGGGTTGCAGGCCCTTGTGTGTGCGCGTTCAGTACTTGGGATTCATGGGCTCTAGAGCTTGGGCTTAGTTGCTCCACGGCATGTGGGATCTTCCCAGACCAGGGATTAAGCCTGTGTCCCCTGTATTGGCAGGTGGATTCTTATCCACTGTGCCACCAGGAAAGTCTCCTAAGGTCACCACCCTTGAAGTTAGTAGATAAAAGTGCCAAAGGAAAAGTGCATGGTGAGGTTGTTCCAGTTACAACAGACCTTTTTTTTTTTTCTGTATGTCTGGGTAGAATTGGTAGTATGGATGGGAAGTGGCTCAGATGCTCAGTCGTATCTGACCCTTCGTGACCCGACGGACTGTAGCCTGCTAGGCCTCTGTGTCCATGGGATTCTGCAGGCAAGAATACTGGAGAGGGGGTGCCATTTCCTCCACCAGGGGATCTTCCCAACCCAGGGATCAAACCCATGTCTCTTACATCTCCTGCCTTGGCAGGCAGATTCTTTACCACTGCACCACCTGGGAAGCCCATGGTTGGGAAGGGATATTGATAAGACTTGATTAATTCCTGGACTAAAGTTAATCTTTTATTGAAGTCATTACCAATGAAAGAATTCCTAACTCCTTAAAAGTTCTCATTAAGAGAAGAAATCTGTTACATTAAATAATTTGTTTTTATTGAGCTTTGATATATACAAAATAATGAGATTGAGCAAGCTTCAGATTCTGTTTGGAAAGAGACAAGGTAAAAGTAAATTTCACTAAATTACTAATGAAAAAATACTTTGACCTAAAAATACTAGGATATCTCATATAGAACTCAGAACAACAAAAAATGTTTATTTAATGTTTTATCTAATGTAATGTGCTTAAATAATAAATAATTGAATGTCCTTGCCTAGTTAAGTCAGTTCAGTGTAGTATTTGAGGTCTGAAGTACCTAGTACTAAGTTAAACACAGGTACTGAACAAATTAAACTGTAGGTTTTAGTTTCCTTAGCACATAAAATGCAGATAGTAAAAACTGATTGAAGATTACTGGAAGATTGTGTGAAAAGTTTGGTAACAATGCTTAACATGTCCAGTAAATGTTACCTATTGTTTGCTGTTAATCAGGTAATATTGTCTGTGACCCATCCCTTATTCTCTGTGACCCATCCCTTTTTTATACGTGAAATGTGGGATATGCTATGAATTTCTTTGCTACAAAGTCCTTTTCATGTGTCAGCCAGTAAGTTAAGGAATTTAAAAGTGTTTTACAGTAGTTGTTGATCATGAGCAGGCTTAGGATTTTAAAAGCACACTTTTGTTTCATGAATCAAGTCTAACTCTTCTTTTTTACACAATTTTAAAAATTAGACACAAATGCCAGACCCTAAGACCTTCAAGCAGCACTTTGAAAGCAAGCATCCTAAGACTCCACTTCCTCCAGAATTAGCTGATGTTCAGGCATAAAGTTGTTTACAGGTAATTGACATTTTCTTTTGTTAATGTCAGGTTGTATACAAGAGCAGAATTATCTTTTGTAATTGTAAAATTGATTTCTATCTTCTAGCTGAGATTTCATTACTGCCCTCTTTTTAAGTTAACATTTAACTTTGCAATTGTTAGAAGTCCATTTCCCCAGACCATATCCTTTCGGTGCCTTTGAAGCATCTAAGTTTTTACCACTGTAGCCAAAAATGGGATGAGGTGATGCTGTCTAACTCTAGTCCAAGAATGGAAGAGTTTTCAGCTTAAAGAAAATAACCTTTATAAAAGTATTTGAGGATCTTGCTCCCAGAAATGATGCAGACCATAGTCTGAGTGCGGCATTCACTATAAACTGGACAGTCACTTGAAAATAATGTTTGTACTTTTTGTGTGGTTGGATTTTTTTTTTCCTAAATGGTGATGGTATATGTATGAGAATTATTTCTTTTTATATTCATCAAAGATCTGTTTATGAAACTTAGTTGACAGATCTATCAGGCTAACTTCATGGCTTAGGCATGTTTTGCTGTTTTTCAAAGACACTTGAAATACATGTAAATCATATTTATGTAATGCTTACATTCACTGAACATCTTATGTTTTATAGGTGAATACGTGACACCTTTGATTCTTCTACTGTCTCAGACCTTAGGTAACAAACCTGCAGCTGCTTTTCTAACAAACTGTTGATCAGCAAAATAAAGGGGCTACAGAAACACTCATTTTTATGCTGTTCCCTTTTGGGCTTCATGCAAAGACAATTCTGTGTAAATGTACAGTTGACTCTGATTTGGAAATCTGAAAATCAGTCCATCCTTGTTATAAAAAATTTTTTTTACAATTGTAATTATATTGATGTTCATATTGTGTAAAATAACTCATTTAATAAAGTAGTACTTTGATTTTACAACATCACAGGATAAATGGTTTTAGAAATTCTGTTCTTTCTACATTATTTGCCTTATAAAAATCTAATGAATTCATCAGCTGAAATTGCCATCGCAGTTCTTAGGTCCTTTTCTCAGTTCAGGGGCAGGTTCATAGTTAAACCAGAGCAGACTCATTCACTAATTTGTGCACAGGATTTTATTGGCAGTTGCTGACCTAGGTGAAGAATGACTTACCTGCTGCCTTAGTATATTGCAATCGTGTCATTTTTCCCTCTTCCTGTGATTGAGATTGGACTATTTCAGCTTGCTGTGTGACCTGGCTATACCTGCCAGCCAGGTATAGCCTGTAGATAACTGATATATTCTTCAGATTGGTCGGATTGTCAGTGAGCCCTTCTGAAAAATTATGTTCTAAAGTATATGCTACATGAAATAAGCAGCCTGTTGTTAATATAAAATATGATGGAACATTTGTGAACTGGTAAAGCGCTATCTTTTATAAATTATACTTGATTCTTTGAAAATTGTTTAAGTTCTTTGATTTGAAATTGAAGTTCATAATTTTGGAAGGGGTTTTTGGAAGTTAATAACAATTTGGCCAATTTATGAATGGATTTTGCAGTAACGGAAGGATTGGAATGACTTGCGGCTGGGTTAATTCCCAGAACCGTCTCCTTTCTTTCCTTTTTAAGTTAATAGTTGATTTTAGGAGTTTACTTTGTGCTGGTTCCTAAAATCAAAGACTGTGTATAGTATGACTTCCATGTGAACTAGAAAAGTATTAAAATAGGCCAATATCCACATTTTTTTTTTTGACTCTTAAGGATGGGGAAGTGGGTTGGTTCCGATAAATGCAGTAAATCCTACCCAATTAAAAAAGACTAATTTTAGATTTCTTCTAATTTGCTTTTGCCAACTGTTAATACTAAGTGAAACCGCTGTAATTCGGTTTAAATTTTAAAGTTGATTTAATAGGAAGAACATGCAAATATTTACTGGTATTGCTTAGAGCCGCGAATCTGATCCTGTGGATTGATTACAAAATGCATTCCCTCTTTCTGCTGTAACTCATCACTGCGTTTGTTTTATAGCTGTGCATTTTCTGCCCACCTTGTTTGTCTTCAGTGTAAGTTTAAAATAAGATATTTCCAAGAAAAAGCTTCAGTGGTGATAGTTTCTTAGCAACTACTATTCTTATACTCTTACTTTAAAATTGTCATTTTTTCCATGTATTTAATTTCCTCAGTTTCAGATTTATTATCTGTTAATTCCAAATATGTTGGTTACTAGAACATTAGAATTTGCCTAACTGCTTACAGTGGGTATTACAGAAGTTATGGTTAAATTACAATTTTAAAGTTTTTAAAAGTGCTCTGAGCATATGTATGTTTATGTTAGTAACAGATCATTTACAAACCTTTTACAAGTTTTGGGCTTTTTTTTTTTATTTGCTTTATTGACTGTAATTCAGAATAAAAGCATTATGTTCTTGTGTTTAACCCTTTTTAATAAGCAGCTAAAGATACCGTATTTAACTAGATCTCAGTGATAGGGAAATGGCTCCACTGATGTTGATAAGACATTCTTATACTTCCTGTGAGGATTATTAGTGCAGTCCCCTTTTTTTGTGTTTGGCTTAAATCTACTAGAAGAGGAAAATTTTCAACATCTTCATTATTTAATTTGAAGATTCTTTAACAGATGACAGCTTAGTTTGTTATAAAACTGTTATGGTGTCTTCGAAGACTTGATAAAATACACAGAATTGCTCCTATTGTATTCTGTATTACCATTAGTTGCCAAAAGGAATGGGGTTAAGATTAAACTTGTTACCACTCTCTTTCTTATGGATCTACATCCCCATGTTTAACTGACACATTGGGGGCTCAGTTTTGTGCTGTAATGTCTTATTAAAGAAGATATTAAAGAAAACTAAACTAGTCTAATTTCTTCTACATTTTAGGAGGTTTTTATATTGCCTCTTCCCAGTTTAAAAAAATTTCTTTTCAATTCAGAATTGCCTCTTGAGTGTAGAATTGGTAGTTCTAAGGGTGACAGGAGATTTCTTTCATTTTCCAGTGTTTTCCCTTTATCTCTTTGGGATCTATAGGATCCTTAAGAAGAAAGGGAAAAAAGCTTTGCTTAGGACCTTGCTATATTGAATTAGTGGAGGAAATAATTGACTATTAATCTAAAAATAATACTAAAACAAAAAATGCTTAGATCAGTTAATTAAATTGGATAAGTCCTTAAAGACATAGACTCAGATTTGAGCTAACACTTTCTGTGTTATATTAAGCTACTGTGTAGCTGATTAATCACATCATAATTAAAACCTGAGATGTATGTATCATGAATAAGGTAGACTTTACCAGCATTACTATTTTGCCCCTCCAAAACCTTTGTTTTTCATTTTTTAAGTATGTGGATTGTACTGTACCTGTTTTAAAATGTGGTTAATATAGAGGGCTTTTTTTAATAATACAGTGACTCATCCACCACAGTCCAAACTATAACTGAAATATATTTAAACCTCTGTTTCTACATTAACTCATTTGTGCTAGAATTTTCATTTTGGGGGCAGTTTTTGGTATGGTTTAGTTTTGGTCAGAGAATATTCTTTTTAGAGTGTATCACAATGAGGATCAACACTAGGGGGTTGTATTTACTGTGACTTTACATTCTGAGATCTTTCAAGCTAGCTTAATTTTATCTGTTAAAGTTTCAGAAAACTCTTTACTCCCAGTGTAAAGATTTAATAGAACATCTATCTGTTTGGCTGAGAAAATAGATGTTTTATTAATGAAAATACAACTTGTCTTTATTGATTGTGGATTACCATATTAAACTGAAAATTAAATGTCTTCTATTTTAAATGTTCTTTGGCTATGCTGTTTACTAAGTTACCGTCCTTTGGGAGTTTTTTAACTATTGTTTAGCTCCAATTTTTTGTATATAATACAGCTCCAAATTTAAAATCTACTCATAGACTTCAGTCATTTATTTAGATCCATAAGGGTATATCTGTATTGTGAAGTAATTCTGTTAAAATCATATTCCTTTCTAGTCATTTTTTAACTTATACAGTATCATTGTTTCTTACATGATATTAATAATAACAGCTTAGGGTTTGGTAGACAGAAGTATTTCACTTTATCACCACTTGTGTTGTAAAATTCAGAATGGGACCTGCATTTTGGATTCTAATTTATTAAAATTTTAATTAGGAAATAGGCCACATAGTATTTCCTCTAACAATGTTAAGTGTTTCTCAAAATGAGATCTATAGCTAAGGTGACCATCTCTGGTTTGCCAAAGATACCACTTTGGCTTAAATTTTGATTTCATATTAATTTGTATTTAATATCAAAGTAATATTGTATGTAATCTACTTCAAAATCTCAATATTGCCTCATTCACTCATATCAGTTTCTAAGGTCACTGGCCACGCCCCCACAGCTTGTGGCATCTTGGTTACCTGACCAGGCATTGAACCTGGGCCCACAGCAGTGAAAGCCCTGAGTCCTAACCACTGGGCCACCAGGGAATTCCCTGAAGTGCTTTTTGTAAATGTTAAGTTTATTTTATTTTTTAAATGACTGTGGTACCCAGAAATTCTTAAATGGAAATGTGGGATACTGGCAAGGTTTGTCTTTCAAAGGCCTTGAATCTATTTTATTTAATTATTTTAATATATCCTACTAAGACTTAAACATCTGGTAAAATTAACTAGCTTTTAAAACTCCGACATGCCTCTATTCACAGACAGTCATATAAACTTTATATTGTTTGTACCGTATTATTCACTTTGGATTCCTGCTCATCGTTTTATCCAGAGGACTTAAGGGAAGTGGTCAGATGGGTTAAGAGGTACTGCCTGTTGTATAGAACACTTGTACTGAGGAAGGAAGGGAAGTCTGTAGCATTGACTGCAAGTCAGACATCCTCTGGGCTAACCATATTGAAAACTTCTGGTTTTGATATAGGATGCTTCTACATGTTATTTGATCTGGATCTCTGAATTTTTGTTTGTGTGTTTTTCTTCGTGGCGAAGAAGGTTTATTCAGGGAAGAAACACTCCATGCGCAGAATGTGGGCCATCTCGGAAGGCAGGAGAGGCAAGAGCAGCCTCTGAAATTTTTCATAAACTCTTAATTTGGGGATACTTGAGAAGTTGTAAAGGTAGTACTGGAAAGTTCTTGTATCCCTACAGCCAATTTCACTGTACCCTAATATTGTAATCTTACATTATTCTCTCTGTCAGAACTGAGAAACCATCGCTGGTATGTTATCAGCTGCAGTTTGTGTGTAATACCCTTTTTGTGTTCCAGGATCCAGTCCAGAATACCACACTGTATTTAGTTATTTTGTGTTTTTGGTCTCCTGTGGCCTGTGATTGTTTCTCAGTCTTTGCCGTATTCCTTATGACCTTCACAGTTTGGAGGTGCATGCAGGTATATTGTAGAATGTCTCTCAGAGTGAATTTGTCTTTTTTCTCATGGTTACATTGGGGTAACAGTTGTTTGGGAAGAAAACCACAAAGGTGAAGTACCCTTCACCTGTCATCTCGGAGATTAATGATCCCCACGCGACATCACTGGTGATGTTAACCTCTGTCCCTCGGTTAAAGTGCTGTGGGTCATGTTTCTCCACTGGAACATCACTATTTTTTTCTTTCCATAGGCTGTCTTTTTAAAGTACTGGGATGTCCAGCCCTTACTCAAGGGGAGTGGGGATTTAGCTCCACCTGCTGGAGGGGAAAATATGTACATTATTTGAAATTCTTCCGTAAGGAGGAATTGTTCTCCACATTTGTGTATTCAGTCATTTATTTATATCCCTGTGGATTCGGTACTCTTATTTTGCTATCCAGATTATTCTGGCTTGGCCATCGGGAACTCTTGCACATTGCCTCACACGCCCCTTTGACATGCCCCATTCGCTTTTGAGCATTTCCTTATTACTGTGGGAAGCTCCGGGCTAATCTGGAAGGAGCTATTTCTCCAAAGAGACCTGATTTCTTTTATTGGAGAATGGTATTTAGAAACCAAGATCTGGGCACTGGATATGAGGGGTTTTGTTTTTATTTCTGAAATGTTCAACTGTTTTCTACCATTAATATTATGTGTGGGTTGTGCGGAAGAAAAATATTGTTCTCCCAGATCTTTAGGCAGTAGACTATGAATGAGTAGTTTTCAAAACTGCCCATCATTACTGAAGCGTGCTCTTTAAAAAATTTGTCGTTTTCCTTTTTTGCTTTTGTTTCTTAAAGCATTCTGTTACTGACATTTGTTGAGAATAATAATGTGACGTTGTTCTGTAAACTGTAAAGTGTTAGTCACTCAGTCATGTCCAACTCTTTGTGACCCCATGGACTGTAGCCCGCCAGGCTCCTCTGTCATGGGATTCTCCAGGCAAGAGTACTGTAGTGGGTTGCCATTCCCTTCTCCATACAAATTGTAAAGCATTATATAAAAGCGATGAGTTATTATAGAAAATGTAATAAAGTTCCCTAGTCTTTAGAAATTAAAATTTGTTTTAAGGGATATCATGTTTATATAATTTTAGGCTATATTAAGTGCTCTGCATGTCCTAGAGACATTAATGTCGACAGGAATACGTAGGAAGGAGATAGTGCGTGGGTTGGAGAGGTTGGCCTGTGCTGGGAAGGAGCAGTGCACGGGGAAAGCAGAGTCAGGGTGGCTGGGTGAGCTCAGGCGAGGACAGAAAGTGAGCAGGCAGCCAGAGCACCAGGCTTGTGAATGAGAGCTTTTGAGTCCACGGCTCAGAGTGGGAGCAGGCATTCGAAGGGGAGCAGATTGTGCGACGCGCCTACCCTGCAGTGAATAGCTCTTTTTACTCCCAACACCACGCGGCCCCTTTCAGGGTTTGGGGACAGGGAAATGACATGTTACTAGGATTAATATTCAACAGTGAGATCTGGTGTTGGTACTGTTTTGATAGAGATCTTTTTACAACCTCTTGCACTTTCCCTGTCCATAATTGAACTGGGGATTATTCAGTGTCATTAAGAATGCAGATTTACAGGTAGACTTTGTTCTGCTATAGTGCAGTGGTACTGTGAGGATCCAAAAACCTGTGTTTAGGGAGGTTTGCCTCTGCTCTAAATGGCCCCAGACAACAGCAAGTCTGTGATATTTGGGTCGGCAAGATCCCTAGAGAAGGCAATGGCAACCCACTCCAGTATCCTTGCCTGGAGAATCCCATGGACGGAGGAGCCTGGTAGGCTATAGTCCACTGGGTCACAAAGAGTCGGACACGACTGAGTGACTTCACTTTTACTATAAAAGTAATACATTTTCATTATCTATTGAATTCTGGGGAATATAGTAAAGTTTAATATTAAAACATCGTAACAGAAACTTTTTGGTGAATATTCTGTCTCATATACACACATATATACCTGTGCATACATGGTAAATATATTTAAGTTAATAACACACTTGCATGTGATTCTTTGCATATTATGTTTTTGTGCTGTGCCGTTTCACTAACGTTATAACAAGTGGAGTTTTCTTCATATAAAGTTCATAAGTGAATTTTTGTGGAGTCAGTCCCTAGGTTCAAAAGACCCCCTGGAGGAGGGCATGGCAGCCTACTCCAGTATTCTTGTGTGGAGAATTCCATGGGCAGAGGAGCCTGGCAGGCTACAGCCCATGGGGTCACAAAGAGTCGGACACGACTGAGTGACTGAGCGCGTAGCATAATGATCCATAGGGTAGATTTGCTGTAGGTTTTTTTGGTCATATAATAATTGCCCTGTTGTTGATCATTTAGATTTTCTCAAATTTATGCAGAAGGCTTTGTTTCCACATTTAGAATTCAGCATCATAAACTTTAAAGCTCATGCAAGGAGATAGGTCATGATTCTGAAGAATGTGTTGTACTTTTTAAAATAGAAGATGAGAAAGAGCCTGAGCAGAAGGCTGGTAGCAGAAGGGAGCAGGAGCATGCTATGCTTGACCTTGAATATTATTGCATCCCCTTTTTGGATACTCTTCCTTGGATTTGGTAGCTTAAGCATGGTGTATTGTATTTCCTTAATTTGTAGTGGAGCTTGAGCATCTTAATTATATGAAGTACAAAAGTTATAGGATCTGTCTACACTATTTCTGGACATCTTAACAGATAAAGTATAAAACCACAGTTTGCATATAAGGCTTACTTTTTATTCAAGGGTGATAAAATTTGCTTGATTTATTGATATCTGCCTGTTAGAAAGAAAAGGACAGTAATTTTTATTATGTGAATTCAATTTACAGTAACAGAATAGGCTTTTGTGTTTCTAGATCTTTTTAGATTTCTCATAAAAATGGAGAAATAGATTTCTCAACCATATAGACTGTATTTAAGCCTGGGTTTGAGTAGCATTTTTTTTAAATGTGCTAAATGTGGAAAAGAGGAATACATAATAAACATGAAACATGCCTCAGTTCAGTTCAGTCGCTCAGTCGTGTCCGACTCTTTGCAACCCCATGAATTGCAGCACACCAGGCCTCCCTGCCCATCCATCACCAACTCCTGGAGTTCACTCAGACTCCTGTCCATCAAGTCGGTGATGCCACCCAGCCATCTCATCCTCTGTCATCCCCTCCTCCTCCTGCCCTCAACCCCTCCCAGCATCAGGGTCTTTTCCAATGAGTCAACTCTTCGAATGAGGTGGCCAAAGTATTGGAGTTTCAGCTTTAGCATCATTCCTTCCAAAGAACACTCAGGACTGATCTTTAGAATGGACTGGTTGGATCTCCTTGCAGTCCAAGGGACTCTCAAGAGTCTTCTCCAACACCACAGTTCAAAAGCATCAATTCTTTGGCACTCAGCTTTCTTCACAATCCCAACTCTCACATCCATACATGACCACTGGAAAAACCATAGCCTTGACTAGACGGACCTTAGTTGGCAAAGTAATGTCTCTGCTTTTGAATATACTATCTAGGTTGGTCATAACTTTCCTTCCAAGGAGTAAGTGTCTTTTAATTTCATGGCTGCAGTCACCATCTGCAGTGATAAAGTCTGACACTGTTTCCATTGTTTCCCCATCTATTTCCCATGAAGTGATGGGACCAGATACCATTATCTTCGTTTCCTGAATGTTGAGCTTTAAGCCAACCTTTTCACTCTCCTCTTTCACTTTCATCAAGAGGCTTTGTAGTTAGTTCCTCTTCACTTTCTGTCATAAGGGTGGTGTCATCTGCATATCTGAGGTTATTGATATTTCTCCCAGCAACCTTGATTCTAGCTTGTGCTTCATCCAGCCCAGAGTTTCTCATGATGTGTACTCTGCATATAAGTTAAATAAGCAGGGTGACAGTATACAGCCTTGATGTACTCCTTTTCCTATTTGGAACCAGTCTGTTGTTCCATGTCCAGTTCTAACTTGCTTCCTGACCTGCATATAGATTTCTCAAGAGACAGGTCAGGTGGTCTGGTATTCCCATCTCTTTCAGAATTTTCCACAGTTTCTTGGGATCCACACAGTCAAATGCTTTTGTTGTAGTCAAGAAAGCAGAAATAGATGTTTTTCTGGAACTCTCTTGCTTTTTCCATGATCCAGTGGATGTTGGCAATTTGATCTCTGGTTCCTCTGCCTTTTCTAAAACCAGTTTGAACATCTGGAAGTTCACGATTCGTATTGCTGAAGCCTGGCTTGGAGAATTTTGAGCATTACTTTACTAGTGTGTGAGATGAGTGCAGTTGTGTGGTAGTTTGAGCATTCTTTGGCATTGCCTACCAACTATTAAAAATAATGTTAAGGAGACTAAATTTTAGAAGGGCAAAGTTCCTGAAAAGCAGTAAATAAAAATAATTTACTTGTTTCAGTTAAGTCACAATAACAAGGAATGGGTGTTGGGTAGTGCTGCTTTAGCAAGTCCTATTGATACGCCATGTATTTTGTGAAAGTCTCACTGGAAATGAAACGAACCCATGATAATGAAATACTAGAGGGACACATGATCTCATTGAATGTTAAATTTGGCTTTGATTATAATCACAACTCAGCTGTATAAATTTACAGAATTTGATACTCAAATCTTAACTGTCATTCTAGGATGAGATGCTACCCAGGTGAGAAGCTGCCCAGAGGCTAGAGATAGATAATTTGTGTCTTGATTTTCAGAAAACACAAGAGAGAATGTTAAAGAAAGTGTAGGATGGGAAATGTGCTCTTAGTCACTAGGTAAATGTGTACATCATCTTTTTACTGCGAACCTCCCTTTTCCTCACTCGGACTAATGTCCTGTGTAGTTCAGTCACACCCCCTTCTTCTGAAGCTGTTAGGTAAGGTCTCCATCACCCAGCAGGCGCACACATACACCTGGGCCGTGGCTAAGTCCTGCACCTGAGGCTGCGGCGCGTGCTCAGAGCCTGCCCCTTCCACTGCCTTGACGCCGAGGCTCCTGCTCTGTGAGTTACTCACTGTCCTGAGTAACGCACTACCCCTTTCTTGCCTCCACATAGTTTTTTCTGCCTTGTAATTAGGGTGTCAGCTTTCTTCTCTGTATTTTGAGGCCTGTCTCTGACATCCTGATGCGTTCCAGTTCTCTCCTGGCCACCTGGAGTAGTCTTCTACTGTTGCAGCATTATGTATACTGTTCTTGTAGGGTTCTTGAAGAATTGGCTTATTTTTGTGTCTACCTGAATGCTAATGGCAGAGCATGGCAGCTGTTTTCCAATGGAGCATTCCCTAAATTGCCAGAAGCCATTCGCAATGCTTTTGTAGAGTATTCTTTTTAAAACTTTGGATTTACTTTTTTGGGGGGGGGGGATTTACTTTTTTTTGGTGACTTAGCCCATAAAGAGTACTTGTTACAGGCAATGCTGTACATGTAGAATACTTTATAGTTTACAAAATATTTGTCCTTTTATGACATGCATGTAGAAATATACTTCAGATCAAGGAGCAGGTTGATAACGTCTTAATTTCAACAAGGCAGCGTAATTTATTGTAATCAGGATAGCAAGATTTCATACAGGTAGTAGTACATTTGAATGGACTTTGTGAACTTTTGTATTGATGGGATTAATAGATATGTGTCAACATGTCAAATTCCATAAAGCCCTGTGCTGTCCAGTGTAACCTGTGTGTGTGTGTTACATGCACATGTATATGCATGTGGTCAGTTTACAGAGGACACACAGTTTGGAGGGAAACTAAAAGAGAAGTCTTAGAGGCTGAAACACAAGTCTAACCAAGAAGAGCGCAGTTTACGTGGGAGACATGTACATCTAGTTAGGATTTATAGAAATTGCCTTTGCAAGCCCAAAATTGGCACAGGAGTCTGTCTCAGCATTTTTTTTTTTTATGTGAGAACCAGTGTGTCAGTTTATTGTAGGTTTTTAGGAGTCAAGCATGATTTATCTGCTTTAAAAGATAGGAACGCAGCTTTTAGTGTTGTTGAGTCGCTCAGTCATGTTCGACTCTTTGTGACCCCATGCACTGTAGCCAGCCAGGCTCCCCTCTGTTTATGGGGATTTCTTAGAGGAGCCTGTCGAATGCGGTCCATGGGGTTTCCTAGGCAAGAATGCTGGAGTGCGATGCCATTCCCTTCTCCAGGGGATCTTCCCGACCCAGGGATCGAACCCACATCTCCTACATTGCAGGTGGATTCTTTACTGCTGAGCCATCAGGGAAGTCTGAACACATTAATCACGCAAAGCCATCTTCATTCATTGACAGCCGGTTGTCATTTTAAAATTATTTTTGGCTGTGCTGGGTTTCCATTGCTGCATATGGGCTTTCTCTAGTGACAGCGATCTGAGGCTACTCTCATTTGAGGTATACAGCCTCCTCAGTGCCATGGCGTCTCATCGCAGAGCGTGGGCTCGGTGGTTATGGCTTGCGGGCTCTGTAGCTGGTGGGCTTCAGTAGTTTTGCCACACAGGCTCAGTAATTGTGGCTCATTGGGTGTGTTTGCACTGTGGCATGTGTAGTCTTCCCAGACCAGGGATCGAACCCACGTCTCCTGCATTAGCAGGCAGATTCTTCGTCCGCTGTACCACCAGAGAAGTCCAGGAACATTATCTTCTAAGGAGTTGTGACCCTGGTCTCAGGATTTAATGAAGGTCAGGTTCTTGATGTCTCATTGCAAAAAGAATTGAGTGAGAGACAAAGTGATTGGTAAGAAGTGGATTTATTTAGAGAGAAACGCTCTCCACAGAGACAGAATGGCCCATCTCAGAAGGCAAGAGGCTTTGTTGTTTTTAAATGAAGCACTCCATTCAGTGAAAGAAGAGGTCTGAGATGGAGAGTAGATAGTTGACTGCTTTAGCAACCTTCCAGGGGTCTCCCTTGCAGTGAGGAGGTAGAAAAATCATTGCAGTGCCTGGATCTATACAGTAGATTATGGCTTAGATAATGGATAAGATAATGGCTTGCTTTCTGGAATGCCATGGAATGGGCGTCTCTTCCCCAAAGTTCTTAGCAAAGAGGTTGCCCAGTCATGTCTGGGCAGTGCAACAAGATTTTCCAGCATTTGGAAAATCTATCTACTTTCCCTCTTGCTCTTGTATTTTGATCAAGTTTCGTCACCAGGAAAATAGAAAACGTAGTGGAAAGAATTGCTCTTATTATTTTTACATAAGTGCTTGATCTTTAGTTGTCCTCATCTTTCTCAGATACAAGTTTTAAATAGGGGAGTATTGAGTCAGGATAGGAGACAGAATACCTTGATCACATTTGGATTTGAGAATACCTTGATCACATGTGACAACAGGGTGTATTTATGGTCAGTATTCTAATAGATTCCTAGATGTCACACTTAGTGTTTCTTTTTATCACAAATAGTATTGTAATACTGTAAATATTGTTTGTCAAGAACATTCTTCTTGTCAGTGGACTCCACATTTAAATTACAGGTTCTCTTTAAAAAAATCCATATGCTACTAATGTATTTATTGATCACATGCATGTACTTAGTAAATTATCTTACATTAAATCGGAGAAGGCAATGGTACCCCACTCTAGTACTCTTGCCTGGAAAATCCCATGGATGGAGGAGATTGGTAGGCTGCAGTCCATGGGGTCGCTAAGAGTTGGACATGACTGAGCGACTTCACTTTTCACTTTTCACTTTCATGCATTGGAGAAGGAAATGGCAACCCACTCCAGTGTTCTTGCCTGGAGAATCCCAGGGACAGGGGAGCCTGGTGGGCTTCTGTCTATGGGGTCGCACAGAGTCAGACACAACTGAAGCAATTTAGGAGCAGCAGCACCTGAAATATACATGCCTAACTTTGGAAACCATTGCTCTTCGACATAGAAGTTGGGATCTTGATTTCCCATTTGTTATTAAGCTGAAGAGTTTCTGGAAACTTTCAGGCGCCTAGATCTATGTAAATTTGTAAAAGGATATGAAATGTAAAAAGGGGCCAAGCCATGTATAAAATGTTTTGCAAACCATGTGAAAGAGTGTTAGATACTTGCCCTTGAAAAGTGGACTGGTAAGGGGTGGATGGCACCTTCTTTTGAGTATTTAGTACATATAGTTTGGAACATGATGCTGGACTTAGAGAAGTCAGACTGAAGAGAGAGATTTGTATTAATATGTATAAAGGTGATTTTTGAAACCTTAGAAATAGATCATATCTTTGAGGCAGTATATAGTAAAAAGAGCAAGCAGCTGAGTATAAAACTTAGGAGAGTTTAGAGGATGGGTAGAGAAGGAGCTGGAAACCATAACTGAAAGAGTAGTCGAAGGGGTCCTCGGAGATACAGGCTTGAGGAAGAGAAGAGCGAAGGCTGGGTGGTCAGGGCTGTATACTACCATTAATTTCATGAGTGCCGCTTTGCACCAGTATGGAGTCAGCACGTTCTTGACCTTGGAATTCATTTTCCAGATGCTGCCCTGGGGTTGAGGGAGTGCCGTTTCAGGACCTGGAAGGGATGGAAGCTGAGTGGCAAAGAACGGGCAGGTGTAGACCACCGACTGGGAAAGCGAGGCAGTGTCACATGGCCGGTGTCCATCCAGGCCATCAGGGCCTTTCTCTGAGCGGCCTAAAGCACTGACAGCCTGGGAAACCTGTTTGTAGCTGCCAGAGAAAAGTACCAACCATTTAAAAGGAACTGTGAGGACATTCAATTTTTAGGCCTAATCAGCTTAATTTGTAATTAAAATGTAAAATATTTAGAAATAGCCTCTGGACACATGCTCTTGGTTGGTTCTGCCTTTCGGAATGTGTACACTGTACTAGCCTTCATTGGTGGCGTGAAAATAGAGTAACCTCGACGCAGCTACCCGTTGTTGGTTGAACAAGGTAATGCAGACCTTGTGATATGCTCTCTGGCCTCGGTTTAACCCCTGAGATCCATTTTACTCTTATTTACTTTTGGCTGCACTGGCTCTTCTTTGCTACACGCGGGCTTTCTGTAGCTGCAGTGCACGGGCTTCTTATTGCAGAGGCTTTTCTTGCTGGGGAGCACGGGCTCTAGGCACTCGGGCTTCAGTAGATGTGAGTTGCTGGCTCCCGGGCACTCAGGCTTCAGTAGATGTAAGTTGCTGGCTCCCGGGCACACCGGCTTCAGTAGTTGTGACTTTCTGGCTCTTGGGCACTCAGGCTTCAGTAGATGTGAGTTGCTGGCTCTTGGGCACTCAGGCTTCAGTAGATGTGACTCGCTGGCTCTTGGGCACTCAGGCTTCAGTAGTTGTGACTCGCTGGCTCTTGGGCACTTAGGCTTCAGTAGATGTGAGTTGCTGGCTCTTGGCCACTCAGGCTTCAGTAGTTGTGACTTGCTGGCTCTCGGGCACTCGGGCTTCTGTAGTTGCAGCACAAGGGCTCATTAGCTGTGGCTCAAGGGTTCTAGAGCTCAGGTTCAGTAGTTGTGGCACTCGGGCTTAGCTGCTCCACAGCAAGTGGAATCTTCCCGGAGCAGGGATCGAACCTGTCCCCTGCACTGGCAGGTGGATTCTTACCCACTGCTTCACCAGGGAAGTCCCCGTTTTACTCTCCTAAGTTAAAAAACGTAGCAATGGTTATTTTCTCGAAAAACTCCTGGAGGTAGAATTTTCAAAGTACACACACTAGCTCTCCATCAACATCAGTTACAAGATCATGTGCCCACAGTGTTTGCCTGGGGAAGTGGTGGAGGGGCTGTGTGGAAGATCTTGGCAGCACTGGGAAGAGTTGTTGGTTTTTTTTTTTAAGTAGATTGAAGTGTTTTTGTTTAGGTATAGAGCCCTTTGAATGGTGGGTAGTGTGCAGTGTACTAATGTGTGGTTTCCAGCTGTGAGAAGCTAGTTATTAACTAGTGATCCTGTTACATACCAAAATTGGTAGACTGTTTATGAATTAGGATGGATTCAGTCAGGACCATCCCCCACAAAAACCCCACTTAGTTGTATTTCAGTGTGCGCTCTCCAGAGAGAAAGAAAGCCACCAAGTCAAGAGTCATATGTGTCAGACATGTGAATGTCAAATGGCATGTGTCTAGTAGCAGGAAGGAAATACTTTGGAGTCACTGATCTCAGCCTAGAGGTAAACCTGGGTTAAAATCCATCACTGTCATTTAGAATCTAAGTGTCTTTAGTAAACTCAAGTCATGCCCCTGAATCCTCACAGTCCACCTCTCTAAAATGAGGGCAAGTTGGGCAGTGAGCACTGAACACAGTAGAAATTAAAACAGAAACATCTCTTGTCAGCCACCCCCACGGCAGCACACCCTGGGAAGGCAGCTATGCAAGTGCATTGCTGGACGAGGCCGTCCGTCTGGATGGGTGTGGGTGTTGCAGATATTTGAAGATTGTAATATTTTGAATGAATAGCAGTGGGAAAATTCTTTAGCTCTTAAATGCTTTGGAATTTTTCTTCAAAGTCAGCTAATTTTTTTCTTAGTCTTGTTGGGGATAAGTTTTAGTTCTTCATGGTAAACAGGTCAACTAATACATACAGATATAAGAATAAGTAAAATTCCTTATTTTTTAATTTATACAAATTATGCAAATGGTTTGCCTTTTGTTCTGGTTTTGTTGACTGGTGGGTTGATTAGTTTGTGGTTTTGCTTTACATATTCAAAATGGTACTATTGTTTTTAATGATTTGTTTGCATTGTGTATAGCTAGAAATGACCATTGGTCAACTTATTGACAACAATGACAAAGACTCTGCTCCTAAACGAATCTGGGTCACTGTGACATAAAACACCTTGCAAGCTCTGACTACGAAGCCCACCAACTCTGTGTAAAACCAGACTCGGCTTGTTCTAAAAGGGTCTAATAAGAGAGACTTCCACTTTAACAAAATGCCACCAACTGCTGGTATGAGCAGAAGCTCCAGTATGAGGGAGGCCTGCAGCATGATGTCACAGCTCAGCTTTCACTGCCATTTCTGTGAGAATGTCAACATGACCATAGAAAGCGAAATTCACTCGTATTTTTCATTTGGTTCTTGAAAGTCTTCTAAGTATAGGCCTAAGGGAATAAATCTTGTTGTGGGCTGTTGTGACTACCATCAGATTTCTGGGAGAAGACAAATTAAAAGGAAAATGCATTTCAAAGACTTCTGTGCATCATGACAATGAAGTGATCTTCAACCCCAAGTATACGGTTTTGCGCGCTCATTATTCTAAGCTGATTCTCCATTAAAGTAATTTAAACTAAAAGAAGGAAATAGTCCAGTATCAGACATTGCCACTTAAAGGGTTCAAACTAGTTGGTGCCCGATTAACCTGTGTCCAGAACTGATTTTTAGCTGTACCAGCCAGTATGGCCCTGCCAGTTAATCAGTTAGGAATAACCACTGGCCTGTGATGCCCACTGCTTCAGCCATCCTGTCCTCAGCCCCCACCAGCCTCCTCATGTTGGAGGGCTGGCATCTGACCCAGATGGGGCTTGTTAGACCGCAGGCCAACACCCGCCTGGCATCTGGTCTGATTAGCCCATCCCCTACTAGTTGTTACATACCCTATTTGGAATGTTCATCCCTTTCTGTGTCAGGGATGCCTGAATGGCACAGCAGTGGGTAATCCAAAACCCTCTGTTTGGCAAGTTTTTTGTTAGCATTGAATACAGAAAAGTAATGTATGATTGAAATGGTCAAGTGCAAAACTGCTGGGCACACCGAACCTCAGGCAAAACATCGCATGCTTGCTTAACTCTTAACTCTTCTGCCCTACCTTTTCTCTCTTAAACACACGATTTTTTTTTCCCATTGCATCCTGAGAGGACACCGCTCGTTTTGTCTTTTTATCATTCGATCTTAACATGGGTACCTTAAGTCATGTAGCGTCAGTGTCAACAGAATACTGTCAGTGAAAGGTCGATGTCAGATTTGATTTTCCCAAGCTGCTGTCTTAACACTGACATCCATTCATTTTTAAGGAAAGCTAAAGTGTAACTCTGCCCTGTGGTTTACTGCTTCTATCAAACCTTTTTCACTGGTCTCCCAAAGATGCAGCAATCTATTATTTAAAATTCTGACCGTTTGGACGAGGGGCGGGGCAGAGATCGTTGTCATTTGGAATGAAGCAGTATGGTGTGAGAGTTTAGAACACGGGCTCTGAACTCACCTGTGTTTGAGTTTCAGCCTGCCCCTTTCCTGCATGACCTTAGGTAAGTCTCTCAACCTAGCCATGAAATAAGGACGATAATACTGTGCTGGGTTAATTACCTCTTAAAATGTGATAGAAGTGTGAAGAGCAGTGTGTGCCCTCAGTCACATCCAACTCTGCGACCGCAGGGACCGCGCAGCCCTCCAGGCTCCGCTGTCCCTGGGCTGCTTCAGGCAAGAATGCTGGAGTGGGTTGCCGTTTCCTGCTCCCCGGGATCTTCCTCACCCACGGACCGAATCTGTGAATCCTGCATTTGCAGGCAGATTTTTTTACCCCAGGGTCACCTGGGAAGCCCGTAGAGCAGAGTATTTGATCAGTGTGAGACCAAGCACAATAAGCCACCTAACTGTCCGACCCCACACAAGCTGTGTGAATATTTGGTATCTGAATTGTTGGAGAGTATCAGGTGACTTTGGGACCTCTTGATCCTTCTGAGTTTCAGCAAAATGCAGATAATACCTCCCTGCCAATGTTGTTTTGAGGCTTAAATGGGATATCCCACATAAATGGGATAACGTGTAAGAACCTGTAGGACAGTTTACTCAACAGATAATTACTGAGTGCCTTTATGGAGTACAACATTGAAGCAAATGGTTGAGGTATCCATGGAATTTGCACAGAGTAAGACTAAACCTTAATTTTTCAATCAGTGGAGGCAGAGAAATGCCACTTAGACACTTGTATATACTTGAAAGTGTTAGTCGCTTAGTCACATCCGACTATCTGTGACCCAGTGGATTGCAGCCCACCAGGCTCCTCCGTCCCCGGGATTCTCCAGGCATGAATACTGGAGTGGATTGCCATACAGGTTATAAAAGCACATATACTTCTCCTTCCTGAGGAGAGCAGGTTTCAGTCTCACAAAATTACTAAAGCTTTCTAGACACCAGCTGCTACAAAGATTATGTTACTAGAACCAAAACAAGGGGCAAGAGTGGTGACGGAGGGACTCATAGATGCCTGAGCAAGGGCCTGAGTTGTGCCAGTCAATCATGTCTGCAACTCCTGTGGAGACAAATGTCAAATGAAATCCAGACTGTACAGCTAGTGATCCGGAGCCCTGGCGGGTGGGGGGTGGTAAACCAAGGCTCCAGGGCACAGCTGGTATTTTTTAATCTCCTAGTTGAAGGTCATGCCTGGAAGGGGTAAGGGAAATGAACAGATGGTTTTATACATATTGTCAAATAAGAGTGTTTTTTTTCCTGGACCTTGGTTTATAGTATCAATAGTTCAGGGTTCTGAAGGGGCCCCCAGAAACTGTTGCCAAAACAGGATCGGAACTTTTGTAACAGGTCAGGATGGGAGCCTGTGAAGAATAAAAGGAGAAGGGCAGGAACAGGTTATGAAAGCCTTCAGACCCTGGTGCAGTTCTCACACCCATGAGGGGAGGAAGGGGAAGAATTAAGTAGAAAACTCCTCAGATTGCAGTGCATTTCGGAGAAAGCTTCTCCCACACTGATTAGGGTGCCCCCAGAGATAGCCCAGGAGAGGAATTGTGTGCAGGGCAGGGGTGATCAAGCTTTGTACTCTTGCTGAGCTGTCAGGGCAGGGGTCAGGGTGGGGGGACAGCCTCGTGTGACGACAGTAGTGTGGGTCAGAACAGTCCATAGCTGGGGCTGCCACTCAGCCAGACTTGCCTGTAGCTGAGTTTAGCAGCGCACTGCAGGGATGCTACACACCCTAAATTGCATACCTTTTTTGAGGAACTGTGGCAGATGATGGTTGGCCCTTAAGAATCCTATAGGTGAAAGGACCCACATCTAGATCATTGTTAAATTTTGATTGCCTACATATCAGACACTGGGGGTGCCACCCTGAGCGTGAGAGCAGGGCCTCTACCTTCATGCCGTTTGTAGTCTGCTGGGCAGACAGGTCTGTGGATGCCGTGAGGGTATCACAGGTATGTGCTCCTCTCTGTAGGGTGGTCACCAGGTTCCTCTCCGGAGGCAAGCACAGGGGCCCCGAGGCAGGGAAAAACGTATTCTAGAAGTGGGAAGACGTTTATAGGCTGGAGTGAAGCAAACGCTCCAGGGATGGTATGGCATGGGCTGGGGCGAAAAAGCAGTCCGGAGGCAAGGCTTTTGTGGGCCGTGGTGAGGCTTTGGGACTTTATTTTAAATGCAAATGGAAGAACCAAAGATGTTCAGAGAGGGAGAGTGACATGTTAACGACTTACATCTTCTCAAGAGTGTTCTTCCTGCCTTGCGGATGATCATCTGGAAGGTGGCCAGTGTGATCATGGAGACAGATTAGAACCTATGATTGTAAACCAGATGAGTTGTTAGGAGATTTGGACCTGAGTGTGGGCGCTAGAGAAGGCGACCAGCATAGAAAGGTATTCTAGAGGTAGGACCGTCTGAGCCTGCTGATGGCTTCTCTGTGGACGGAAGAGAAGGAGGAATCCAAGGTGACTGTCAGACCAGCTGGGTAGATGGTGATGCCATGGACTGAGATAGTAGAGAATATGAAAGAAGGGACAGATTTGGGAGGAGTTTCCCAGAAAATTAACAACTCAGCTTGGGACACATTTGTCTGATGCACATAAGCCAAGTGGGAACATCACATATATTATTCTTGAAGCTTATATGTTAAGGTGGCCATATGATTCTGGGGGAGAAGTTGGGCTGGAGACGTAAATTCCAGAGTTGTCAACCTGTGGGAGGTGTTTAAAGCTATAGGACTGGATGAAGTCACTGAGGGGAAAAGGTCATAAGCCCAAGCCCTGGGGAACCCCAACATTCAGAGGTTAGGTAGAGGAATTAGAATCAGCGAAGGAGAGAAGGACCGGGGAGAGGGGGTCCACCAGATCAGAGTGGAGGATCCTTCAAGGTGGGGACACTGGCTGTCCTGTGCCTCAGAGGCCAAGGCCTGCAAGATGAAACATGAAACCTGGCAACACCAGTGCATGTCGGCGATCTTAACACATTCTTCACACAGGCATTTTCAAGTGAGTGGTGAGGACAGAAACATCTAAGTCTTCACCCCGCTTTGCCGGGATTAGAGTCTCAAACAAAAAGAAGAAAAGCCGCCACCAGCCACGGGGTGGCGGGGCCCAGGTCAGCAGGGGCTCCACTGGCTCGGGGCGGTCAGGGTTGGCTGGGCTCTCAGGGACTGGGCGGCGGGTTTCCTGTCCGCAGGGAACCAACGTCCAGGAGTCCTAGGACGTTGGTCTGAGCGGTGCCCTCAGCTGTCCCTGACCAGCTCCAAGATGGTCAATCTGAGGCCCTAAAAATGTTGACTAATAGTCTGGCTTCTGAGGACTGGAATGAAGGAGGAGCAAGAGGCCTCCTCCCACTTAGCAAATGGGAGCAGCGGCTGCAGGAAGGACACAGCCAGCCAGCACTGGGGCCTCGGGCACGTTAGGACTCGCTGAAACCAGCAGCAAGGTCTGGCCCTGAGATCCAGCTACCCTGAGGGCCTCCTGGACGCAGGGCAGAAAGCTCCGCTGCAGGTCAGCACAGTGAGGCGGGAGCCCAGACCATCTCTTGTGATCTTTTTGTAAGGGTTTCCCAAACTCTTGATTGCCTTTGACAAAGAGATAACCTGAGGAACAAGCGTCATGCCAGAATGAGGGACTCCTGGCAGGGACCAGGATTCTCCCTGTGAAGGTCAGGGAAGACTTGTCAGAGATGCAGTAACTTCACCAAGAAGACGTAAGTTGAAATTTGAGAAGGTGGGAAAACCACTCAGGTGAAGCTGTAGGCTTGGCTATTTATTCATCAGAAAAGAGGCGGGACACAGCAAGCAACCCCTTAATTTGCATGGAAAAAGTAGGAAAAGAATGATTTCAAGTTAGGAGATTGTATATTAAGCAAAGGGAACTTGGGATGCTAACACCTGGAAGAAATCGGTATTTCCCAAATCCTGAAACAGAGGGCTCAGACTGGAATATGGAAACCCTGAAATAAAAGGAGGCAGAGGGGCAGGGAATGTCAAGAAATGCTAGAAGTACCGAGAAAGCCAGAACCCTGCTTCAAGTGCAATGGGGAGTATTTGGGTGGAGATGAGAGGAGAGGAGCAGGAGAGACCTCACCATGGGCGCTCTATAAAACTCACCGCAGGCCAGTACCAGTGTCTGTAGGCCCGGGCTTCCTCCTCCTGAATCTGAAGGGGGTCCAAGATATGGTAAAAATAAAAATGTATTTCAGCTCTTGAAACCCTTACTAGAATGTTCAAAAGAGTGCATTTGCTGGGTTTTTGAAATGTTGGTTTCATCTTTGAGAAAACGAATGAAAAATGAGGGTCAACTATCTAGATACGCTTCTCATCAAGAAGAAAAAAATGCATCATTGTCTAATTCACAATGACGTAGAAAGGCACTGGGACCAACAGTGTGAAAGCTGTTTTGTTTTTTTTTTTTTTGATGTATGGCAAAACCAATACAATATTGTAAAGTAATTAACCTCCAATTAAATAAGTTTATATTTTAAAAAAATCTTCTGTTTTTTGAAAACAAAAAGAACAAAAGCTGTGCCCAGCTTCTGGGGAGAGCCTGAATACAGAGACCATGCTCCAGCGCAAGATGGCATCCAGCTCTGTGGTCTAGAAGCTTGCCTTTCACAGAGTGTGGATTACAAAGTATTTGGAAAACTAGAGGTAGGACTTCATAGCCCAGAATGGAAAGGGTGCCAGAGAGATGGAGCCCTGAAGAAGGCAGTTCTGTCACACAAGCACATGACTGAGGAGAGGAGGAAGTGACTCAGGTGCTTCCAAGGCCCTGGGGTAGTGATGGCGCTTCCAGCAGACAGAGGGAACCAAGCCAGCGAGGCTGAGACTTCCCTAGCGGTCCAGTGACGGAGACTTCGCACCCAGTGTGGGCTGGGGGTGGGGGGCGGTTGATGCTGGTCAGGGAACTAAATCCCACATACCTCAGCTAAAAGAGCCCGCATGGCACAGCAGATATCCAAGATCTCGTGTGCTGCAGCTAAGACCCGGTGCAGCTCAAGAAAGAAGGAAAGAACACAGCAGTCTAGCTGTCCAAAAGGTTAGCTCATGGGCAACACAAGCCAATGAGTTTGAATCTGTTTCCTGGAAAAATTGCAGCATGCTTAACTGAAGAGACAATTTATGAAACTTTAAAAAGGAATCAGTAAGGAAGGGTAGACCATTCCTATTTGGGTCCATTGTGGGGTGCTGGCGTTGGAGGTTATCCCTACATCTGACAAGGTTATTCAGAATATCCTCACTATGGGATGGAGAAATGTAGATTGAGTGAGTATGCATTTTGTGTGAATTCACAGCTGCTTGAACAACCGTATCCAAAGGGGTCAGTCATCCTCCTAAGATTCTTTGAAAGCTGTATAGTTGTTAAACTCTTTATTATGTAAATAAAATTTAATGTGAAGAATATTATACAAAGTGATACACCCTAAACTGAAATACACACACACTCACACATATATATGTATGCGTGTTTGCTAAATTGTTTTAATTGTGTCCAACTCTTTGTAACCCTGTGGACTGTAACCAGCCAGGCTCCTCCGTCCATGGAATTCTCCAGGCAAGAATACTGGAATGGGGAGCCGTTCCCTTCTCCAGGGTGTATTTCCCACCCAGGGATTGAACCTGGGTCTCCTGCATTGCAGGCAGATTCTTTACCATCTGAGCCACCAGGAGGCCCCATATATATGTTTGTGTTTATGCACACTAAGTCGCTTTAGTCATGTCTGACTCTGCGACCCTGTGGACTGTAGCCCAACAGGCTCCTCTGTCCATGGGATTCTCCAAGCAAAAATGCTGGAGTAGGTAGCCACTCCCTTCTCCAGGGGATCTTTCCCACCTAGGGATCAAACGAGTCTCCTGCATTGTAGGCAGATTCTTTACTGTCTGAGCCACCAGGGAAGCCCTATATATGTGTATATGCATTCATATACACATATAATATGCACACGCATGTATATATACATATATGGTGGGGGATTAGCCCAACACCTGTTCTTCTACTTTGCTCCTTTCTGAAACTTCTCCCTCTCTCTATAACACTGCAAAATAATGTATAACAGACTTGGCTTTGGCTTATTAGTCCAACCTCGGGTGTTGTTTTTCAGCTTTTAACTTTTGGTGTCTCACTTGTGCTCTTATCCAGATACTGTGGAGAGCCATTTCAGCTCCACCGAGTTGAACTCTCTTCCCCTACGGGTGTTCAGGGCCCAGCCCACTATCGTGCATGTGCTTCCACATTCTCCATCTCTGCACAGGCTTACCAACTCATCACTGAGCGGATAGGCACTAAGGGCATTCTGAAGATGTGTGTAGCTTAGATGTTTTGGAGATGTTTGCTTCCCAGTCTCCAGTGAAAAACACCATTTTTATCCCTTCTTAAGTAGCCCAATTTTCCAATCACATGAATTTGCTGGAATATTTTTGGAGGAAACCAGATTTATTGATGAGCTGCTGGGTTCTTAAAAAATGTCTTTACCCCAGATGTAGACAAAGTTAAATGAATTCTCTGAATATAAATCATCAGAGTAAGAAGGTGAAGCTGAAGAAGGTGCATTTGTTAGATTATTGGTTCCGCTGCCTTGAACAGAGACCTACTGTTTCAGTAGCTTAAACAATATGGAGGTTTTGGCCACCTAGGACTCATGTGTTGGCTCCAGATGTCAGAGACCCAGGCTCCCCTTGTCTTGCTGCTTCATCGTTCTAGGGGATGGTCTTCACCTGCTTGGTCCAGATGGCCACATCCTCTGCCCAGGCAGGAGAGGGAGGCAGGGCATGCCCCTCCCCAGAAGATGTGCCCGGCACTTCCACACCAGCCACAAGGAAAGCTGGGAGATGTTGTCTTTATTTGGGGCAACCAGTAAAAACATCATATTAAAAGGGAGAAAGAGAACAGACATTGGGAAACAAAAAGTAGTCTCTCCAGCATATTCCTGAAAAATAGAGCATTTCAGAAGGGGGAGTGGGCGGGCCAGGGAGGGAGGAATCATTACCTCATCCAAGGAATGACATCTGGCTTCCAGTGTCTAAGTCACCATCAGAAAGGCTGTGCTCCCTTCACAGGAGCTCTTCCTCCCGGGGACTCTGGCCCAGTTACTGACCCACCCCCGATCAGCCAGCCCAAGGGCCCCCTTAGGACATGACAAGGACCACAAATAAGGTTCAGCTGGGTGAATGATCAGGCGCTTGAAAGAGGAGATTCTCCCAGCAGCAAAGCTAATTAAAAGGAGAAGCCTGTTTTCCGTGAGCACGTCTTCAGTATTCATGCATTCTGCCCTCTCATCATCATTACCTGCCTCACATGTTACCAAGGCATTTGCAACGCATTCCTGGGGGTTTTGCTTCCACCTCTAGATGCTGCACGCTGCCCGTCCTTTCCCGGTGCTCCTCCCTTTATTCCTCCAGCTGCTTAAATCATCTCCTCGAGCATTTGAACAAACCCACGTACACTCCCCTTCCCTCACTATTCTTTTTTAAACAAAGAGAATTCTGCTTTCTGTTACAAAAAAAAAAAAAAACCAAAGCCAGAGACAGTTCTGTCCTTTAGGTCCACGTGGCGAATGTTTTTCTACCTGTGTGGAACTTTAATTAGTTTGGGTGGGAGGTCTGTGCCAAGAAGCAGTACTGTATCGCTGTTGCAATGGGCAGAGCAGATTCTTTCTCCTCTTAATACTTGTATTTCAAACTGAATCCTGACTGCAGTTTTGATACTAACAATGTGTGTTACTAGACAATAGCTCCTAGTCCTTTCTAGGCTGGTAGCGAGACTGTAAGCTGACGGACTCCACCCACACCGGGACAACCCTGCATGGTTTACAGAGCATTTTATATGCATGATCTCATGCCAGCCTCATGCTCACCCTGGCAGTAAATAAGTAACATCGCTCCCATTTTGGTGATGGAAAAAAACCGAGGCTGGGAACAGTTAAGTGACCGAGAATGAACTAAAACTGGGTCCAGTCTCTCTGTGTTGCTCATGTAAGATGCTGCAGAACTGCCTATGGTTAAAAGAGAAGGAATATCTATTTTTAACAATGTTCTTTTCTTCTTGCCACAGTTCAAGATTGTCCCAAACTTTGATTTGATAGAAGCATTTTCCACAATCCGCTAAGTCAGGCTTTGAAATTCTTTTCTGCCTCTGGTCTTGTTTTGCTTTGAGGTGAGAATGGCAAGCACGGATCTTTCTTACATAATCTCTAGGCCTTATATTGTAGTTCTCTACCTGAAAATTTGTAATGCCACTTTGATTCTACCACAAAAAGGAAAGCAACCTCTTACTTCTGCTATTTAAAAATTAGATATCTAAGATTAAAGGAACTATGTATAAACATGGCTTATTTAGAAGCTTTTTGAATATATCCTGTCTAATGGAAATGCTGGATGTTTTTAAGCAACATTATCTCTTACGAAACAATTTGAAAAGGAAAAAAACCACACGATAACAAAGACACTTTTTTATTAAAAGACAGTTTTCACAAAACGTATTGCTGTCAGTTTTTAAGTCTGCTAGAAAATGGATTTTGTATTAAAAATAGCTAAGAGCATAGTCATTGTTTTGAAGATGTGTTAGGATGGGAGTAAATGTTCAGTAATTTTTTTTTAACATGTATTGACATGTATCTTGATGAGCTTTTTAAAAGAAAAATCACGTTTTATAAAATCTAAGAAATTTTAAAACTGTGTCATTTATAATGTAAAATTAATGTGGTTGAAATTCACTGGTTGACTCATAGCCCCACGTTCATCTTCAGTTCTCTCTAGCTCATATGGTTTTCTTTAAAAATTAGTGATATCAGCTAAATGGGACTATTTTCCACTCCTACCCACAGAGAAAAGTGCTTTTGTGAACATGTCAGCTCTTTCCCATCATTACATGCCATCGTGGAGAAGCAGGCTGGCTGTTCTCATCACCAATATTAGTACAGGTTCAGGAGCAAAATCCAAGTCAGATAACGTTAAAATTTCCATTTGTTTATTTTATACACATACGCCACATTTTTAGTACCAAGAAATTTTCTATCTAGACTGTATCTCTCAAGTCTTCCAATCTAGCTTCTTCATTTTGGATCGGAGGGAACTAAGGCACAGAGAGGCTCAGCAGCTTGCCCAACAGTCACACAAAAGGCTTTGTGACTGCAAAGCCTTTGCTCCTGCTACAGTGCTGTACAGAGAGGATTTGCCCCAATCATTTGGCCCATGCCCTTTCCACAGCCCACACCCTTGCCACTCAACAGTGCCCCCCATTGGTATCATGCTAATTAAGAGGCAATTTCACAGATGTTCTCAAGATCTGTGAAGATGTGAAGATGGCCACCAATCTCCCCAGAAATCTCAACTCTGCACCTTGCAATCAGTTCAGGTCTGTCCAGACTAAGCAGTTCTATTGGGCTTCCCTCGTAGCTCAGTTGGGAAAGAGTCTGCCTGCAATGCAGGAGACCCGGGTTTGATTCCTGGGTCGGGAAGATCCCCTGGTGAAGGAAATGGCACCCCATTCCAGTATTCTTGCCTGGAGAATCTCATGGACAAAGGAGCCTGGCAGGCTACAGTCAATGGGGTTGCAAGAGTCGGACACAACTGGGCGACTAAACCACCACTGCCATCAAGCAGTTCTATTATACTTTCCTGAGATTCTCTTTCTAGTTACTATCTTCTGGACACATTCCAGTTTTATTAAGATGAAAGTGTTAGTCCATCACTCGTGTCCAGCTCTTTGCAACCCCACCAGGCTCCTTTGTCCATGGAATTCTCCAGGCAAGAATACTGGAGTGGGTAGCCATTCCCTTCTCCAGGGTAGCTTCCCGACCCAGGAATTGAACCTGGGTTTCCTGCGTTGCAGGCAGATTATTTACTGTCTGAACCACCAGGGAAACCCTTTATTAAGGTGGGATCCAACCAAAATGGGACTCCTCCAACTTGTTCCTCCTCATGTTTCCAGCATCCATGAATCCCACTACCGTCGTCCCTGTGTCCCCGTCCTTAAGATGCAGTAGCTTTGCCTCTCCTCCTTGCCTCCCAACCCCCAACATCCAAGCAATTGCTCCCCGTCCTGGATTCTGGCTCTGTGGTCCCTGTGTGGCTTTGGGTTCATGATTTACACCTTTGGCCTCCATTTCTCCACTATAAAATGAAGATGTTGAACATGACAGGCTCTAAAGAGATGCCTCCCTTTCTTATCTGCTGTGTGTCTCCCCACTCCAATCTGCTTAACAGACTGCTCCAAAGAAATCTTCCTAAAATACTAATCTTTTCTTTTTTTCCTGCAAAATCCTTCAGTTGCCCCCTCCTTTCACATAAATCCCAATCTCCTTAGCCTGGCACAGAGGGAACATTGCAGATTGGTACCCAGCTCCTCCCTTAGCGCTCCGTGCTCTTCACGAGCCCACACTCAAGCTAAACTCAGCTACTCCCGTTTTGTCAAACTGGTACCAGCTCCCACCTCTTTGCTCCCGCAGCAGCAAATGCTTTCCACCTAGGCTGTGGGTGGGACACGTGCCACGCCTTTGTAAGCTCCTCGCAAGCAGGTGCCACCCTTTCCTCATCCTCATCTCCCACACAACACCTTGTGCTTAGTAGGCAGTCAATAAGTGCCTACTAAGTTCTTGAGTAAATTTATTCAGCCCAGAATTGCTCTAAAAATTTTTGGCCTTCTCATCGTATTCTTGACTCATACTGGGCTTCCAGTCAAATAAAATCCTTAAGCCTTTAAAAAATATAATCTTTAATTAAGCTAGTTTTCTCCCATTCTTCCCTTTTACCCATTTTCAAACTGATAATTCAGAACTTCATGTGTTAAAGTTTAATTTCCATCCATTGTTCTTTTCTGCACAAATCTTTTTGATTCTTGATTCCTTTGTCTACTTTATTGGCTTCCCATTGTGTTATCCACAGGTGTGATGGGTATGCTGACTGTTTCATTGCAGTTGATACAGATGTTGGACGGGATGAAGACCAGTAGGTTGCCAGCTCGGCACCTCATTCTCTAGCATGACAGTGACATCTTATCTCACTGTCTTTGGATATGGTTATTAAATCTCTCTATATAAGTATGACTATATTTGGTCGTAATACATCACGCACATAGACACTGAAGAACAGTCTGTGCTTTCATTTGATTCGTTTTTTGACAACCAGTCAGGTGAAGGCAGTGTGCTAGGCTTTGTAATATATAATATAAAGGGATGATTAGAATTTGGCCTTTTGTCCTCTTTGAGCTTCATAGAGCAAATAAAACTCGTGCAGAGACCAATGCAGTACAAGATAGAGTGTAAGGCCCAACACAAGAGATAAAAGGCTTTGGGGTCAAAGGATGCGCAGGCACATTCCTGGCTGAGAAGTGAGTAGGATTGTCTTAAATGGAGATGAGGAGATAAAGGCATGGCTTGTTGTTCAGTTGCTCAGTCATATCTGACTCTTTGCGACCCCACGAACTGCAGCATGCCAGGCTTCCCTGTCCTTCACCATCCCCTGGAGTTTGCTCAGATTCATGTCCATTGAGTCAGTGATGCTATCTAACCATTTTATCCTCTGCTGCCACCTTCTTCTTTTGCCTTCAGTCTTTCCCACCTTCAGGGTCTTTTCCAGTGAGTCTGGCAACCCACTCCAGTACTCTTGCCTGGAAAATCCCATGGGAGGAGGAGCCTGGTGGGCTGCAGTCCATAGGGTTGCTAAGAGTCAGACACGACTGAGCGACTTTACTTTCCTTTTCACTTTCATGCACTGGAGAAAGAAATGGCAACCCACTCCAGTGTTCTTGCCTGGAGAATCCCAGGGATGGGGGAGCCTGGTGGGCTGCCGTCTATGGGGTGGCACAGAGTCAGACATGACTGATGCGACTTAGCAGCAGCAGCCGCAGCTGCTCTTTGCGTCAGGTAGCCAAAGTACTAGAGCTTCAGCATCAGTCCTTCCAATGAATATTCAGGGTTGATTTCCTTTAGGATTGACTGGTTTGGTCTCCTTGCTGTCAAGAGTCTTCTCCAGCACCACAATTCAAAAGCATCAATTCTTTGGCACTCAGCCTTCTTTATGGTCCAACACTCACATCCATACATGACTACTAGAAAAACCAAAGTTTTGACTATATGGACTCTTAACAGCAAAGGTATGCTTTTTAATATGCTGTCTAGGCGTGTCATAACTTTCCTTACAAGGAGCAGGCGTCTTTTAATTTAATGGCTGCAGTCACCATCTGCAATGATTTTGGAGCCCAAGAAAATAAAATCTGCCACTGCTTCGACTCTCTTCCCTTCTATTTGCCGTGAAGTGATGGGACCAGATGCCATCCTCTTAGCGTGCTGCAATTCATGGGGTCGCAAAGAGTCGGACACGACTGAGCGACTGAACTGAACTGAATTGATGGGACCAGATGCCATCCTCTTAGTTTTTTGAATGTTGAGTACAGGCTAAGCTGCTCTAACTGGGTTCAGAATACAGAGGCTTTACCACGGTGATAGTTGATTTCTCTCTCTCTCCTTGAGGTGGCAAGCGGCTCAGCCCACGTCACAACGTCCTCAACAGGAGGCTTCCACTTGTAGGTCTGTGGAAGCCCCAGCCTCCCCGTTCCCAGCCAGAAGGAAGGGAGACAGAGGCCAAGATGCACCAGTCAGTCACTTTCAGGACCTTACAGGAGGTTGCTTATGTGGCTTCTGTTCACACCACTGGGGGCTGCACTCAGTCACATGACCCCACCCAGCTCAAAGGGAGTCTGAGAAATGTATTCTTTCACTGGCTGCCTCATGCCCAGCTAAGACCATTACTTTTGAAGGAGAAAATAGATATTGGGAAGACAATTAACAATCTATAAGAGAAAAAGAAGAATTCCATATGAGGAGAAAAACTGTAAAAGAGGAAGTCAATTGATTAATTCTATTTCAGCTGATTGAAAGTTATCAGAAACATCAATTTGGATTTCGAAGAAAAAACTAAAGCTCTTAAAGAAGGAACAGGCCGTCTTAAGAGAGTTCTCCACCTCTGAAAATGTCAAGAAAAATGGTCAGAAGAATTAACGCTTAGAGGAGGATGGATCAAAGGTCAGCCTTTAAGACTCAGGAGCTGTGTCATTATAGCCAAGATAGAGGAAGTTTCCTATAAACTGTCAGAAAACTGCAACACTAGCCCCGGCGTGGGAAAAGAAGGGTGGGAGCAGTGAGAATGCTCTGGAAAGAACAGATGTTAAGAGAGAACAAACAGAGCTTGGCTGTCCACGTGCGCACCTCTCAGAAGGCGGCTGGGGGCAAGGATGGACAGATGTGGGGAGCACATGAGCTCGGCCGCCTTAGGGATGCAGAAGGGTGGGCTCCAGAAAGCCCTTGCTTTGCCTGCCAGGCGTGGGTAGCGCTGCCTCTTCCCAAGCCCAGGAAATAGAGCCCGGTTCTTCATGAAACAATGAATATCACCATAGGCTCTGCTCCCAAGAAAGCATCTTCATGAACATGTTTTTCTTTTCTTCCTCATCCTGTCCTAATTTTCATTTCTGTTTAAAATCAGTAAAAGCATCACCAACTTCTAAAATCATGTGCTTTTGTTTTCCCCGGTCGCCCAACCCCGCTCCACTCATTTCATCACAGTTATCTAATCTGTTTGTTTGAAAATGCAATTGTTCTTTGGATTTTTATGTGCTCTGATAGGAAATGATTTGTGTAACAATAAAAAGCATTCCCTTTGGTGGACACCTGTTGTTGCTTTGTGTGTTCTGTCGGAGAAAGACATTTCACATCTGCTAAATTACTAGCGTTTCCCCCAACTAAGCAGAGTCCGCTGGTGGCCAGTTAGTATTGCAAGCCAAGGGCGTCCATACCTTTGTTCTCTATATCTGTGTCTCTATTTCTCCTTTGCAAATAAGTTCATCTGTGTGGTTTTTCTTCCTTTTTTTAAACAATTTTTATTTATTTGTTTATTGGCTGTGCTGGGTCTTTGCGTAGAGACTTTCTCTAGTTGTGGTGAGCTGGGACTACTCTCTAGTTGCAGAGCTCGGTTCTCATTGCAGTGGCTTCTCTTGTTGCAGAGCAGAGGCTCTAGGGCATCCAGGCTGCAGTGGTGGTGGCACTCAGGCTCAGCAGCTGTGGCCTGTGGGCTTAGCTGCTCTGCGGCATGTGGCATCCTCCCAGAACAGGGATCGACCCCATGTTCCCTGCACTGGCAGGCAGATTCTTAACCGCTGGACCACCAGGGACGTCCTACATCATTTCTGGATTCTACATATAAACAATATGGTACAATATTTTGCTTTTCTCTTTCTGACTTACTTAACTCTGTATGACAGACTCTGGGTCTATCCACATCACTGCAAATGGCACGATTTTGTTCCTTTTTATGACTGAGTAATATTCCATTGAATATATGTACCACATCTTTCTTTATCCATTCCTCTGCTGATGGACATTTAGATTGCTTCCATGTCCTGAATCTTAACCTATACAGCATGAAAAACAAAGGGATGTGGGCGCATAGTAAGCACTGTTAAGTATTATTATTATTATTTTGTGTTAAATAATGGATGAGGTGAGGCCACATCATAGCAGGGCTTAAAAAATCAAGGAGAGAAGTTTGACCTTAATGTGAAGAGAAGTTTATATTTGTTACTTCTAAAAAGTGACTTAAGAAGAATTAAACTAAAATGACCCGTGATCCCTGGGGCCATCCCATAAAGGTAAAAGATAAGAGCTATGGAAAGCAAGGGAGAGAACTGTACCAGAGCCCTAGGCTAAATCCGGTTATTAAAACACCACCAAGTTTAGCTCTGAGTTGCCGGACTGCTTCAGCTCTGAGAAAAAAAAAAAAAAAAAAAAAGCCTCTGCAGGAAGCCAAGGATTAAGTGATGAAGGATAGTGGAGTGAGAACCTGGAAACAAATCTGGAAGATGACTCAAAGAAGCCTACAAGGGCTTGGCAAGGAATAGCTGTGAGGATAAAGGAAATACAAATGTGGAGATGACTAAAGTTACACATCTGAGCCATTAGAGTATCAGGTGTCTGAGGCTAAAATGCTGTGTAACAAATGGTCCCATAATCTCAGTGCAATTCAACAGAAAGCATTTATCTATTGCTTGCGGATGTGTAGACTGGCTGCGACTCTTTTGCATGGCTGGAACTGAATAAACTCGGCTCCAAACTGCCAGTTGGGTGCAGGTCTGTTCCAAGTATCTCCTCATTTTGGGATCAGAGGCTAAGTAGGCAAATTTGTCTTGTGGCAGATGGCAGAAGTGCTGCAGACCAAGCCAAGCCATAAAAGCATGTTTAAAGTCCCTGCTCACATTACCCCCACTAATGTTTCTGTTAACCCAGGCATGTCAGGTGGCCAAGTCCCAAAACAATGGGGCGTGGAAGTAGGCCAGCTCTACCAGGAGGCCCTGCAGCACCACACAACAGCGCCTTAGGTTATGCCTCGGTGGGGAAGGCTGGATTCTTGCTCCAGCCTACCACAGCAGCTGAAATACAAGCGATGCCCCAGACACGGAAATTGGGAGTGGGACGCTGGGTTTCTTCAAGCGAGACACACCTGGGATGTGAGAGCCACGTGTCTGGTGCAGAGGGGTTCTGACAACTGCCGTCAGGAGATCTGGGTTCCAGATCCATCTCTGGTGCATCCTCAGCCTTTCTCTCTTGCTGTGCTCTGCCATAGATGTTAACACTAGACCATTTTCCCCCTTGCATCCATCATCCTTTTCTGTTCCCAGGTGGCACTATTGGTGAAGAACCCACCTGCCAGTGCAGGAGACCTAAGAGACGTAGGTTCGATCCCTGGGTCAGGAAGATCTCCTGGAGGAGGGCTTGGCAACCCACTCCAGTATTCTTGCCTGGAGAATTTCATAGACAGAGGAGCCTGGTGGGCTTCAGTCCATAGGGTCACAGAAAGTCGGACACGACCGAAGCGACCTTAGTGCACATACATTGTGTATAGGATGCTGTTGTACAGTTACTCCGGAAACACCCTAGCGACTGATGTTAGTGGATTGTCCATAAACACAGCTCTCAAAAACTGGCCCTGCTCCTAGATACAGAGACTAGAAAGAAGTATTCCAAGATGGTCCTCCTAGGGATGAGGCTTCAGGCTATTTTAGGTCTTTCTGTATTTTCCAAAGGTTCTCCACTGAGCATATATAAATTTTATGATATCAAGGAATTTTAAAATGATTTTTTAAAATCTCTTGTCACTGGCTCAACTCTATTTCATTCATCCTTTACCCATAAAAGTCTGCCTGAAGCATTAGCACAGAGGACCTGCCAAGCTGTGCTTCTTTGAAGAAACACACTTCTCAGCTAACACAGGGCAGTGACTATCCCTCTAATATGAATTCATTTCCCAGGCATGGTTTGGGTTGTTTTTTTTACCCCTGAATTTGATAGTGGAGGCGGAGGGGGTATAAGGGGTGGAGGAGTGGATTCAGAGGGGATTTTAAATTTGAATATATAAGAGCAAATTGAGTTTTCCATCTTTTTCTTCACTTAGTTGTTGTTTTGGTTTGGGGCCTACCTAGAACCAAGTCAGCCCAGAAGGAGGCACAAGAAATCCACCAGCTTTTCTTCTTTTGTCAGCTTTCCAAACGTCCTCAGCCCCTCCCGCTCAGAGGGGCATCTGACTGGAGGCAGAACCCTCAACCTGAAGAGAATATTCTTTGTGCCAGGGCTCTCTTCACCAGTCAGACCCCGATTCTCCCTGGGCACAGGAAAGCAGACTTTGGTTTGTTTGCTTTAAAATATTTATTTATTTATTTGGCTGCACCGGGTCTGGTTAGGAACGTGGGATCTAGTTCCCTGACCGGGGGTGGAACCCAGGCTCCTTACTTTGTGAGCACAGTGTCTTAGCCACCGGACCACCAGGAAGTCCCAGAAAGGCAGATTTTGAAGGGAGCATGGTCTCTGAGTCAGCTAATCCTGATTGAAGCTACTAAAATCACCCCTCCCTTGACCCTGCCCCTCCTATCTAGTTTCCAGATCTAGTTTCTCATTTAAAACCTCCCAGAGACCGCCTCCTCTCCCTCAGCCCCAGGTGCTCTGCACCTCACTTGGCTGGCTTCTGTCTTACCCACCCTCCAAGGATACTGCCCCATAGATCGTTAACAGTCTACTGGTCAAGTCAAAGTTTAGCCCCTTGTTTTCTTTGGTCCCCTGCTTATATGTGAAATCTTCAAGTATTCATTCTTTAAACGTGCATTCCTTTGGTCTCTATGAAATCGAACTCTCCTGGGCTCTCTCTGACCATTTAAATTCTTGTTTCTTGCTCTCCCAGTCTTTACTTCTTCTCCTGGATGCCGCCCTCTGCCCACCTGTATGCTTGCCCCTGCACTCTCTCAGTGGTCTGATTCATTCCTAGTCACAATCATGATTCATGTGCTGATAACCCCAGCTCAGAACTTTCCCTTCTGATTCACATTTCCTGGAGGTGCTGGTCTTCACGTGGCGGTCACATGGGCATAAAACCCACAGAGTCCAGAGCTGAATTCATCTCTCCTTAGTGCTCTTTGGTTATAAGCAACAGGGAGTGATCCTGACTAGCCTATGCATAGAAAAGATTAATTGGAAGCATTGCAAGGTAACTCCTAGAGTCCGAGGAATCACTGAACAACCCAATGTCTGGAGGCGAACCAGGTCACTGCATAGATTCAAGTTTCCAGGAATGAACTTGACACAGCTAGCTTAGATCATAGCTCTCTACTTCTTGGATCTGTTATTGCATTAACATGGAGCAAGAAATACAAAGGGGCCAGACAAATAAGACAATAGCGATCATGTCTCTGCCTCCCAAATCAGCTTTTTCTTCTGCATTCTCCATGTCAATTGGTAGCCCAGCCATCCATCCACCAGCCACCTAGACTGGGAAGAAGGCCCCTTCTCCTTCCTTTGTATTACAAAGGCAATCGCTCACTGCATTCTGACACTTTACCTTTGAAAGTAGTTCCCCAAACTGTTGCCTCCTCTCCATCGCTTGGACCTTTGACCTCCTTTGGGTCTTACCATGTCTTGCCTGGATGACAGTTAAGCTTCTTGAAAAGTCTCTCTCTCTCTCTACTCCCATTCCTGTCCACCTCAAATTTGTCCTCTACTTAATAGCCAGAGTGATCTATAACACCCGGATCTGACCATGTTGCTCCTCTGTTTGAACTCTTTACCTGGAAGGTAAGGTATAAGACTTGCAGTCCACGTTTCTTGATACAAACTAAAATTCCACCAGAGCCTGGGCCCTCCCTACAATTCTCCATCCACAGTCCTTGCTCCGTAGTCTTCCTTTTTCTTTTCACTGGCACCCCTTCTGCCCAAAAGCCCCTGTTCTCTCTTACTCCAGCTTGGCTATTAGCAACTCTAAAACTCAGTTGAGGCCTTCCCTTCCCGAAGTCTTTCCCAACATCTCTTTTGAGGTTGAAGTTCCCCTCATCCCATGCTCCCTTTTTGCCCTGAATACATCACTGTCACTATACGTGACCTGGTGTTTGATAAATATCTCTCTGCATACCTCTCTCTCCCACTATCTGTAAATTCTTAAAAAGTAGGGACAGGGGCAGGCAGGTGCTTTTTTCGAATGGTTGCTGACCTTGGTAAATCAAATAAACTCTTTGGATTTCAGCTTCCTCATTGCAGAAGAAGGATAACTCTACCCTTTGTTGTGTAATTAAATGAGATGATGTGAGTGAAATGCCTTACCCAGTCCCTGGCACAGTATTCAACTGACAGTCACTTCCTTCATCACCATTCCTCCTCCTGCCACAAAAGTTTTTTGTTTTCTGGGTTTTTTTGGTGTGTGTTGGGGGGACCACACTACATGGCAAACAGGTATCTTAATACCCCCAGCTAGCTCTCTTACAGTGGAGGCTCAGTGCCCTAACCACTGGGCAACCAGAGAAGTCCCCACAATTTTAACTAAAAAGGAAAGAAGTTTCAGTATCCTTTGTTAGGTGTATCTCTCCCCTACTGGAGCACAAACTCTGTGAGAAAATGGGGCCAGGTCTGTATTATTTATTGCCATGTCTTTTGCATATGGCAGGTGCTTAATAAACATTTTTAGGGTAAATGAATAACTGCTCTATATGCTTATTTGACTTATCATTTTCACCTTCAGTTGGCATAATGTTCTTGTTTCCTTTTGCCCATCATATAAATCATCACGTTCTGCTTATTTAGTGTCCACTGTTTCCCACTGCAAACTGCTCAAGGAAGAATGGAGGCTGAGCTCCTGGACAAGCCAGACGGCAGGCCAGTTGGGGTGGTTGCTGGCCACTCTGCCCCCTGGAGAGGATGCTCAGGGAAGGAGTTCATCCCTTTTTGTCACCTGCTGACCCTTTCAGAGCACATAGCTCACTCATTTACACGTGCTGGCTCATTTCATTCCCATCGCAGTCCCAGGAGGAAGGAATGGTTTTCCTACTGTGTTAGGCAGGGGCCCAGAAGGGAAGAGATTAGCTCACTCAAGCTGAGGAATAGAGGCATGTCTAATAAAGGGATTTTATAAAAGCGCGAGCAGAGTTGAAGGAACCCTCCAAGGAATCGTGCAGTCCCTGGGGCTGGTGACACCTGGGAGTCCTGATACCTCCTAAAGGGAAGAGAGGGACAGCCAACCTGCAGCCACCCAGGAACTGGCGGGGGGTGGGGGCGGGCGGAACAAACACCTGGCCTCACTCTTCTCCGGCAGGGGCTTTCCAGTGAGCAGACGCAACCACGTGGTCCAGAGGGGTGAGGCTTCGGGTCACAAACAGGGTAAGAAAAGTCAAGAATGACTGGAAGACCAAACATAGCCAGGCCAGATGGTTACCCAGTACTAGGCGAGGGATCCCAGGAGGTCCAGCTTTTAGCTACTGGAGTTTTCCATGAGGAGCCAAGAGATGGTCATGTCAACATGTGACAAATGAGTACCCCCCAGATGAGAAAGGAAGGCAGACTCCCTCTTTATAAACACCACCCCACCCCCACCCATGCTGCTCTGTGAACTGACAAGCACCTCCTAACTAATTCCAACACTGTGGAGAATGTTTCAGTGAATTTACCCCAACACAAGGCCCCAGCAGCGGGTAAGACCCTAGGCTCGATCATCAGACAGGCCAGGACGTGAATCCCAGCTCTGTCATGGGCTATGTGAATTTGGGCCTCATCTGTAAAAGGGAAACTGTCATACCAGGAGGGGTGGAGTGGTTCCTTAGGATGACATGCAGTGTGCAATTTGCTTTATAGTCATGAAACATTATTGAAAAACCGTATCTTGAAAAACCCTACAAAGCTATAGTTTTGTACTACTGTAAGGTTTTGACCTGATGACTTACTCATTCCAACTTTCAGAATCCTTTAAGAATGGACATTTCCACTACTGAGGAGGATAATGATACTACACAGAGATTTATAGTTTTTTAAACTGCTTTCCCTTAGATTAGCCAAGTAGATGATTAAAAACAAACAAACAAAACCCAGTGAGAAAGGCTACAGAAATATTACTCTGCCTCTTTTAAGGATGGAGAAACCGACACCGGAGAGGCGAAGTGACTTGTTCAAGGTCACTGAAAAGGCAGCGCCTGCTAACCAGCCGGCCTCCTAAAGGCAGACGGAAGCTGCAGCTCAGAAAGGGCACCAAGTGCGCTCTCATCACCCGGCAGCCCTCTTTTGGCTGCTAGATGCTGCGTCATTGAACAATGCGTGTTCCCCAAATGATGCTTATGGCCTTCGTTTGCAACAAAGATCAGAGCCACTTCCTCCTGTGAGCTGCGAGTGGAGGGCGTGGCGAGTGCCCGCGGTGGGGTCGGCTCATCCCGCCCACTGGCGCTTAGGCTTCCACAGCACCGACCACCCCTCCAGCCTCTCCTGGCAGAGAGCGGGGTGTTCCCTCTCCCGCCCTTTTCAGGGCTCTTTCTGCAGCGAGGGCCAAGCGGAACTGCCTCCAGGCTTCACGTACTGGAGGCGCACGCTTTACAGAGAGAAGCCCGTCTCTGAAAGCACAGCATGCATTAGCATCCTCTCCTTCAGAGAGAGCTATTTTTGTCTTTCGTCTTCCGAGACTGTCCCAAAGTAGGGGATGCAAGTATCAGGAGGAGAAGCAAAACGAGCCGATGTCTCCTGCTCAGAAGAGAGGGAATCACTGTCGTTTCCTCAACAACATAACTGCGGCAGCAGTAATGGAGAACAAACTGAGTTGGAGTCGAGCTGCCCTTGGGCACAGGACAACCAGCCTGCCCAGATCTCTTTCTGTGGGATTTCTTTCCGTACACTTCTCAGGAATGAGGTTCGTTGCCATGGTTACTAGCAAATCACATGGTAAGCCTCGCTCCCTAGAAGTGCCGGAGAACAGCAGGCTCAGACTGTGATGGGGAGAGAAGATGCCTTCCTCCCCAGCATGGTTGCTTTTCCTGAGCAAACCTGCGCAGCAGTTTCCCCGTTCTGACCTGCCCATTTAGGGGTCAGGGCCAGCTGTTCTTTGGGGCGTCAATTCACCGCTTTCCTAATGAGATCAGCAGCGCAAGTTTCCTCACGCACTTTGCCTTCTGGTTTCAGGAACCCCTCTCCCCTTCTCCAGTCCCTCCCTTCTCTGGATACACACACACACACACACACACACACACACACACACACACACACACACACGGGTGCTGTACTGAATTGCTGAGTTGATTGCGGGGTGGAGCGTGCAGCCTACACCACTTGAATAACCTCTTTTAAAATCCGAGGATGGCATGAGTCAGGGAATTTTGAAGCTGTGATACAATCAGGACACTGATGCCTCAAGGGGGTGGAGGGAGTATGGACTCGCCCAGATCCTAAAGAGACCCGGCAGGGTCGCCTTTCCCAGGCCCAGCCTCCATGGGGATTTGTGACCCTCAGGCCTCAGAGTTTTGGAATTGGGTTCACTCTGACCTTGTCTGTTGGGGTGGGGTGGGCGTGGCCCCACAACTGTCGCCTTCCAGGGAAGAGAAAGCCCTGCCCTCAGAGAAAGCTCTAGAACAACAGAGCTCTTTACCTCTGCACTTCCCCACCCCTGCCCTTCCCTACAGAACGAGGCCAGTTAGCTCAGGTTCTGTGGTGCAGGAGCAGGCTAGAAGGGCACGTGTTTTTCCCTGACAATTACAGATTGCCTACTTCTTTGTGTTCAGATTGTATCTCATCTTGTCAATTCCATCAGATTTTCTGGTCTGCTTTCCCCATTGCAAAAGCAAACTCTGGATGATAGAAACACACACAGAAGAGTCAGCAGGTAGCAAAAGCAGGGCCAGGAAGGGACTCTGCCCGAGGTGGGCAAGGTGGTGCAGAGGGCTTGCTCAGGGCCCCTGCGTCAAAGAGCTAAGTGTATTCAGGGAGAGGAGGCAAATAGCCTCTCAAAGGTACCTAACCCCATGGGCACCATGAGACTAGGGCCAGGGCCAAGGGGACCAGAGGGTTCTGAAATGAAGCGGGGCAGGGATGCATCCTAGAAGTATGTGAAACTCTATCCGGTGGGGTACAAGAAATATTAGAACTTCCATTTATTTTATCTCTTTTTTGCTATATGTATTTTGGTATATATTATAGCATATAAAATTTTATCATGTAGGATCAGATTTGACTGAGATTAAGAAAGAAGAAAATATCCAAAACATCATGGCTTAAACAAGACAGAAGTTTATTTCTGTCTCATGCACTTGGAGTGTGGCGGTGAGCCACCCAGAACTGATTAGGTATCTTTTCTGATTGCTCCACCTCTTCAGCGTGTGGCTTCCACTCCATTGTCCAAGGCTGTTGCTTGTGGTCAAGCCATCCTGTTCGAATTCTAGAGAGCAGGAAGGAGAAAAAAGGGAAGGACTGCATGTTTCTCTCATGGAGGACACTTCCTGTAAATTGTACCTGACATGTCTGACAATTCATTGGCTAGAATTTAGTCATGTGATCACATCTAGTTGCAAAGGATCCTGGGACATGTAGTCTATTGTAGGATGACATGTGCCCATTAGGAAATGCTACACTAAGGAAGTGGGGAAGGATGGACATCGGGTGCCACTATCAATGTTTACCATAGTAATATGTTAGTAGTCAAATAGCACATGTGTATACTTACAAAGAAATACATGTACTAGTTGGGTGCATAATCAGGATTGGGGCTTTGGGGGTAAAGTTAAAAGCTCACTGATGTGGATTATAGCACTCTAGAAGTACATGCACCTAATTGAAAGAAGGAATAGAGGTTTTTTCTTCTATCAACCAACTAAGTTTGAAAATCAGTTGTCTTCATGTTGCTGGCCAAAATCTTGGCCCTCTCTGCCCAATGAAGCCTAATGAAAAAATATGGAGACAGAGTTTGGAGGAAGTAGAAAGGTGGCTTTGATTCTCAGCCCATGGAGAGGGGAACACAGTAGGGCTCAGGCCTCAAGAACTGTGGCCCTCCCCCCGCCCGCCATGAGGAGTCTAGGGGCTATAAGATGATGAGGAACAAAGGTATTAGGATTTTGATTTCTTCCTCTTGCATTGCTTCAAAGACAATCATAGACTGGTGTCAGTAATGCAGTGATTGAGAATGGCAGTTCGGTGGCTCTGTGAACTTTCTGAAATGTAACTACAAGTGGAAGGGTGTTGTTAGGGTAAACACCAGATATGGGATGTATTTAGCACAGAGTCAAAGGAAAAGAGATGCAAAATGTAGCTCCTGCAGAGTTAAGGGGCAAAAAAGTGAACTTAGTTACAGACCTTAGGAGTTAGGAGCAGTTAGTTAAAAAAAAAAAAAAAAACTAGGAGTGTTCAGGCTGGCTCACTGTTCTCTTTATCTTCTTTGTTCTCAGGAAAGGGAAAGAGAAAAACTCATTCCTCTTTTTTCCTTTCCACTGCAACATTCAGTTAATAATCCATGAGTCAAACAGCATCCCATTTAGAAACTAGAAAGGCATTCCCAAGGGATTTTTTTCCCAGCCACCTGACATCCATTCATCCTTCTCCTGGTAAAATGGAGAATTTTATGTAGGACTCATCATTCCCCTACTTTGTGATGCCATTGTGGCAAGGCCCTAATCAACGCCTCCCATCCGCTTGACCACTGGGATTAGTGCAAGTTACCAATTTGACTCTTAAAAGGGAGACACTGGACAGAAAGCTAAGAGCACATGGAGTCAGGAGCTGCCCAAATCTTCCTGCGACCATGATGGGAGAGCTTATGTGAGACTGAAACCAACACCCGGAGGAGATGGAAGCCATGCTGAGAGAGGATTGGATCCTGTGATAGCACTTAAGTTCCTGTCTCAAGCTACACCTGAACACAGCATGTGTTGTGATGAGGAGCCATTTTGGACCAGAAAGCTGAGGTCAGCCCCCTGGACCTGGCAGAGCATCTAGGTGGAAAGAGCCTGAGATGGGATGACTTCCTGGAGCAGAGCCTAGCTCAATGTGTATGTGAAAAAGAAATCCATTTCCATCTTGGATAAGTGACTGCCTATTTAAGTCTTTGCTTTAGCAGCCAGGCTATAACCTAACTAGTACATATGTTATGATTTCCTTTCATTTTTTTCTTGTTATTTATTTATTCATTTTCTTTCCTGTTTTGCTGGGTCTTCATTGTTGCACTCAGGCTTTCTCCGCTTGTGGTAAGCCAAAGCTACTCTCTCATTGTGGCACTCAGGCTTCTCATCTTGGTGGTTTCTCTTATTGCAGATCACGGGCTCTAGGTACTCAGGCTTCCATAGCTGTGGCCCACAGGCTTCGTTGCTCCCCAACAGGTGGAATCTTCCTGGACCAGGGATCGAACCCATGTTCCCTGCATTGGCATCAAATTCTTGTCCACTGTACCACCAGGGAAACTCTCATTTCATTTATTTTTAAAGATCTCATATGTGTGTGTGTGTGTGTGTGTGTGTGTGTGTGTGTGTGTGTGTAGTGTGTGACTTGGCAAATGCAGCTGCTTGACTGTTTACTCAGGAGCAAATCCACTGCTCACTTGAGGCTGCAGAAAATCGCTGACCCCCACTCCTCTGCTCTTAGAAGATTGTAGGAGGAGTCATAAAAAGGCAAGATGTGCACATTTAACGATCTCACTTAATCGCCCAAGGCAGGTGCAGAGCAAGGATTTGAACCCAAGACTGCCTGACCCAGGAGTCCATAGTGTTGCCACCACTTCAGCAGTCCACTCCTGTGTCCCCTCGGCTAAGCCTCTTTCCTGCTTAGGGTTGAGTGGAGTCATGGCACTTTACAATGTGCCCTCATTGCATCTTTGCACTTAAGTGCTTTGGGGCCAGAGGCTGTGTTCTTCCCCTTTGCATCACCCAGGTCTGGCTGGGGCTTGGCGCTCCATAAATGTAGACCAAAAGAATGAATACTAAATGGTCCTGCTGAGCCTCAGAATATCTAGCAGGCTACTGGAGGATAAAATGAGATAATGTTTGAGAAGATATTTTGAAAACTACAAGCTACTATATACACTTGGGTTAGTCCACTCTCTCGTTAGGAAATTCTGTGTGTTTAGGGCAGGAATAAGGCTGTTTCCACGCTCTACTCTGGTTCTGTCTGTTGGTGCTTTCCTCTGAGAAACAATCCTCCCAGTCATGTCTCTCTCAGTGTTGGAGGACACATAGACACCACTCAGACCCACCTCCTGGTGCCTTCTCACCCTGACCCCTGGCAGGCCCCACTCTGTGATGTTTCCACTGAAAGGTCAGTAGGTCAGTAGCCCTTCTAACAACTGGGCACTGTGATCAAAATGTGACTCAGCAGTGCAGCACAGGAGCCAGGCACTATGCTGTCCCCAGATGTACTATGAGCCCTCCTCCACAATTCAGAGTCCTCTTTCAAGGTCAGGTTCAAAGTCATTTGCTCTGCAGAAGTCTTCCAAGTCCAGCAGAAACACTAAGTTCCCTTTCTTTCCTGTTGTGTCATTTTACACTTTAGTCTAAACCATATCACATTATAATTTTATTTGTACTTTTTTATAAACCTCACTCAATCACTCCTCCAAACTATCGCCTCCACCCCTCATAAGTGAGCTTTTTCAGGGATAGAGACTGTCTTACTCTTTGATGCTTCATCACCTGCCTCAGTGGCTGACATTTACTGATAAATGTAATAATGCTTGTTGAAAGCATAAGTGAATAAACGCATGCGCAGAGGGGCTACAACTTTATTTCTGTCATTAGACAAACTCATGTCTAAATCTCACTGATTGACTACACTCATTGATTTATGCATGCACTCATTCATTCAATCACATTTGTGTTGAGTACTTATTATATTCCAGACATCCTGCCAGACACTAGCATTGGACAATCAGGAGGCCAGGGTACCTGCCCTCCCAAGCTGATATCTGAATAGTAGAGACTAAATAAAGCGGCACACCAGTAAGTAAACAAGCTATCTGCAGATTCCAACACATCCTGTGAATGAAATGAACAGGGGGAGTGTGGCAGAGGAAGTGAGGTTGACAGTGGAGCACTTTAGATGAGCGAGATGAGGCAGGGAGAGACTTACTGGGAACCTTGGCACTGAGTCCTGAAGAATGAGTCTTTTAAAGAACAGGAGGGACTTTCCTGGCAGTCTAGTGGTTAAGACTCTGAGCTTCCACTGCAAGGGTCACAGGTTCGATTCCCTGGTTGAGGAAATAAGATCCCACACACTGTAGTTCAGATCAGTCGCTCAGTTGTGTGACCCCATGGACTGTAACATGCCAGGCCTCCCTGTCCATCGCCAACTCCCAGAGCCTACTCAAACTCATGTCCATTGAGTTGGTGATGCCATCCATCCGTCTCATCCTCTGTCGTCCCCTTCTCCTCCCATCTTCAGTCTTTCCCAGCATCAGGGTCTTTTCCAATGAGTCTAATCAGGTGGCTGAAGTATTAGAGTTTCAGCTTCACAGTGCAGTGCAGGGGTGAGGGGTTGGGGCGGAAACAGGAGGAAAAATGTGGAAATGATAGCCACAACCAGAAAAAAATTTGCTTCTTTCTCTAAGGGTTAGTTTCCTTATCTGTAAGTTAAAGTAATCATAGCATCCACTTCATGATTTTTTGTGTGTGAAGCTTAAGTGTGTTGAAAAACTTAGCATAGTGCAGGGCACCTAGAAAGCACTCAATACATCTTGGCTCTGATCAGTTATGGGGTAATGCTATCGAAAGGAAGCGAGGGTGCAGTCCTGTGGTTCTGTGTACTTGCCACTTCCTTTCCAAGTGCTCCCAAGCCATCTGGTAAATAACACATTTAAGAATGTGCCTGGGAGGGACTTCCTTGGCGGTCGGGTGGTTAGGACTGTTCGCTTGCACTGCAGGGGGCACAGGTTCCACCCCTGGGTGGGGAACTAAGATCCCACAAGCCACAGTCAAAATAATAATAATAATAATAAACTTAAAAAAAAAAAAAAAGAATGTGCCTGAGCACCAGCCTTAATCTCTATGGTTTATGGTCTCTAGAATCTCATTTAAATTGAGTGTAAATACCTTATAAAGTTGATAGAGGGAGTAAATCAAATGAGGTAACGTATGTGAAAGCCCTATGTGATGGTACTTATTTCTGTGGTCATATCTTCAGCGTTTCTGGCTGCAAGCACACCACTGAGTTTGCCAGCCAAGGACTCTCCTGAAACTGAGTATGGAACCTCTAGTGAGCTCTGGCTGAGCAGGACGACCCACAGCCCCAGTGCAACCTGACAGCCAGGTAACAGGACTTCTCTGGTGATTCAGGTTAAGAAGCCACCTGCTAAAGTAATCATAGCACCCACTTCATGATTTTTTTGTGTGTGAAGCTTAAGTACGTTGAAAAACTTAGCATAGTGCAGGGCGCCTAGAAAGCACTCACTACATCTTGGCTCTGATCAGTTACGGGGTAATGCTATCGAAAGGAAACGAGGGTGCAGTTCCCCCCCCCGCCCCCCGCCAGTGCAGGGGGCACGGGTTTGATCCCTGGTCCGGGAAGATTCCACATGCCGTGGAGCAGCGAAGTCCACGCACCACAGCGAGAGAAGCCACTGCAACGAGAAGCCCGTGTGTGGCAACTAGAGATTAGCTCCCGCTCGCTGAAACTAGAGAAAGACTGTGTGCAGCAACGAAGATCCAGCACAGCCATGAATCAGTAAATACTTCTCTAAAAAAAAAAAAAAAACAACTAGATGACCAGTTAGTAGTGGAGCCAAGAATAGAACCCATGTCTACTGCCCCCAGGCCAACCAGATGCACTCACAGCATCTGTGGCCCAGATGAGAAAAGATTTGCTATGCTACTCCAGCACACAAGGCCTCCATTTTTTCTTGTCTTTTTTTTAAAAATTGATGTATAGTTGATTTACAATATTTTGTTAATTTCAAGTGTACTTTTTAAGGAGTTGCGAGGCAGCTCACAAGGCTAGTCTTATTTACTGGACAGGTGGGAGAATCATGCAGTTATAATAGGAACAAAGAGAAAGATTCTAACCATCTCAGAGACAAAAGCCTTCTGCAGTTCAAAGTCCTCTGATCCTGTGGTTTGACGTGTGTGTGTGTGTGTGTGTGTACACATACGTGCGCATGCAAGAGCGTGGCTCCATGCTCTAAGACACTGACTCTTACAGAGTATTATTTTATGTATTCAGATTTTCAAGTCTGGCCTTAAATGGCAATATAAGCAGAAAGATGCCAAGGAGAGTGGTGGAACAAGGGCTTAATTATAGGGACCTTTGTACAACTCACACGCCAATAATTTGCCTAGCCAAGTGATTCAGCAGTAAGCCTGCCAGGTTCCCAAAGAAAGCCCATATCTGGGATGACGTAATGTCTCTCCACCCCATACAGCTGTCTCTCTACACCCACCATCACACGCTTACCGTCTCCTCCAGAGAGCCACAGTTCCATCTGTGGGATCTTCAGTTGCCATCTGCATGGTGACAAATACGTGTTTTATTATTTAAATGGTATTACAAAGTACCATGCTGTTAGTCTAGCCCTTTGTGTTTAAAAATTCAATAGAAAAATTAAGACAGAGAAAAACCCTAGCCTCTGGTGAGTTATATATTGGCAAATCATGTCTACAGAATGCCTCTGGTATCTCAAATTGGATATTTGATCTATATAGCCCATGAATATTTATACCTTGAGGCAAAGTGATTGATTTAATTTACCACTGGAAATTGAGGTGACTGTCTAGACTTACTGCGTGGTAAGCCTTGCAGAGAATATGAAGAGAAAGGGATCCTGATTTGACCCTGAAGTACCTTGTGTGGAACTGGTAGATACTTGGCTTGCCTACCTCAGATTCCTTAGTCTTCCCCATATTTCGGATCAGTGCTCGGGGAAGGTGCTCTGATCCTGTTTGAAACTAATTTTGATTTTCCTTGCCACACTTGGCTAGGTATATCATTCATTTCAATTTATTTCAAAGAGAAACAGAAGGAGATCTACTAAGAGTTAGGGGGAGTTCTGGGAAAATTGTTTTTTCTGATAAAAAGAGATCCAAAGAATAAGTTCATTTTTTTCTTCCATTGGATGTTGTTGTGATGCAAGGAACCCCTGCAGCAATCTTGCAAACATGAGGGTAGATAGTTGGAAGAATAGTGAGATGGCAAAAATCTGGGTCCTTGATGTTGATGAGTTTCTGATAAACTAACCTAAAGCTGCCCCTACTTCCAGATTTCTCATTATATAAGTTGATAAATCCTTTGTTATTTAAACTGGTTGGATGGACGCTTTCTGTACATAGAAGCTGAAAACATTACTAAGTGAGGCAGTGACTTCCAAGTTTTCTACCAAAAAACCAAAGTGAGAAATATTTTTTTATAAGTGATGCATTCTAAAATCTTCTGTTTTATTCTATTTCATTTTCTAAAATTCAGGTCATGACCAACTAAAGTGATTTCAAAACTCACTGGTGGGTCCTGACCCACATTTTGAAGAACATTAAAGTCATAGGGGACATAAGCTACTGTGACATAAAGGAAAGCATGATGTGGTGTCATAAAAGACATATGATAAAGTGCTATCATAGGAGAGAATGGTAACTTTGAGTTTGGGGAAACAGGGATGCTTTCATGGAAGGGCTGGACCTTGAGAAAACAGCTCCATTTTTAGGGACAGAAGGGGCTTTACGGAATGACAGGAGGAAAGGCAAGATGGTGGGAGGCAAGGTAAATGCAGAAGCCAGCGGGTAACCCTGGGCAGAACTTGATGTTTGTGGTTTGGAGAGTAGTGAGAGTGAGGTGTGACTCAGGTTAGGTCATGTGCAGCCTTGACTGGCAGGCAGTTGGGAGGCCTCATGAAGGCTTTTGGGGAGGGCTGGGCCTAAGGCAGTCTGCATGGTGACGGTTACAGGTTGGGTTGAGTCTGAGTCATATCAGAAGCTCAAACTGGTAGAGTTTAGACTGGAGGCTCTGCTCTGGGAGCTCAGCTTCTGCTCCGTCACGTCATCCTGCCTGCAGTCACTGCAAGCCCATTTTACACAGAGGGTCCTCTATCTGTGAGCTGCTTTTTAGTGGTGAACAAAGAGAGAGCTGATCTTTCTAAAAGTCCTGCTTGACAGCCCCCAGTTGTTGTTCAGTCAGTCCATCATTTTTAACTCTTTGTAACCCTATGGACTGCAGCAGGCCAGACATCCCTGTCCTTCACAATCTCCCAGAGCTTGCTCAGATTCATATCCATTCAGTTGGTGATGCCATCCAACCATCTCATCCTCTGTCATCCCCTTCTTCTCCTGCCTTCTATCTTTCCCAGCACCAGGGTCTTTTCCAATGAATCGGCTCTATGCATCAGGTAGCCGAAGTATTGGAGTTTCCGCTTCAGCATCAGTCCTTCCAATGAATATTCAGGGTTGATTTCCTTTAGGATGGACTGGTTTGATCTCCTTGCAGTTCAATCTGGTGCTGCTTCTAAATGAAACCAACAGAGTGAGGAAGAGTGGTCAACTTGCAATTTCAGAAAGGCCAACAGTCCCCAAATCTCACTGTTCCTCTTGCACCCACTTGACTGCCTTCTGATGAGTTCACATATTGTTAGATCCAGCCTTAAAAGTGGGCTGAGCCTTGCTACCGCTAATGAAAAAAGAAAAAAAAAAAAAATTAGTGGAGGAGGATTTGAAACTGCTGGTTAAATTGGGTGTTTGTGCTATCTGTGGATTTTTATCACCTATGTCATTCCTCCCCTACTCTCACCCTGAAAGCAAAGACTTGACACTCATGATAAAAATTAATCAGAACCTATATGCAACTTCTCTTTTATTAGAGACCTGAGAGATGGGCAAATTAAAGGGGATTTTTACAGAGAACCTAAATCCTGGAGAATAGAACCAGATTTTGATAAATCTTAAGTGGCCTCAAGTTTATTCATACTGTCTCTCCGCAGATTAGTGATAAGTTTCTTAATATTTGAGACGGAATGATGAGATTCATGGAATGCTGTTTCTGTCCTGACAGTTGATCCTCTTTGTGGTCTGGGCAGAGGTCTCTACATTTCTGCCCCCACTGGCTCCATGTGGGAAATTACAATGAATAGTCTACCCTTTGGGAACACAAAGAAAGCTAAGTACTTGGTTTGAGGTAGGGGACTTTGTCGTGATGGAAAGGTACCAGCTAGCTACATTTGGCCCTAAAGCATATGAAATCAAGCACTAAGTTTGCATGATAACATCAATTCTGCCTTGATAGCTTCTTCAAGTGGTTTATTTGGGCTTGTCTTTGTAGAATCTTTCCAACCCTCATGTGTTAGGACCCAAGTAGGGTGGAGTCAATCATGTGAACAAAAATAGATGTGAGGAAAAGAGCAGACAAGTGGGTACCATTCCTCTAAGATAAAATGGTGGTCAGATGGACACAGGGCCTGCCTTCCTCTGGAGTGCCCACTGTCCCCTTTCACAAATTCTCCTGTGGCCACTTCAGCATCTGTAACTGTTCACATGTCTGCTCCTCAATAGGAATGTGGGATCCTTAAGGGCAGGATGGTGATTAACTCATCTCTGTATTCCCAAAATCTAGCATAAAAAAGCGCTTTTTGAATGAATAGTATAAGTGAATGAGTGATATATCACTCACGTAACCAACAACTCCTCCAGAAACATATGGTGTTGACTTTCTGACCACACCTTCTAAGGCCTCCTCTGGGTCCAAAGTCTACTGTTCATGCAGATGTTTCATTACCTGGTATTTCCTTTTTACATTTTTATTTTCTTCATGGACATTTATTCAAAAACTATTTATACTAACTTACTTAGATAACTTTTTCCCCTGCATTATCATATGACAGAAACAAACCCAACATTTTAAAGCAATTATCCTTCAATTAAAAAATTAAATAAAACATAAAAGTAACACAAAGCCCATTCATATATAGAAAAGGAAGAGCACAAAGGCAAAAAGTATCACACCCCTAAGAGGAGCTTGCTGAGGTCCATCCCGTCCACTAGACACCTCTCTCAGGGGCTGGGAACAGTGGCTCTCATCCTACCAAGGCCAACACCCTCTTTTCATAACAAGTATTTTTATAATGTCCCTTTTACTACATTGAAATGAATTTTATAGGTAATATGTTATGTACAGGGAGGCCTGGCGTGCTGCAATTCATGGGGTCACAAAGAGTTGGACACGAATGAGCGACTGAACTGAACTCAACTGATGTTATGTACATATCTTTTCAAAATCTTCAGTAACCATATTACAAAGTGTTATTAACTGAAGGTTGGTATCCCCCCAAAATTCATATGTTAAAGTTCCAACCCCCAAAGTGATGGTTTTAGGAGGTGGAAGTCTTTGGGAGGTCCTTAGGTCCTATGGGTGGAGCCCTCGTGGATGGGATTAGTACCCTTATAACAGAGACCCCAGGGAGCTCTCTATCCCTCTATACCAGGATTTCCAGCCTCTAGAATTGTGAGAAATAAATTTCTCATGTTGATAAGTCAACTGCTTGAACTGACTAAAGCACAAAGAATTAAAAAGAAAATAATTTACAATAAAAAGGCAAGTCTTTCAACTGTGCAAATGCTCAGCAGGAGTATAGTAGAAGAAATGAATCACAACACTGTAAGTGCCCAATACCCAGAATCACTGGGACTGTAGCAGCGAGCGGTGCAGGCCCATACAGGTCTGCTGTAGTGGAGATGAAAATTCCATAAGAGGTGCTGACATTGCTAATGTGATTTTCCAGAACGGAGAACAAACTCTCAGGAAAGTTCTAAACAAAACAAAGCTCTGTGTTCCTTTGATGTATCCAGTAATTGCTTTCCTAGAAAATAGACTACATTTTCAAAATTGCTTTGGGTTTATAAATAAAAAAGAGTTACGCTTTAGCTCTGTTATTTTGAACAGTTTCTTCACCTGTATGAATGTTCAAAACTCATCAAGTTTACAACAGTAGGTGTCTCATGCATTGTAGGTCATTAACCATCTCCTGTCTTTCCATCTCTAGCCACTACTGGTCATGGCCCTCCTTGAATCATCGAAACAATAGACCGCACCCCTTCCCATATTGCTCCAGTGTCCCAGTTGATAAGCACAGATCCAAGTGAACCCTGATGCTCCCATCCCCCTGTCCTGTTATAAAACACCAGGGGAATGCTACCGAGTGGACTTTGGCACGAGGTGTTCCTATTACCTGATAGTAAGAAACACGGGTGCATAAACAGTGCCTTTCTCTGCCTGTGGTTGTTCTATGATGATATGATGCCTGGGGATGGCTACCATCTTGTCATCCAGAGAGCCAGCCAGAGGAAGAGGCCAATGCACTGAGCAGACAGAACAGAAAGGTGGGAAGAAGTGGGGTACCTGGTGACTTAAAATGAACCCTGAATCAGCCAACCCCAGAACTACCCCACTTCCTTTCCTCTTGATGTGTTAAATAATTGTGCAAGTCAATGGGGTTGGGGTTTTCCGCTGTAGCCAAAAGCACCTTCCTGATAAAAGCACTCCTATTCTCACTGGAGACCCCCTTTTCTGGGCTTCTTGCAGAGAACTGGCCTCCTTTCTTGATTCTACTTTGAGGTGAGGTGGTTAAAAAAGTTTCTGGGTTCACAATCCAGTCTGATTTTACAAGCCGTGTGTGTGTGTGCGTGCTAAGTTGCCTCAGTCCTGTCTGCCTCTTTGCAACCCTGTGGACCGTAGCCCACCAGGCTCTTCTGTGCATGGGATTCTCCAGGCAAGAAGACTGGAGTGGGTGTCATGTCCTCCTCCAGGGGATCTTTCTGACACAGGGATTGAACCTGGGTCTCACATCTCCTGCATTGGCAGGCGGATTCTTTACCACTAGTGTCACCTGGGAAGCCCTTACAAGCTGTGTAGATACAGGCAGATCTCTTCATCTTTTGATGTCTCATTTCCTCATCTGTAAAATGGGAACAATAATAGTTTTCTAACTCCAGGGGTGTTGTAACAATTAAGTTAAATGAGTTACTATAGGGCAAGCACTTGGAACAGTGTCTAACCCATCCCTCGTGCTGAATCAGTGAGAACTTGGATAACAGAGTCTTTATAGCTTTTTGGTAAGATTCCTTGTAAGAAAAGCTATGACAAACTTAGACAGCATTTTAAAAAGCAGAGACATTACTTTGCCAACAAAGGTCCGTATAGTCAAAGCTATGTTTTTTCCACTAGTCATGTATGGATGTGAGAGTTGGACATTAAAGAAGGTTGAGTACCGAAGAATTAATGCTTTTGAAATGTGGCACTGGAGAAGACTCTTGAGAGTCCCTTGAATAGCAAGGAGATCAAACCAGTCAATTCTAAAGGAAATCAACCTGGAATTTTTATTGGAAGGACTGATGCTGAAGCTGAAGCCCCAATACTTTGGGTACCTGATGCAAAGAGCCAACTCATTGGAAAAGACCCTGATGCTTGGAAAAGTTGAAGGCAGGAGGAGAAGGGGACAACAGAGGATGAGATGGTTGGATGGCATCACCGACTCAGTGGGCCTGAATTTGAGCAAATTCTGGGAGATGGTGAAGGACAGGGAAGCCTGGCATGTTGTAGTCCATGGGGTCACAAGAGGTGGACATGACTGTGTAACTGAACAATGGCAAAATTTCTTTTGGCCACAAATGACAGAAATGCCATTCAAACTAAATGAAGCAAGACAAGGAAAGTCACTGGCAGCTGGGGACCAGGAAGAGCTACCAGGATCTCGGCCTCAGGATCAGATGTGGTCCTTCTAAACCAACAGTTGGTATCTTTGGCCGTCCTGGTTGAGAACTGCCTAGATCTCAATTCAGCAGCCTCTGGTCTTTGGTGCTCTCACGTCATTCTGTAGAAAGCTCTTCCTACCGCGGCTTCTACATTTGTCCTCCCATACCAATCTCAACAGAAAAAAAAATTTAAGTAGAAGTGTTTTCTCCCAGCATCCGCATAGCAATGAATCTGTCCCGCTTGGGTCTACTTATCCATTTATTCTGATCACTTTTGCTACAGGCTGGGATACAAACCCACCCCTGTGGTCAGGAATCTTGACTGATGGCTCATCAGAAACATGTGGCCCTGGTGACAGAGGCAGAGACAAAGCAAGTCCCTCAAAGATCGAAAAGGACTGAGCAGGGAAAGTCTGTAAACATCATCTAATTAAATAAGACTAGTTACATTTCAGTCAGTTCAGTCGCTCAGTCATGTCCAACTCTTTGCTACTTCATGGACTTCAGCACACCAGGCTTCCCTGTCCATCACCAACTCTCGGAACCTGCTCAAACTCATGTCCATCGAATTGGTGATACCATCCAACCATCTCATCCTCTGTCGTCCCCTTCTCCTGGGAGGAGTTACACTCCATTTTGGTGTAACTTATCACCAGTGTGATTTGTTTCAGCCATTTTTTGTAACCAATAAGACTTGAACTTGGGACTTCCCTGGTGATCCAGTGGTTAAGAGTCTGCCTTTTGATGCATGGAAATCAGGTCGATCACTGAACAGGGAACTAAGATCCTGTCTGCCGCGGGGCGACTGAGCCCAGGCTCCACGACTAGGGTCGCCTGAGATAGCCCACAACAGCGAGCCCGTGCACTCTGGAGCCTGCAGGACACAACGAAAGGCCCCGCGTGACACAGTGAAGGTCCGGCGTGCTGCAACTAAGACCCAACGCAGCCAAATAAAAAATAAATACTTTTTAAAACTTATTAAAAAAAAAAAGATTTGGGCTTGCTGGGGTCTTGTCTTCAAGTCTTTTAACCATTGCAAGTGAGGAAGTGTGGCTTGGCTGGGACAATCTGTCCCTTGGTTGCCTGGACAGATTTTCAGGTTCTTCATCCCCTGGAGCCGCTTATTCACTGACTTTGCCACGCCCACAGATGACTGATCTGCTAGGCTGCCCTCTTGATTTCACTCCAGCATCATTTTCTAACAATACAATCAGTCTTCAGTACTGACTACACAGTATTTGAATTCGAATTGAAATCCAAGTTTCCAGTTCCTCAAACTTCTGACCTCTCATCTCCTTTACTTGTTTATGTTCAGGTTGGAGGAGCTCTTGTAGGAATGCATTCTTTTTTTTTTAACCAAAAGATGATTGGAATTACACATGGAATCCTAGCATATGCTCATCTGCATGTCGTGAAGAGCACTTACCACATTCCCTCTTTCAACCTGGACACTCTTGAGAGCAATAAAACACATTTCCAATCCTCCAGAAAGTAAAGAATTTTTAAAGCAGCTAGAGCAAAGCGTATTTGAGGAGACAAATCACAGTAAATACCTGTGTGTAATTAACCAGAATGAGCAGCGTAATCAAGCAGCCGCTCCCCTGCCTCTCAGCATCCCCGAGGATGTCCTTCTCTGGGGTGTATTTCTGGGGCTCTGTCGTCGCATGTTTTCCGAATTCAGCTTACTTGAGGTTTCACAAGGTTCTGATGACACACTGAGCAGTTAATTTTGATCTCAGAGTTTCCCAACCCGCTGAAGCCATTGTGGCAACAGACAGATGAGAGATGGGGAAGTGGGGAAGGGCTGCGAGGTGGATGCTGGGGGAGGTAGGAACAGAGGGCCCTTGTCATTGTGTGCGCTGCCTCTGCGGGCTTTTATGACAGAGGAAATCTCGATCTCTTTGTGATGAAGTCGATACCTTACAGGCTCTTCCTGCTTTGCTCACACATTGCGTAGTCTCAGTTGAGGTGAAAGGGGCCACAGAGGGACCTTGGTCCACCTTCTCCCAGGGACAGCCCTGAAGACCCAGGCCTGGAAAAGGATCCGCTGCTCTCCCACCCGTGTCTATAGTCCCCTCCCCCGGGCTGGGCAGGAAGCCACCTGCCGCGGCAAAGGTCACAGCTGAGGTCACCCTCATCTTGTGCTTTTACATTTTGAGATCTGATTCCTGCGTGAAGCCGCAGCATGCTCTCTGGTGTTCTTTGAAAGTCCTCTGTTTTCCCAGCTGTTCTACAAACCTCTGTTGGCCGGGGCGGCCTTGCACATAGCTTTCCAAAATTACCGCGGCCTCGGCATTCTTTCCACCCACAGGATCTGCTGCTGACCCGCCACCTTCTCGAATGCAAATCCTACCCCCACTTTCATACTGACTTTGTCTCACTTCCTCCTCCCCCCCCCCCGCCCCCACCAAAAAGAGCTGCCTGCGTCACTCTGGCCCATGCTCAGCGCTAGAAACGGGTCACCAGGCACAGCCAGGATTAATTTCCTCTATTCTTGAATTTCATATAAGTAGAATCACACAGTGTGTCCTTTTTGTGTGTGGCTTATTTTGGTCAGTGTTTCGTCTGTGAGATTCATCCACGTCCAGCCCTTCTTATTCCCTTGTATGACCACAGTTTGTCAGTTCCATTACTGATGGACATTCAGGTTACTTCCAGTTCAGACTACTGTAAATCAGGCTGCTGTGAACATCCGTGCACAAGGTGTTTTCTGAACGTATGTACCCACTTCTCTGACATCTATTCCTCGAGGTCAAATCACTGGTCCTTGTAAATGTATCTTTAGAATTCTTAGAAATGGCTGGCTTTCCAAAGCAATTGTTTTAACATACATTTAGTCCTCACAACGGGCTTCCCAGGTGGCGCAAGGGGTAAAGAACCCGCCTGCCAATGCAGGAGACATAAGAGACGTGGGTTCGATCCCTGGGTTGGGAAGATCCCTGGAGGAGGGCATGGCCACCCACTCCAGTATTCTTGCCTGGAGAATCCCATGGACAGAGGAGCCAGAGGAGCCTGGTGGGCTACAGTCCATGGGATCACAAAGAGTCAGCCATGACTGACGTGACTTCGTAGGCACACATGCAATCTTCTTAACAACTTTATCTGTTCCTCAGTCAGTTCGCAATTGAGCACCTACTATGTGCCCAGTGGTAATGAGGTGCTGGGATGGAGCAGTGGATAGACAGACGAGGTCCCTGTCGCTGAGATAAATTCTCATGGCGGAGACAGGCAAGAAAATCCACGGAAACAGAGAAGTCATTTCAGCTGCTGCCAATGGGCTATGAAGAAGAGTGTGTCACAGAATGGAGCGCTATGGAGGAGGATGCTGCCTCACCCTGAGCTCCGGGGAAGTGTCTTTGAGAAGCTGGGGAGAGTGTGGCCATGCAGGGTGTGGGGAAGAGTGTGGGAAGCAGAGGGACAGACAGTGCAGCTGCCCTGGGGCAGGAAAAATGTGGTGGGTTTGGGAGAGAGGAAGTCCACAAGGCTGGCACACGTTCATTCATTCATTCAACAGGGAAATACAGATTGAGCTTCTGCTACGTGTCAGGCACCATTCTGGGCTCTTGGGTCCAGCAGGGGACAAAACAGACGAGCAGCCTGCTGGCACGGAACAAGAAGGAAAGAGCAGGAGGGTTTGGAGGAGGGAGCAGAGGCAGGTTAAGAAGGATCATGTGGACCACGGAGAGGAACTTGGGTTTTATCCCAGAGGGCTAGAAAAGCACAGAAGGATTTGAAGCAGAGATGTGACAATGGTCTGATTTGTGGAGATGGAGCGAGAAGCAGAAAAGCAGGTAGTGATCCAGGCTGGAGACTCTGGACCGGGACTATGGCTATAGCCATGGAAACGGTGAATATGGCCAAGATGCAGGAGATGTTCTGAAGGCTGAGCCAAGAGGACGTAATGGAAGACTGGTTACGGGGTGGGCAGCCAGAGGAATACAATTCAGACTCCAGGGCCTTGGCCTCAGCTCCTGGGTGTGTGGGGTGCCATGCACTGAGATAAGGAGGCTGGGGGCCAGGAAGGAATTTGTGAGGAAAAGCAGGTTCCAGTCTGCTAAATCTGAGATGCCAAGGAAACTTCAGGTGTAGCTGTTCAAGAGGCAGGAGTTCTAGGAAGAGGGGCACTCAACGACCTGACCGTGAGCATGACCAGCTGGCAGCTGACTGCAAAGCTGCCTGACGGGAGGGGATGACCTCAGAGGAGAGTGTAGGCCAAGAAGGCGGCTGAGGAAGAGTTTTGGAACATGCTGAGAATTTGGCGTCCCATTATACAGATAAGGAGACTGAGGCTCAGAGAAGCTGAGCAGAGCAAATTGCCCAAGGTCACATAGTAGGACAGTCAGTCTTACTTCAGGGTCTGCCTACTTCATGCTTCATGTTAACGCCTAAGGTTTCTCAGCTCTGCCACTTAGATGTGATGTGACCTCAAGTGAGTTACTTAGCTTCTTGGTGCCTCAGTTTCTTCCACTATAAAGTAAGGGTAACAATAATTATACATCCTGCATAGGGCAGTGTTTGTATAAAACAGGTTAATATAATTAAAGTGCTTGGAACAACGCTTGGCACACAGTGGTATTAGCTGTGAGTCCACCCAGGTCTGAGGATGGTGGGTCTGTCTCAGGGAGAGCTCTTTTACACGTATTCCAACAACCCATCCCAGGCTGTGGATGAACCTTGGATGTCCCCCTCGGGAAGACGGGCTTGGCACTTTGGGATCAGGTCAGTAACTGGGTGAGAGCAGGGCTGCAGGCAGAGAGCACCACACAACCCAGGCTAGGAGCAAACTGAAGCCCGGGATGGCTTTAGCCCCAAATGTGTACACAGGAGCCTGATGCCTTCTATTCTGCTCTGATTGGCATTTATTTATTTATTATGCTACCATGCATAGTATCATAAGAAATATATTTGGGGGACTTCCTGGTGGTCCAGTGGTTAAGGATCTGCCTGTCAATGCAGCGGACAAGGGTTTGATCCCTGGTCCAGGAAGATTCTACGGAAGTTGCTGGTGAGCAGTTAAGCCCACACACTGCAGGCCGTGCACTTTAGAGCCCTTTACTCCCCGAGAGAAAGAAAGAAGAGTGAAAGTGAAAGTCTCTCAGTCATGTCCGACTCTTTGTGACCCCCATGGACTATACAGCCCATGGAATTCTCCAGGCCAGAATACTGGAATAGGTAGCCTTCCCCTTCTCCAGGGGATCTTCCCAACCCAGGGATTGAACCCAGGCCTTCCACATTGCTGGCAGATTCTCTACCAGCTGAACCACAAGGAAAGTCCAAGAATACTGGAGTGGGCAGCCTATGCCTTCTCCAGCAGATCTTCCTGACCCAGGAATCAAACCAGGTCTCCTGCATTGCAGGCGGACTCTTTACCAACTGAGCTAGGAGGGAAGCCCAATGAGAGATGCCACTGCAATGAGAGAGAGGCCCGTGCACCGCAAGAGTAGCCCCCACCTTCACAGCTAGAGAAAGCCCCCGCACAGCAATGAAGACCCAGGGCAGGCAAAATTACATAAATAAAATTATTAACAATGACTATGTATATCTATATATTGTCTTTTGCCCCAGTTCCTAGCACAAAGATGTTAAAACTTGTGGAATTTCCTGAATGACGCGAATGTCTTTTGTTACCAGAAGGAGCCCCTTTGGAGAACAACAGAGTTTATGAAAATATGATGACTTAGAGTGGGGGTCTATGGTAGCCTCAGGAAGAGGATGATCAGCAAGAGGCTGGAAGGCTGGGACTTTCAGCCCCACCCACTGACCTCTGGAAAGGAGGAGTGAGAGCTGAGGCTGCAGACTAGGCTGTATAAAAACTCTTGAACAATATTTTTGATGAGCTTCTGGGTTGGTGAATACATCCATGTGGTGGGAGGGTGGTGCACCCCAGTTCTATGGAGTCAGAAGCCCTTGTGCTCTAGACTCTACCAGTCCTCACCCTGTGTGCCTCTTCATCTGTATCCTTTATAATAAATTGGTGGAAATGAAAGTGTTATTCTCTCAGTCATGTCTGACTCTTTGCTTCCCCATGGACTGTACCCACCAGGCTCCTCCATCCATGGGATTTTCCAGGAAAGAATACTGGAGTGAGTAGCCATTTCCTTCTCCAGGGGACTTTTCTGTAGGCAGATGCTTTATTGTCTGAGCCACCAGGGAAGCCCATAATAAACTGGTAAGCATTAGTGAATGTTTCTCTGAGTTGTGTGACTTGTTCTGCCAGATTAGTCAGATCCAAGGATGGGATTGTGGGGACCTCTGATTTATGGCCGTTCGGCCGAAAGCAAGGGTGACAACCCAGATTTATAGCTGGCTTCTGAAGTGGGCGGCAGTCTGGTGGACTGAGCCCTTAACTGTGGGGTCTGACGCAATCTCCAGGCAGATGGTATCAGAATCAGGTGGAACTGCAGGACACCAGTCAGCGTCCGCTGAGAACTAGAGGCTGAGAGAGCTGGAAAACACACCTCAGATTATGACTCAGAATCCCTTCAGTCAGCACCTGTGCTGTAAGCACGGAGTCTAAAGAAAATAGAAGAGAAAGGTCTAGTAAGCACTGAAGACATTTCATGTGCACAGGGCAAATACCGGTCTGGGTGTCCGTGTGTGTATGAACAGTGTCCCTAGTCCCCTATCTTTGTAATGGCATGCCCTCCCTTCCTTGGGGTCACTGTCCCATCCCCACCCCATGTCATTCACAGACCCAACCCCCATGTGCTCAGCGCTTGCCCAAAGAGCAGATGCATGACCAATCAGAAATTTCCCTTCGGCTTTACAGATATTGGGAGAACATCCTTTCTTGCTTCAGGGGTTGCTAAGCTGTGTTGCCGTAAGAAAGGAACTGTCTGCATCCACACCTCCCTTTGTCCATCAGCTGTGGGGAGAGAAAAGTCAACAGAGAGAGAGGTAAATAAGGTAAATCAGACCGCTCTGGGGGCTCTGTTTGGCCTGAGCCCAACCCCACCCACACACCCTGCTTAGTGATAGGTATCGATACAGCCCCTCAGTGTGCTCAAGCTAGTTGGGCTTGGGCTCCCTCACAACCTTACAGGACTAACTGATTCACGGTAAGTTTGACTAGTGCTGGTTTCCACAGCCTTAGCTGAGATGGTCCTGAAAGTAATTCAGAGCTGTCGTTCAGTTTCATGAATGATGGACCTAGCAGGTTATGAGCTCCAGCCACGAGCTCATGGCATTTTCATGAACTGACCACCAGAGCTTATGTGGTCTATTTTTACTTCCTCATCCTCCACACAGACTGACCAACCTGCCCACGTGGGCTCTGAAATCCTTGGGGGCCCTCAGAAAGGACCTCCCGGCTCATGTGATCAGAGTGTTTGGAGACAAGGGGACACTAAATGAGGCCATGCTTTACTAGGAGACCTAGGACGTCTCTAGACCAGGAGACTGGGGCAAAGGGGTCCAGTGACTCTGGAATGAAATTACACTGGACCGCATCAAAGTGTTGGGTAGTTAGAATAGGAAAAAAGGAGTCCAAAACGGTGGCGGCCAAAAGGTAAGGAAGGGAAAAGCCTGTGAAAATAGAACAAAGGATGGTCGGAGGACCGGGGTGCAGACCTCAGGTAAAACAAACAGCACTCCTGGCTACCCCGGTTTACACAGGGCAGGCCCCGGGGGAGGAGAAAACACACATAAAAAGAGGAGCCAAAGGGCCGGGGGTCTCTCTCTTCTCTTCACGTCTTTTGGGTCGGCATGCCCTCATGCCTCAAGGATGTATTTTCCTTTACTTTCTAAATAAAACTGACCTGTAACACGGAGCTGTAACACTGGTCCATTCAAGGACTGTAACACTGGTCTGTCGCTTCAAATTTTTGTTGTGATGAGACAGAATCAAGGAAATTACAAACTCCCCCAACAAAAGTGACCCTTTGGACTTGAGTTTGTCTAATTCTGGCCCCCAGTAAAAGGGTCTGGTTGAATCAGAAGTTCCTGAAATATTTAGTGGATTTCTGGAATCTCATGGATTCCAGTCTTCACAGAGAGAGTAAATCACTAGGTGGTATTTGCTCCATTCACGTGTGTGTGTGTGTGTGTGTGTGTGTGTGTGTGTGCACGCGTGTGCATGCACACGTGTATATGCATATGGATGTGTGTGTGTGCACACACGTGTATATGCTTATGGATGTGTGTGCGTGTGTGTGGGGATAGCATCACAATGGACATGATGTTTGAGGAAACTCTGGGAGATAGTGAAGGACAGGGGAGCCTGGTGTACTACAGTCCATGGGGTTGCAAAGAATCGGACATGACTGAGCAACTGAACAACACACCCAGGTTCCAGCCTTACACACTGCTTCAGAGAAGAATTAGAAAGATCGTGGGGAAGAAAGCCCAGCATTCCTTAAAACTTCCTTAGGAATCATCCCCTGGACTTGGCCTCCTTTCCTCCCGTGACATTTTTCATCTCAAAGCTCTAAACTCTTTTCACAGCCGCTAAGTAGGTGAAAGCCCTTCGAGAACAGTCTCCTATTGTCTGACTTTCCTTTGGGAAGTAAGATGGGAAGGTGATTTGAGGAGCTAGGGAGGGGAGGACATTCTCCTTGCACCTCCAATCTGGCAGACCCAGGTTGAAAAAGCTCCGGAAAATGCAGCACTTGAAAATGTAGCCAGGAGACTGGAGACCCAGGAGGCCCAGAGCGAGAAGCAAATGTGGGTTTGCGGTGTTATTCTTGTCTTTGCTAGGCCAATCACTCCTCCTCACTGTGCTTGCTCCCGGAGCAGAATTTTTTAAAGGGTAACTCTCTCCTTGCTGAACCGGAGCTTGTGCAGGCTTGTGGAATTCCCGTGTACAAGAGAGGGGATTGGGAGGGAGGACCAAGTCCCCCTCTGGCCACCTCACAGCCAGAGCAGGCTCGGGCTGTGTGAGAGTGTGTGCTGCGTGGGTGTGAGTGTCCCTTTCCCATCACTGTTGTGCTGGTGGTACACCCAGCCTCTTAGAAGATGCTAATGAGATTCTTGTAGAGCTACAGAATCCGCTGCGGCAGATGGTAGAAGGTCAGGCTTTCATTTCTCTGCTTTCACTGTTGTTTTTCTCTAAAAATGTGCTAACCAGCGTGCTGCTTTCTTGGGCTTTATTTTCGACAAAGCCACAGATTAATTTTTAAAATCCTTTTCATCCGACCTTCCTCTCTAATCATAAACTCAGTGGGCAATATCTTTTTAAAAACAGAAGCAAATTGTTACCCAGCACCTTCATTTCTTTCCAGAGAAGAAATCTTTTACATTTTTTCTGAACCTCCAGAGATAGTATACACCAGTGCTATGAGTGCCCCTGTATAATTTCATTTTCTTATAGGCTGGGGCAGGGTTATCGTGATTTGGTTCATGTGTGTCCCTCTACAGATAGATATAAGAGTAAAAACATTTTTGTTGTTCAGCCACTCAGTTGTGTCTGACTCTGCAACCACATGGACTGCCGTACACCAGGCTTCCCTGTCCTTCAATATCTCCCACACTTTGCTCAAACGCATGTCTATTGAATCGATGATGTCATCCAACCGTCTCATCCTCTGTCACCATTATTAGAGCCAATAAACAAAATAGCTACCATTTATTGAATACCTTCAATATCCAGGTACCATGCTAAACAAGGGATGGACATTATTTCATTTAACTTTCACATTAATTCTATAAGTAGGTAATATCAATATCATTATCCACACTTTATAAATGTGGAGACTGAGACTTGGAGAAAGAAGTTTGTCCAAGATCAGATGGCCAGGAAGTGTCAGAACTAGAATTTTGAGGTGATATGTTCTTTTGTTTTCTTTGATGAATTTCAGTTGCATTCAGGCTGTAGTAACTAGGATCCAGGGGTATTTTTCTTGACTTCAAGAACTTGAATGGGGCCCAAATATCAGATGGCTTGTTTATGGTGAGAGGTTCTGACCCCAGCTACAGCAGCATCAGCTTGGCCTCAAAGATGCAAGGTAGACCCATCAATTTTCAAACGAAAAAATTGGGACCCAGAGAGTATGGTGCTTCAGCTAGTTATTGCTGTGTAACAAATGTGCCTAAAACGGAGTGGCTTAACCCACAAAAGCATTTTCTTGCTCCCAATTCTGTGGGCCAGGACTCTGTACAAAGCTCAGCAGTGCTGCTTTGGGACTGTTCCATGTGGTATTGGCCAGACTGGTGGGACAAGGGCCTCTGTCACACACTTGAGGGCTTGAGGTCAGTTGCTAGCTTTCTGCTCAGCAGCAGGACAGCCTGGACTTTACATTGTAGGTCAGGATGGCAAGAGAGCAAAGGGTCTCAGCCCAAAGCTGGAACAGAGCACCCTCTCTGTCTCCTTCTGTTGGTTCAAGCCAGTCTTCAGGCCCTTGATTCAAGGGGAGGGAAACATTAGGATTGTATTAATTTAATTTCCAAGTGTCGATAAGGAAGTTGTATAACATGTTAAACTTGGAAGAAACTGGATACAGGCTATTTGGAAATTCCTTGTAATATTTTTGCCTCTCTTGTACATCTGAATTTATTGCAAAATTAAAACTTAAAACAATTTTATAAAAAGGGAGGGAGGGGAGCAGACCCCACCTTCTTTAAAATATACACATATATATATTTATTTATTTGGGGCTATGTCGGGTCTTAGTTGCAGCATATGGGATCTTTGTTGAGATGCACGAGCTTCCTTCTAGCTGAGGTGCTCAGACTCAATAGTTGCAGTGTGAGGGCTTAGTTGCCCTGAGGCATGTGGAATCTTAGTTCCCTGACCTGGGATCGAACCCGTGTCCTATTGGAAGGCAGATTATTAACCACTGCACCACCAGGGAAGTCCCCAGACCCCACCTTTTGATAAGAGGAGCAGCACATGTTCAAACAGGGGCAGCCAGTGCAAGGCCATCTTTGTAGACAGCACCATATCTGGTGACTCGTTAGTGGCAGGTATCCAAGCATTAGGCCATTACAAAAAATTTGACTGTGGCCGCTTTCCTAAAAGATGAAGGACACTCCCCCACCCCCCACCCCCAAAATAGAAACTACATTCTATTTGAATTCTTTCAGCTCTAACAGGTAACTGTGAGAGGCATTTTAGAGGAGATGGGGACCGTCACACATCTCTTCCAGTGTAATGACATTTTCGGGGACGGTGTGACCAGCTGGGTTCAGTGCCTGCATCACACACCAGGAGGAGGGGGTGGCACCTCCCTTGGTCTGGGCAGTCTGCACATCTTCTCTGCCAAAGGGGACCCCAGCAAATGAAAGGAGACAGGGGGTATTGGCTCCATCGAGGCCAGAAGGGATATGCCCAAGGATGTTGCAGAAGCTGGCAAGGTGAACATGGAAGAGACAACTAGCTCCATTAGCCTAAAATGATCAGCCAAGCATGCCTCTAACAAAGCCCGGACAGATGGTCTAGGCAAGAAGTTGGAGAGAAAAGAACGGAACTTCAGGCCTTAATTGGCAGGGCATTTATAAAGCCCATCTTTGATCCCTGAGGAAGGATTAAATACAAAAGCAAGGTCAAGTGTAGGAATGTGTACCTGAGAAGAAAAAATAACGTGGATGGCAACCAGATGAAGAGCAATGATAACTCACCCACTGTTAAGAGCCAGGAGGAGCCTAAGAGATCAAATTTAGTTGGAACTCCACTTTACACATAGAAGAGTGGAGGCCCAAGAAACAGAGAAGTGAGAACTTGCCCCAGGTCCTACAGCTCAGTTATTTTTGCATTGCTGGTGAGCATTTAGTCAGCACCCATTAGGTGTCTGGCATTTTGATGGGTGATGGGAACTCAAGATGGAGTAAGACACAGCCTTTACCTTCACAAAGCTGACTGTCAGGGAAGGAGAAGGACATGAAACAATGAACATACAACAGTCTGGGAACACAAGGCCAGCGGTGTTCAGAGCAGGCTGCAGGAGTCCAGAGCAGGCAGCCAGATAACCAGAGCTCCAAGACTCAGCTGCAGGTCCCTTGCTATCAGAGTCCATGGGCTCTGTGTAGAAAAAAGTTTTTCTTAAAAAAAAAAAAAAAATCCTGCTCACTGAGCTGCCCATCAGAGCAACACTGGAGGAAAGACGGTAGTCTTACAGTCGCATGTATTAAGAAGAGAAAATTCTAAATGTGCATTTGGGCAGAGCCTACTGGAATATAATATACCTCATTATACGCACAATCTCATTGCAACTTGGTCCCCACTACTTGTCTCACCCAAGGAGGTGAGATTTAGTGCAGAGCCTCTGACTTCTAACCCCTTCACCGAACCATCAAATGAGACATATTCTGGCCAGAAGTTTCAGGGGAACCAGGCCAAGGGTGGAGTCCACCACCAACATGAATGGGGCCACTACCTTCCTCAGGGCTCTTATGTGGACCCTCCTTGCCACCTTCCATCCTCCGCTCCCATGAGCTAAGTCACCCTAATACAGCTAATCTTTGTTGAGCACTCCCTGAGTGCTAGGTGCCTTCATACATCTCTCAGGTCATCTGCACCAGGAACTTGCAAGGTAAGCATCAAGCCCCCATTTTACATACAAAGTACCAGTCCAATTTCACCAAGCTAGGAAGTGACAGAGGTGGGATTCAAACCCCGTCCATCTGCTCCAAAGCCCATGTTTTCTCTTTCACTACGGGAGAGAAAAGGTAAAGGGGTAAGGTGCAGATAATGTCATTAACATTCAGAAAACAAAGATCATGGCACCCGGTCCCATCACTTCATGGGAAATAGATGGGGAAACAGTAGGAACAGTGTCAGACTTTATTTTTTTGGGCTCCAAAATCATTGCAGATGGTGACTGCAGCCAAGAAATTAAAAGACGCTTACTCCTCGGACGAAAAGTTATGACCAACCTAGATAGTATATTCAAAAGCAGAGACATTACTTTGCCGACTAAGGTCCTTCTAGTCAAGGCTATGGTTTTTCCTGTGGTCATGTATGGATGTGAGAGTTGGACTGTGAAGAAGGCTGAGCGCCGAAGAATTGATGCGTTTGAACTGTGGTGTTGGAAAAGACTCTCGAGAGTCCCTTGGACTGCAAGGAGATCCAGCCAGTCCATTCTGAAGGAGATCAATCCTGGTATTTCTTTGGAAGGAATGACACTGAAGCTGAAGCTCCAGTACTTTGGACGCCTGATGCGAAGAGTTGACTCATTGGAAAAGACTCTGATGCTGGGAGAGATTGGGGGCAGGAGGAGAAAGAGATGACCCAGGATGAGATGACTGGATGGCATCACTGACTCGATGGACGTGAGTCTGAGTGAACTCCGGGAGATGGTGATGGACAGGGAGGCCTGGCGTGCTGCGATTCATGGGGTCGCAAAGAGTCGGACACGACTGAGCGACTGAACTGAACTGAACTGAACTGATGGAAGTCTGGGGAGCCCCCCCTCTTGTTCACGGTTAGAAGCCCAGGCTGAACACTGGATCACCTGGAGAGAAAGAAAAAAGTGAAGTCGCTCAGTCGTGTCCGACTCTTTGCGACCCCATGGACTGTAGCCTACCAGGTTCCTCCGTCCATGGAATCTTCCAGGCAAGAATACTGGAGTGGGTTGCCATTTCCTTCTCCAGGGGATCTTACTGACCTAGGGATTGAACCCTACTGTAGGCAGACGCTTTACCGTCTGAGCCACCAGGCAAGTCCGATCACCTGGGAGCTATGCAAACCGCTGATGCCCGGGAGTCTCACTTCCGTGGCTCTGATTTTAGTTGGTCAGAGTTATTAAAAATCTCCCGGGAGATTCCAACAGGCAGCAGTCTTTGAGAACCACTGGCAGAAGGGGGAAAGCTGCAGGCTCTGAAGAGTGGGTGCCCCTAGGGACTTGCTCTGTCTTCCCAGGCAGAGGCACGCGGCGGGGATGTGCCAGCATTAGGGAGGCCAGGGGAGCCCCAGTGACAAGACAGTGACAGTGTGGGTTTCCTGCCCTCCTTATGGCTCAGCTGGTAAAGGATCTGACTGCAATTTGGGAGACCTGGGTTCCATCCCTGCGTTGGGAAGATACCCACTCCCGTATTCTAGCCTGGAGAATTCCATGGACTATACAGTCCATGGGGTCTCAAAAAGTCGGACACGACTGAGCAACTTTCACTTCAGTAGTGCGGGCGGCTGGACAGACTGTGGCTGCGAAAGGACGCGAGGTAGCGGGTTCCTTCTGAAGAGGGAACCCCATTGGTTAGGGTGCCAGGAACGCAGTGCGCGTGATGAGTTTTCCGGGTACAGCTGGCGCGGAGAGCTCAGCCGAGCGAAGGAGCGCAGCGCGCAGGCGCAGAGGCGGGCGGGGCGACTCCGAGGGCGGGGGCGGGGCGACTCCGAGGGCGGGGTCGGTCCGGCCCGAGAGCCGCAGCCCCAGCCCCCGGGCCCGGCTGGCCCGGCGGTGGCCGATCCCAGGGCCGCCTCCGGGAGGGGCGGGGCCGCGCGGCGCGGCAGGTGCGGGCGGCCCCGGGAGGGCGGGTTCGAACGCTTCTTTTGTTGCTCGTCTGGCCCTGCCCCAGGCCTGGGCGAGAGTTGAGTCAAGGCCGACGGCTGGGAGCGTGGCCCCACGCGGGGGTGCGTCCCTTTCCTGAGGCTGGCTTGTCTCATGAGGCCGCTAAAGGGACAAAAGCCAGCGGACGGTGGATGCTATACTACAGAGCCCTTTACAGGGTCACCCCGGCGCTCACACAGCCCTGAGCAGGAACCACTGTCCGCATCCCTCCCTCTAGAATGCCCCTCCAAGGGATCCAGATGTTGAGGTTTGAGGCAGAACTTGGAGTGACAGGTTCCAGGAAGGCTCCTCTAGAGCTGTCCCCACACCTGCCTGAAATATGCGGTGCGGGCTGAGAGGGCGTGCCTGGGGTTACCTGGAGGATTTGTGAAAATGCACGTTCCCTGGCCTTCACGGAGCATGGGATCCAACCGAACCTGGTAAAGTCGTGGAATCTGCATTTTAGCAAGGGCTCTGATGTTTTCTCAGCATCCCTTTGAGTATCTCTGCTTTTGAGGACGTTCCCCTGAGCATAGATGCCGCTGAATGATCTTGTTTTCCTAGTAGGCACAACTAGATGCTGGTAGAAAAGGGAGCCAAGTGATGGTCACCAGGTCCCCACGCCTGTGTTTAATTTATGAGCACAGGCTAGACTTGCGTTGCAGCCTTCCTTAGAGAGCTTCTAAACCCTTCCTTTCTACTTTGGTGGTATTGAGTATGTCCGGAAATAAGCAGCATCAGCTGGCACTGTCAGATGGCTTGATTTTCATAGGATGACACTCCGGCACGGCATGTGGATTTGGGTATATGCACTGTAGCTTAAGCCTATCAGCCACTAATGAGCCTGAGCCCCCAGAAGGCTCTGTTATGACTAATGTCAACTCGAATGGCTTTTATATAATCTCTACTTTAAAGGCTGCAAGTCTGTCAAAAGAAGATAGAGAAAAATTTCACTGGAAATTAGGTTTAAGAGAAAATCTATCTCTTTGCTTGGTAAATGTCATCTTATCCTGTTAACTGCTCCTAATGAAAAAAATGAGTGGATATTATATTTTCAACGATTGGTTTGAAGTGAGTACACAAGACTCTGAATTTAGATGGTCTTGACTTAAATCTCAGCTTTCCCACTTACTTGCTGGTGACCGTAGGGAAGTTCTTGCCTCTTTGTGCCTCAGTTTATCTGAAAAATGTAGGTGTAAATATTTATTTTACATTGACTATAACCAGCTATTGTAAGAAGAGATTTGCACATGTTATTCATGTAATTTCCACCTTACCAATGAGGAAACTGAGGCTCAGGGCGACTATGTACCAATATGGCCCTATCTCCATCTAGGCTGGTTCCCGCCGGCCCCTGCTATTGACCATGCCTCCTTCTGCCTCCTTGCTCCCGGTTAGCTGTCAGACATTAGCCAGGCACCTTCTCATGGGAGCATCATAATAACTGTCAGTGTTTTGAGCAGTCAGTTCCTATGTACCACAGACTAATGTAAACACGTCACTAGAATTAATTCTTACCATCCCCCCAAGAGAAGGGAACTAGTATTATCATCTCCAGTTCTCAGGGGAAGGAAATGAAACAGAGATACTGAAAGACTTAACCCAGGATCACAGTACTAGGAAGGGGCAAAGCCAGATTAAAACAGGGTACTCTGGCTCCCAGGCCTGGGTACCAACACGCTGCACTGTGCTTCCCGTGTATGGACTACCTAAAAAGAAAGAGGGAGGCTCCCCATTCTCCTGACCCATCAATGCAGTAATACTGGGAGTTTTTTTCTTCCCATCAGCACCCTACATCTGGGAGCAGAGGCTCCCTTCTATTGGAGATCTTGTGACTCTTCTGGGCCTTGGAAAATTAGTGTGTATGCAGGGCATTTTGAGGGGCTTTGCAAAAGACCTGAATACAAGCATCTGATTGATCCGCTGGTGATATGCAGGCAGCTTTCAGCAGAGGCGTGGACGCTGACGTGGCTCCCCGCCCAGGTGCTGGCAGGGCTGCCTGCAAGGAAATGGTTTGCAAGCTCACCCTCACCTGTTGACTGGTCTTCCAGTGGCAGCTGGGCACGGACCACTACATAAGTGGCCTCTCTTGTCACACTGGGCTGGAAACATGGATGTTAAAGGCATGAAGTCTAACTCATAAACGAAGGGTATTGTATTGGAAACTGGAGGAAAGGAGGTCCTTCTTATAAAGTGGCAGAGAACTTGGCTGAACTGTGTTCTCGTATTTTGTGAAGGTAGAAGGCGTGAGCCATGTAATTGTGTGTTTAGCTGTGGAGATTTCTAAGCAAAGTGTTGAAGGAGCAGCTTGTCTTTTCCTGAATCCTGAGAGTAAAATGCAAAAGGAGAGAGATGAACTGAAGAAAGAATTGTTAAGCAGAAAGGAATCAGAACTTGGAGATTTGGAAAATTATGTCTGCTACATTGCAAAAAAAGAGAGAGAGAGAAAGCTTGCTCTGAATAGAATACTAACAGTGTGGCTGAGCAGCCGCTTCATAAAGAGATCCTCGGTGTGACCACAGAGCTAATCAGTCCTCAAGGGAAGCCAGGAGATGGGATTGCACCAGCAGAGATGCTGCTGGTTTGAACTAAAGTGAACAGAGAAAGCAAGACTTGTTTCAGTTTTTCTATTTCATATTCAGTGATCCCATTTCATTTAGTTTGTTTTCCAATCTCTCCATCTCTTTTTTTAAATGTTCTTTCTCAAGCCTTTGTCAAGCATAGTAGAAAAACTTTTGTGTATATATATATATATATATTGAGTATAGGGCTTCCCTGGCTTAGATGGTAAAGAATCCACCTGCAATGAAGGAGACCTGGGTTCGATCCCTGGGTTGGGGAGATCCCCTGGAAAAGGGAAAGGCTACCCACTCCAGTATTCTTGCCTGGAGAATTCCCTGGACAGAGGAACCTGGCAGTCCATGGGGTTGCAAAGAGTCAGACAACTGAGCGACTAAGCACAACTAAGCACACATATATAGAATGTATAATATATATATATTTAGAAAGCTTATGAACTAAAATTTTTCTGACATTTTGATTTCACTTGTTTGACCTAGTATGAGTAGAATGCTAGATTTCTAATTTAAAAAAATAGATATGCAACAAGCAACAAAGGTTTACTGTATAATACAGGGAACTATAGTCAATATCTTGTAGTAACCTGTAATGGAAAGTAGTTTTAAAATAATATATGTGCATATGTATAACTGAATCACCTTGCTGTGTACCTGAAGCATTGTAAGTCAGCTATGCTTCAATAAATAAATAAATATATATATACACATACATAAAGAGAGAGAAGGCAAGGCAGAAGGAAAGAAGATGGTCAGACTTCTTGGGTTCTATAAATCCTGATGATAGAGCTCTTTGGTTACACATTTCCGCTGCTCTTCAAGGAAAGGGAAGAAACACCCTGATGGCAATTTGGAGATGATCAGATCACCACCTAGGGTTTAACAGAGCAGAAAGCCTGAGAGAGACCCCACCTCCACTTGGGAGAGTTGCAGAGGCAGGACTACTGTCCCAGGGAGTCTGGAAAGGCAGAGCATTGAGCCAAAGAGGACTACTCTTGAGCCTTAAGATCCATGGTATTTACCTTGCTTGGTTTGGGGCTTGCCTGGGTCCTATCACCCCTTCCTTCTTTTCTGTTCTCCTTTTGGGAACAGGAATGCCTATGCCGTGCCTGTCTCACTATTGTATTCTGGAAACATGAAACTTTTCTGGTTTTCCAGGTTCACAGCTAGAGAGGAATTTCCCCCAGGATTAATTATACCTCAAGGCTCACTAACAGCTGATTTAGATGACATTTAGGTGAGACTGGACCTTAAAGTTGATGTGGGATGAAGTTAAGACTGTTGCTATTTAGGATGGAATGAATATATTTTGCATGTGAGGAAGTGAATTTGGGAGAAAAAGGATGGAATGCTATGGAGTGAATTGTGTCCCACCAATATCATGGTATGGACATGGGGCCTTTGAGAGGTAGTTAGGTTTAGATGAGGTCATGAGTTCCCACCATCATGAATTATTAGTGTCCTTAATGGAAGAGACCAGAGAGCTCACTTTCTCTCTCTCTCTGCCATGTGAGGGCACAGTGAGAAGGTGCCATCTGCAAGCCAGGAAGGTCTGTCACCAGACACCACCCCTGCTGGCACCTTGATTTTGAGCTTCAAGCCTCTAAAAGTGCAAGGAAATAAATTTCTCTTGTCTAAGCCACCTGGTGGTCTATGACATTTTGTCGTGGTGGCCCAAGCTCACCAAGACACTTCTCAATAAAAACCCTGAGCTCCCTGAGGCAGCAAGGATGCCTCCAACAGCCTTGGAGAGAAGTCTTGCACAAAGAACTGGGGCAGGGGTTGTGTGTATTTGGTGGGGCAGGCTGTGAAAGGGGATGAAATGCACAAAGGATCCCAGTTCAAGGCACAGACTGACTGAACTCTGACCACACCCCGGGCTTCCCTGGTAGCTCAGCTGGTAAAGAATCTGCCTACAATGCAGGAGACTCCAGTTCGATTCCTGGGTCAGGAAGATCCCCAGGAAAAGGGATAGGCTACCCACCCATATTCTTGGGCTTCCCTGGGGGCTCAGATGGCAAAACATCTGCCTACAATGAGGGAGACTCGGGTCCAGTCCCTGGGTGGGGAAGATCCCCTGGAGGCGGGCATGACAACCCACTCCAGTATTCTTGCCTAGAGAATCCCCATGGGCAAAGGAGCTTGGCAGGCTGCAGCCCACGGGGTCGAAAGGAGTCCAACACGACTGAGTGACTCAGCACACTACCAGGCACCACTGAGCAGAACTCCATCCTCGAGTCACACTGCCCCCAGCCCACAGATAACCAGGGAAACTGTTGTTCTGGCTGCCTGTTGATAGCCTTGCTTCTCAAAGCTACCTGCAAGGACTGAGGATGACCACTGCCCGCACCCTATTAAGGCGGCAGCTGCACCCGTGAGCTGGGAGGCTGTGTACCCAGAGCAGACCGTTTCCTTCGCTTAAGTCTGCAGGCCTGGACTTGGGCCAAGCACGGAGGTGCATCTGCCAGTCCCAGACTCCGTCGCCTCTCCAAGCCTCTCCCTGGCCCTTTCCAAGACCACCCAGCCTCCGGGCAGCGCTGCCAGGAAGAGGGAGAGCTGATCTGGGTTTCATTTCCAATGGAGGAGACATGAATAAACAGGAACAATCAGCTCCCAGGCCATCAGCATCCACTGCAGATGCTTGGCCACCAAGACCACCTCTCCCTTCCCTGCTGCCCTTGGAGTGGGCCCCACAGCTTTGGAAAGAACACCGACATCCGGGCCCAGCCCTGAGTTCCTCATTTCATTGCCCGGGATTCCGTCTGGGCTTTGGCTTTTGTAGATTCCCAGCTGATTCCAACATTCAGCCAGCCCTGAGCTCCACCACCCTTGGGATCCACATTACCTTCATCTGTGAGATGGAGTTCATGGTACCTTCGAAAGAGGGTGTTGTGAGGCTAAGTGTGAGAGGGCCTGGGCGGGGAGGCCTGGAGAGGGAAGGGAATCTCTCATCAAGGGCAAGGGCACCCGTGGCCTGTGCCAGGCGTCATGCTAGACGTGGGCTCCTCTGCTATGTGGGGAAAGCCTATGCCATCTTTGGAGAGCCCGACGGCCTGAGGGTGGGGTCCTGTGCTGCTAAAGAGCTCAGCTCCCACCCAGGACCACCTGAAGGGGGCACCCTAGAAGGTTGTCACCACCAAGCCCCATTCCCCTGGGGGGCTTCTCACCCAGGGCTGGCTCTTCTGCATGAAGCTCTGTCCTGAAATTCCACAGGAGAAAGGAGAAAGGTCTCTGGAGTTACTGACCACCTGTCCTGGCACCTGTGTTCACGATGGGCTTAGGTCAGGGGCTCCTCCCCACCCCATCACACCGGTGGGGCTCAGAGATGCTAGGTCACTGGCCCCTTCACAGGGTCCCACCATCCTGCCAATGTCCTGGCCATCCCTCTAGCCCATGGCTGTGTGCCTCCAGCCCTGGAGTCCATGTGTCCACTCTCACTGGTCTCTCGGTGGACTCTGGGGACAGACTCCATGTGGGGCTGCCCAGCAGGCGGCTGGTATTACCTAATTGCCGGCCGGCTCCTTTTGTCATCTCATTTCTCCAAGCCGCCTGTCTCCGAAAGCCTCTGTCTCAGACAGACAAATGAGACTCCTGCCTTGTTCTGCCGGAGCTCCAGCAAAGGAGGAGATCAGAGGCTGTGGTCTCGACAGAGCCGCAGCCAGGATCTGAGGCACAAAGCACTGGGGGACAGTGCGCATCTTTAGCAGGCGACAAAGCCCCGGCCAGTGCCCTACTTTTGGCTGTTAACGTCCCTTGTTGGGCTCTGCCTTCTGCTGTGAGGTGCCTGGGGTCAGCATCTGAGCACTGAGAATCTTTCTTCATCAACCGGCCACCCTAGGGAGATGAGCCCTTGTTAGAGCCAGCACCTGGCATCCTAAAAGCCTCTCCTCCCTCCACCGGGCAGCTGAGTCTGTGCTCAGGGAAGAAGAAAGTGAGCAGCAGATTGCACGCTGGGGCATAGCCTCAAACAGGCGCACTTACCTGGGGGTTCGGAACCAATCCCCAGTGGCAGGGCCGGTGTGGGCCCAGCTCAAAAGGAGCCTTCTGCCCCTCTGAGCCCTGGCCTGAGTCTGCAGCACCTGCCTCTGAGGGAAAGGCCCTTGGAGAGACTGAGGGGTGACCCTGGGCATCTGGCCTCACCCACCCCATCCTGGCCGATAGGAGGGGTGGACAGAGCTGCACAGATGCCCTCCCTGGGCTGTGAGCGTCTCCAGGGCAGGAACTGTGTCCTGCTGGACTTGGTAGCTCCTGGTTAACATCCAGGTTATCCAGGCCAGGGCCAAGCACCATTCTGAGTTAACTTACCCTCACTTCCACCTGAGGAGGTGTTGTGCCCATTTTTCAGGTAGAAAAACTGACACTCAGAAAGATGAGGTTTATTAAGCTCAGGAATGGGGAGTGAGGACTGGGACCGGGCAGTCTGAGACCCCTATGCTGGGAAAGATTGAGGGCAGGAGGAGAAGGGGGCGACAGGATGAGATGGTTGGATGGCATCACCGACTCAATGGATGCAAGTTTGCACAAACTCCAGGAGATGGTGAAGGACAGGGAAGCCTGGCTGGTGTGCTGCAGTCCATGGGGTTGCAAAGAGTCAGGTATGACTGAGTGACTGAACAAGAACAGCAAGTCTGACTCCAGAGTCCAAGTTCTTGACCATTATACCATAGTGACTCAATGAATAAATGATGGCTGGATGTGTGGAGCAATCAGTAAATGGGCTATACAGAGAAAGACACAAAAATCTCCTATTCAAAATTATTTCCTCTGTGAACAGTTTCAGGGACTTCCCTGGAGGGCCATTGCAGGGGGCGCAGGTTCAATCCCTGGTCAGGGAACTAAGATCCTGTATGCAAAAAAAAAAAAGTTTCAGGACCTAGGGATCTGCTACTGGAATGGGTCCCTTTGAGTTCTAGTCTGTGATAGCCTCAGGAAGTGGGGTGGTAGCAGTGATTGGCTGAGGGCTGTGGCCACTGGGATGACTAGGCGAGGCCTGTGGCCTGGGAAGACGTCACCCCAGTGTGGGAGGAGGGGGGAACAGGGGGTTGGGAGTATTGCTGGTGGCTCAGGGTCTGGGACTCAGGCTCCATGCTCTGAGCGGGGTTCACGCGGCTGTTCCTCATACTGCTGTGTGACCCAGGGTGTCACGTGGTCACTGACAGTCCGAGTGGGGTCTCGGTCAGTGGGGATACTAAAAGCTACCGGTTAAATAAGCGGCTCCTGGTAGTGTGTCTGGCACAGAGGAGGTGCCCCGCAAATGGAGCTATTATTGTTGTTATTACATTACCACCAAAAAGTAAGTCAGTGACGATGACTACCCCGCTGTTCCTCCGACACGTGTTCCCGCTCTGGCGACCCTATCCCTGGTGTCCCAGCCACCCCTCTCTCCCAGCCCTCTCTCTGCCATCCTTGCCCCTGGGGTCTTTCTGGTTGTCTTCAGCCCTTGCTCCTCCCACCTCTGTCCCGGCCTGGCCCCTGCCTCCTGTCACCCAGCCTCGTCCAGTCGGAGAGAGCACATGGCGAACCTGGGTGGGCGAAGCCCCTGGAACACCCACCCGTCCCCGTTTCCCACGTTGTCTGGTGCCAGCTCTTGCCATCTTGGATCTCCAGCTGCTTCTCACTCCTCACCACCCCCCTCCTTTTCCTCACTTCTCTCTCTCTCCCCATCCCGTGGCTCCCTTCGGCTCTCGTTAAGCTCTAATGAAATGATGCAGCAGGTGGCAGTGACAACACCCTCTCCCTTCCAGTGTGTTAGTCGCTCAGTCATGTCAACTCTTTGCAACCCCATGAACTGTAGCCCTCCAGGCTTCTCAGTCTGTGGGATTCTCCATGCAAGAATACTGGAGTGGGTTGCCGTTCCCTTCTCCGGAGGATCTTCCCGACCCGGGGATCGAACCCGGGTCTCCTGCATTGCAGGCACATTCTTTACCGTCTGAGCTACCAAGTGGTCATCACAGGGCTGTGCACTGCACCCCGGAGGCATGGGGTGAGGAGAGGCCTGGGCCCTGGGGGCGGGGACACACCAGGAGGTTTCCTTACATGACCACAGCCTGACACCAGAGACAGAGGGAAGGTCTGAGGGCTGGCTCTGTGTCCTGAGATAATTCCGTTTGTCAGTCTGTCACGCTGGGACAGAAATCCTCAGCTGTGTCCATCCACAAAGTGGCGGAGGGTACGAGGTTAAGCATCTTAATAAAAATACTTAACAAAGATGAAAGTCCTGGTCACCATCCACTCCGCTGAGGGCTGGGGATAAAGCCTGGTGTTCAGGGAAGGAGTCCTAGTGGACAAAGCCTCTCATAAACTCTGTCACTGGAACCTCACAACGGCCCTGTGAGAGAGCAGAGAAAACTGGCAACATTAACCCCCTTTGTACAGATGAAGAAACTGAGGTCTTGAGAGTTTCAATGACTTGCCCAGGGCCTAGGCCACAGGGCTGATCCCCAAACCATGCTCCCATCGCTTCTCTGAGTTCCTCTTCATTTTGCATGCTCAGCCTCTGACCCACCCGTGAGTCACCCAGGGCACCTTCCCGGGTCTGCCCTGGGCGCTGGCATCTTGGAGTCACACAGTGAGGACTGTGGCCCCCACAGAGTTCAGCCTCAGGCGGCTCCCCCCTGCTCTGCAAGCCTTTCTCCGCAGCAGGCACCCTCCCTTCACTCCCTTTAACAACCTGCCAGAGTGGCCTTCCTCTCTCGTCGCCCCTCCCACATCCCGTGGGCACCCTGGCTTCCTGGCCTCTGGCTCTGGGCCCACGCCTGCAGGCACACCTGCCTCCACCCGCTGTTTCTTCTCTCCTCTTCAGTCTTAAGGCTGCAGGAGGCGTCCCCTCTGCTCTCTTTTGACCTGTCTCCCTCCTGGCTCTCTAGGCTCTCCTGCTCTGTCAATCATCAAACTTCTCCAAATTTCCAGCCCTTTCCTCTGCCCTGGCTCCCAGCCCAGCGGCATGTTGTTGTCGCTCCCTCGTTCCTTGCCACCATGTTTTCCCATCCGACCTGACTTCTTACAATGATAGTCCACACCAAGATTTGTCAACCTCAGCACTATTTCCTTTGGGGGCCAGATATTTCTTTGTTGTGGAGGCAGTTCTGGGTGTTTGTGTCAGTTTTCTTGGGCTGCCATCACAAAACACTATAGACTGCATTGCTTAAAAACAGAAACTTATTTCTTGCAGTTCTAGAGGCTGCAAGACCAAGGTCAAAGTCCAGCAATAGTTTCTATTGAGGGCACTCCCGCTGGAGTGCAGATGGCCATCTCCTCTTTGAGCCCTCATGGCCTTTCCTCTGAGTGTGGGGAGAGAGACAGCAAGCTCCCTGATGTCTCTTCTGTGAAGGGCACTAATCTCATCAGACCAGGACCCCACCCTCATGACTCATCTAAGGCTAAGCCCAAAAGCTCTCACCCAAATACTGTCACACTGGAGGTTAGGGCTTCAACATATGAATTTCAGAGGGGACCACATTCAGTCCTTTGCAGACAGAGCTGTGGGATGTTTAGCAGCATCCCTGGCTTCTACACATTAGTGATGCATTCCTTCAGTTTGAAAAGATGGCAAAGGACATTAGAAGCCTGTAGTGACAAGTATGACATTCCCCTGCCCAGTTTTTGCCACATGCTCCCTGGAGGACAAAATCTCCTCATGTTGAGAACCACTACGTGTAGGTTGCAGCACATGTGCATGCTCGGTTGTGTCCGACTGTTTGTGACCCCGTGGACTGTAGCCTGCCAGACTCCTCTGTCCATGGGATTTCCCAAGCAAGAATTCTGGAAGGGGTTGCCATTTCCTTCTCTAGGAGATCTTTCTGACCCAGGAATTGAACCCGTGTCTCCTGCATCTTCATGTGCTGGCAGGTGGATTTTTACCACTGATCCACAGGGGAAGACTATTTATTTCCTTACCCCAAATCACTCCTCAGTTCACTTGTTTTTCAGTTTCTACTCCTCCCGCACTCTACTGCTTTAGTTAACATTCCCTCTATCCTGTATTATAAAATCACTGGTGTTCCTGGCACTGAGTCACACTGCTCTAGTGGAATATTTACCACTCCCTACTTTGGAACCTCTCTGGCTCCAGAGGCAGGCCCTGTTAATCCCCCTCGTAATTGCCAGCCTTTCTCCTGCCTTCTTCCTGCAGTGAGAACTGTTTCTACTGTGACTGGAACACTAGTTATTCATCTGAACAGCTTCCTTGCAGCTAGGACCGGGCAGTGGGATTTGAGGGAGAGTCTACCTGGAGAAGGCAATGGCACCCCACTCCAGTACTCTTGCCTGGAAAATCCCATGGATGGGGAGCCTGGTAGGCTACAGTCCATGGGGTCGCTATGAGTCAGACACGACTGAGTGACTTCACTTTCACTTTTCACTTTCATGCATTGGAGAAGGAAATGGCAACCCACTCCAGTGTTCTTACCTGGAGAATCCCAGGGACGGGGGAGCCTGGTGGGCTGCTGTCTATGGAGTCCCACAGAGTCGGACACGACTGAAGCTACTTGACAGCTACCTGGAAGAGCTTTTGGGAAAGGTTTACTTTCTGAGAAAGGGGAAGGAGGGACACAAAAAGAAAGCCACAGTACTGGTTAAACACAAAATAAAGAAATAAAAAAGGAAAAAGAAAACTGATGTTAGAGAAGCTGCGGCCGTCTTGCAAACATGAGGAAAAGCCCAAGAGAAATCTGACTTATGAGCCACTGAACCAATCCTGGAATTGCCTATTCCTGGACTTCTTGTGAGAGAATTAATGTTCCTATTATGTAAATCAATTTTAGTCAGCTAATCAAGGAAATTAACCCTGAATATTCATTGGAAGGACTGATGCTGAAGCTGAAGCTCTAATACATTAGCCACCTGATGCAAAGAGCTAACTCACTGGAAGAGACCCTGATGCTGGGAGGGATTGGGGGCAGGAGGAGAAGGGAACAACAGAGGATGAGATGGTTGGATGCCATCATCGACTCAATGGACATGAGTTTGAGCAAACTCCGGGAGATAGTGAAGGACAAGGAAGCCTGGCGTGTGGCAGTCCATGGGGTCACAAAGGGTCAGACACGACCTAGTGACTGAACAACAGCAAATCTATTACTTGCAGCCAACAGTATCCTGGCTGATACAGCTTCTAAGCATCTACTTCGTCCTTGTTTTCTGGATGACCCTGTGCATCTTTATCTGAGTCTTCTCCTCTCTCCCCATCAGCAGCAAGTTGGTATTGCAAGTCTCTGTTCTCAGTCGCATCATCTCCCAATGTTTCACTGACATCCTAGTTGCTGATGACTCACAAATCTGAGCCCAGTGCTTTCCTTAAGCTTCACACTAAAACCCAGCTGCCCACTAACCCACAGCCACTTTCTTGTTTCTTTGATTTTTTCCAGTTTCTCCTCTGCCTCTTTAATTTTGAGGCTTCTCAGGGCTCATTCTTGGGCCCTTTTCTAGCTATACTTTCCCCCTGGAGACTTCATCCATTCATATAACTTTAAAGACATTTCTGTATTGAAAATCCAAGTTGATACCTAGAGCCCTGATCTCTTCATTGAGATCTGGACTTGAAAATACAGCTGCCAATTTACCACTTACCCTTGGAATGTCACGCAGGGCGGTTACACCCACGTGCCCAGTAATCATCTCATCCATCTTCCTTAGAAATGGCTCTGTTGCATGTGCTCCAACTCAGCTACCCCTACCGTCCTCCTAGACCTGAACCACAACTGTGCAAGATGCCTCTTTTTCTATCTTGTGTATTTCAGGAGCCACCAAATCTCTCTGATTTTACCTCCCAAATGTCTGTCTCCTCTGCCCCTTCTTTCTGCTGCCTTGGTTTCGATTGCTGTCGATAGTGCCGCCACCCCCATTGTCTTAGCAACTCCACGCTCACTTCCCTCTAATTCCATCCTCCACCTTCAAGCAGAGTGATATTTCTAAAGTGCAGATCTTAACCATGTCACTTTTCTGCTCAAAATTTCTTATTAATTCACCATTCCCCTCTAGTAGTGATTTTGCAAACTATTTTTTTCCTTTTTATTTATTTTTAAAAAATTTTTATTTTAACTTTAGTTTACTTTACATTACTGTATTGGTTTTGCCAAACATTGGCATTAATTCACCACGAGTGTACATGCGTTCCCAAACACGAATCCCCTCCCATCTCCCACCCCATACCATCTCTCTGGGTCCTCTCCTTGCACCAGTCCCAAGCATCCTGCATCCTGCATCGGACATCGACTGGCGATTCGTTTCTTACATGATAGTATACATGTTTCAATGCCATTCTCCCATCTCATCCCACCTTCTCCCTCCCTCTCTCCCCCAGAGTCCAACAGTTCATTCTATAGATCTCAGTCTCTTTTGTTGTCTCGCATACAGGGTCATCATCCCTATCTTTCTAAATTCCATATATATGCGTTAGTATACTGTATTGGTGTTTTTCTTTCTGGCTTACTTCACTCTGTATAATCGGTTCCAGTTCCATCCATCTCCTTAGAACTGATTCAAATGTATCCAATAGATAACAAATTAGTGACTGAATAATTTGGGAGGGACATCGAGAGCCTCATCCTTCCCCCTATCCAAAACACACAGATACACACACAAGTGCCCACCAGCACATACATACCAGTTCTTACATTAATTTTGTTTAGACTATAGTCTGCCCTACCTGGATGTCCAATATGTTCAGGAAGCACCTCTGCCGGAGCTCCAGCAACATTTGATATTGATTGGATACTCTCAAAGAACATGCAGCTCACAGCTTTACAGGATCCATTTCAGGATCCTACTTTGAAAGTCAAAAATCACTTAAGTCATTTTGTGACCGCATGCAATTTAGGGCCCAAATTACCTGTGACTTAGCACTAGCAAGATTTGTCTTACCTGTCTCGTTAGGACTTGGGGGTTTCTAGCACTTGAGTGTAGACAAAAAAGATAATTCTTCTGAGAACCCATTACCTCACCCCCCAGTGCTGGCTCAGCAATCGCTGCTGGCTGAACTGGCTAAAGCCAGTTGGGGCTGAGCTGCTGGACTGTAGCAGCAGGCTGGTATGAATAACAGAAACAATGCCTCTTTTCAGAGTCCTGCTCACCAGAGAGGCTCAGGGCACTCTGTACCTATGGAGGGGATGATACTGACACTGAGCCATGTGAGTCCAGGTTCAAACCCCAACTCAGCCACTTAAGAGGCATATGACCAAGGCTAGATGATGGTTCTGAGCCTCAGTTTCCTCATCTGTGAAATAAGTTGTCAGTAGGACAAGAGCCATATCTATCAACAGCCAGGTGCTTTCTAGTTTCTCAATCAATGGTGGTGACAAAGGAACACTGTTCACCAGCTCTTTCCTCATTCCTACCGAGGCTCAGAAGTAGGTGCTTCTGGATTTTAGAACGAATGAATGGATGACTTGATTAATTAACATATCCGCACATCTCTAATGCAGCCCTTGTAGGTGGCCTATGTCAGATACCCTCACCCTTGAGGTCAGCCTCAGCCCCCACAAGGGTAGGGAAGTCTGCTATCTGGAGGGTAGCTTGCTTGGAGTGGGAAGGATTAGGAAACTCTATGGCCACCACATTTAAGCATTCAGCCCACAGGGATGTTTTCTGTCACAGTCTTGAATCCCAGACGTGGCTTTTAGAAGGGTGAGTTCAAGCTGCAGGTGAGCGTGCCTGCAAGGTGAATGTCAGATGTCCTTCTGGTTCTGAGAAACTTTGAGTCTGAGTAGGTTAAATGTGACATCTGAGGAAGCGAAACTGGCAAACTCTTTCTAACATCTCAGGAGCTAAAAACTGCCCTTCACTCCACAACAAGGACCTACTGTAGAGCACAGGGATCTATATTCAGTTCAGTTCAGTCGCTCAGTCGTGTCCGACTCATTGCGACCCCATGAATCGCAGCACGCCAGGCCTCCCCGTCCATCACCAACTCCCAGAGTTCACTCAGACTCACGTCCATCGAGTCCGTGATGCCATCCAGCCATCTCGTCCTCTGTCGTCCCCTTCTCCTCCTGCCCCCAATCCCTCCCNCCCCGCTGGGGCGAGGCTCCTGCTTGCTCTCAGCCTGGCCCGTGGACACCCGTGAGGGAGGTGGTGCAGGGCCACCTCGCCAGACGCGCAGGCTGAGGGGAAATGACCGTGGCAGAGGAAGCGCAGGCATGTGAGGCGAGACTGGCACCTGCTTTGCCAGCTCTGTGGGCAGTCGGAGTGGCTCTGTTTGGCGGCGACTCCAGGGCAGTCAGGAGCCACCAGGCCCCACCTGCCCCACTCACTGTGGGCTGTCCTCCCCGAGCTCGAGCTCACGACACAGGCTCAGGGGGCCCCGGCCCCAGAGATCTGGGGAGATCTGGGGAGGTCAGAGGGCCCTGGCCACCCACAGAGCCGCTTCCCTCAAGGGAAGTGCTGGTTTGCTCTGTGTTTTTGGGAAAACAAGAGAGGATAGTTCAGGGACTTCCCCAGTGGTCTGGTGGTTAAGACTTCACCTTCCAGTGCAAGGGGTACAGGTTCAATTCCTGGTTGGGAAGCTAAGATCCCACATGCCTCATGGCCAAAAACCCAGAACATAAAACAGAAGCAATATTGTAATAAATTCAATAAAGTCTTTAGAAATGGTTCACATTTTTTAAAAAAATCTTTAAAAAAGAGGACAGTTCAATCTCCTGGGGGTTACACAGGGTGGAGAGGAGGAAGGCCCAGGGCCTGGGTGGAAATCTGTGTGGATTCTCCAGGTACCAGACAAGGCCGGAGCTCAGCCTCTCCCCTCAGACAAACTTTAGGGAGAACTCCCGGGCCCTGACCTGTCTGCCTCTCTGACCAGCTCTCCCTCCAGCCTTTCACAGGCGGATGCAAACCTGTCAGGGTGAGAAAGGTGGGGCCAGAGGCTTCCCTGGTGGCTCAGATGGTAAAGAATCTGCCTGCAATGTGGGAGACCGGGGTTCGATCCCTGGGTGGGGAAGATCCTCTCAAGGGAATGGCAACCCACTCCAGTATTCCTGCCTGGAGAATTCCATGAAGAGAGGAGTGTGGCAGGCTACAGCCCAAGGGGTTGCAAAGAGTCAGACACGACTGAGCGACTCACACGCAGTGGGAGCCAGGGAGACCCACTGCCAGCTGTCACTTTCCTCCTCGCATGAGCGGTACTCGCTCACTCAGCTCACATTCTTGAGCCCTTAGGCTGCGTTGGGTACTGGAACTGCCAAAATACACAGCCCAGGAGCTGATGGACTCACAGTTTAGTGGGGTAAACACATACAGTCGCCAACTGTCACCCCATACGATGGCTGCTGCTGAGAAGCGAATGCAAAATGCAGCATTGGCCCAGAGGAAAGTGTGAATGACTTTGTGGTGGGGGAGGAGTGCCAAGTCTAGGCGGTCCAGGAGGATAGTTTTAAAGCAGGACGTTGACTCTGAGCACACAGGCCGAGTTCCACCTCCTCCTGGAGCCTTGATCTGTCCATTTCCCCCCTTCCCTGGTCTCCCTGACTCAGGATGCAAACCTCACATCTCCCTGCACCTCACCACTGCTCTCTTAATTCTGCTTCTCTCATGCTAGTTTTTTTGTCCGTGGCCTTCTGTCTCAACTGGATTTTGTGCTCAGTTGTGTCCGACTCTTTGCAACCCCATTGGACTGTAGCCTGCCAGGCTCCTCTGTCCATGGGATTCTCCAGGTAAGAATACTCTTCCAGGGGATCTTACCAACCGAGGGGCTGAACCTGTGGCTCTTATGTCTCCTGCATTGGCAAGCGGGTTCTTTACCACTAGTGCCACCTGGGAAGCCCAAACTGGATTTTATGTTTCTCCAAGTCAGGGACTGGTTCTGGCATTTTCTCTCCCACCATAGGAGCGAGACAGTATTGAGCTTCCTGGAATACTTCATGAGTTAGTGACCAAAAGTCCATTGAAGGGTTAGGAGCTCTGAATTCAACAGCCAGTTCCAGGCAATGCGTGGGAACAGGTTGCTACTTTCCCTCAGAGAAACAGTCAAGCAGGCCTTTACCCAGAGGGGAGGCCGGCGAAAAGGTGACCAGCTTTTTAATGTTTCATGAGCTGACTTTGTGCAGTGTTCTTTATGACCTAAGTGTAATCAAATATAATGGTAAAATTAATTTCAAAGTCAAATATTGGGTTGAGGATTATGTGCTGTTTGGAGTGATTAAAATTGCTACTCTGTTTTGTTCTAACAGAAAAGGAAGGAGCAAGACAGTGTATTCTGTTCAAAGAGCAAAAATGCCCAGAGAGGTGACATTTTCCCACTCTAACTTCTAGCTTTAGGACTGAAAAAGAAAGGCAAGTAAATAGCTGATAATGAAATTGCCTTTTACTACTAATTTTGATCGGGGTAACACATATACTTTGTTTAAACATCAAAAGGTACCACTACCATGCTTATAATAAAAAGCATGGATTCTCTACAAATTCCTGCTTTTCACAGGAAAGCACTTAAGACTCTTTCGTTTTCTTCCCTTTTTTTTTTTAAAGAGAGAGTGTGAGGGAGTTCTGAGTGAGGAAGGGTGAGAGGGAGCTCGGGCTGAGGGGACTTTCAACTCTTTTAGACATTTTTCTGGTATTTTCCTCCACAGTTTCAAGTAACATATTTCTCAATTTTTCCTCTATTATGGATATGTATTAACTTCTCATTGCAGTGGAAGAAAATTTATAAATTTTTTTCTGCATCTTATTCACACGTACACATTCAGTCATTTTTCAATCTGATATTTCACCTCTTTGGATTTTAGTACTCAGAATTTATGTCAGTATGCCCCAGTAAACACTGTTAAATATTGTTGATGGTTAAGCCTCAGGTTTCTATAACTGCATTTCTCCTCAGGTACATTTCTTTCTCCTGGAGTCAATCACCATGTAACATTTGCTCAGACTTTTAAATGCCTCTCACCACTTTCTCCAACTTCTTGCTAAACTTTTCTCAGTGTGGGCATACACATGAAGTGAGCTCAGATCATTTGTCCTTGTTAACGGCATGAATGCAGATATGCAGTGCCCCCCAGCCTGCAGCTCCAGTCTGAATGGAGCGCTCCCTAGGCCTGCTGTACCACGTTGCCCTAGGACTTCCCTTCACCACTGCCAGGGTCGGACTAGATATTTCTTGGGCCACTGTTCATCGGTTGACTCTCTTGTTTTGTTGAGGCACATCTTTTAGTAGCTTCCTGACAAAGGGTCTGTGGAAAGTTACTTTGTTGAGATTTTGCCTGACTGAAAAAGGTATTCAGTTTATCTTCACATTCAATTAGCAGTTTGGAAATTGTTTTCCTTCTGAATTTTGAAAGCCCTGCTCCACTATCTTCTAGTTTCCAACAGTGATAGGGAGAAATCTGAGTAATATTCTGATTTCTGATATTTTAATATTTTCCTCTAGAAGTTTTTATGATCATCTGTCTGTTCTTGGTGTTCTCAAATTTTACAATAATTTATCTATTTTTTATTTAATGCTCCCTGGCGTTTGATCCAAATTCTATTCTATTATTTATTTATTAATTTCCTCCTCTCTACTTTTTGCTTTCCTTTCTTTCTGGAACTCTTATAAGCTTGTTGTTGGACTTCTTGGACTGATTTTCTGCTTTTATCTTTTCTCTCCTATACTTCATCTTTTTGCCTTATTCTGTTTCCTGGGAGACTTCTTCAACCTTCCAATTCAATTCTTCTATTGAAATCATTGAAAGATTCATTTCTCTTATGAACTTCTTATTTTCTGCAAGTGTTTCCTTACTCTCTGAATGTTTCTCTTTTATCTTGTTCTTATTTCGTGGAAGCAATGTTTTCTAAGTCTTTGTGGATATAATCTTCGGGTTTGGCTGAAATTTTCTTCTGCTTCCTGCATTATTTCAGCTTTAGGTCTTGGGCAAGTAACCTACCCTCTGTGAGCCTCATTTCCTTAGATGTTAAAATGAAGATGGAGATTATGGTAATGACCAGGGCTGGGAACACTGAGGGATTCTCAGGTGTTGATGCTGCACTTGTGGGACTCTGAGAGTGAGCACCCCCTGAATCTCATGCCCTGGGTGTCCTGCTTGCCTCATCCTAGTCCCAGCTCTCCTAAAGACCTCACATGGCAACTCTGAAGACTTGGCGAGATAAAGCGTTGCAGGAGCTTAATCAGAGCTGGCATATGGTAAATGCTTAGTAAACATGAGCTGTTACTGCAGATCAAGTGATACAACACTTATTAATAGGAAACTTGTATTTAATATCCACCATGCATTTGGTGCTGTGACTATGAAATCAGAGGATTAGAAAAAAGAGGGGGGAAAATAGAGGGGATAATAATAATAAAGAGAAAGGACTATGATAATAAAAGGAGAAAATAAGAAAGGAAGAAATGAATAGCCATGGAAGACAGAAAACGGTACAAAGCAAATTTATATTGACACTGAAGCTGCAGCTGGACGATTTTCTGGGTGAAGAGAAGCTCCTTCATCATAATGAGGAATGAGATAATTAAAAAATCTAGAATATCTTTCACTTCAGAAAAGCAGAATTGATTGATTCTCTGAGGCCTGCCCGAAAGAAGAGATGCAGCCTCAGGCCCGAGAGAAAATGATCTTTGACAATTAGTGTCCCATGATTTTCATATATTCCAGTCAACACACAGCTTCTTCACATTTTAATTGATCATTCATCTTCTGGGCGTGGGCCTCAGGGTGATCAGAGTCAGGAGCAGGGCAAGTTTGTCGGTCTCAAAAGCACATAAACAGACACTGAAGACTCTGTACACCATGAAGAGTATGAGAAATAAAATCTTTACAAAATAAAATCGTCTCTCCCTAACTCTCTCTGTCCAAATACCAGAATGAAATGAAAAAGTAAGAGAAATTTAGAATATTAGAAGAGTTCAAGAACATTGTTTTCTTCTCCAAACTTGAGTCCAATTTAAGAACAATTAAGTTTCTGGGCTCAGTTGGACTTTTGTACCTGATATGGTTATTGGTAAACTTTTATGTTGCCCCAGTGTTCTTTTCCCCTTTGGGCCTGAATGCCTGGTCTAGCCTTCCTGGAACAGAAGCCATGAGCTCCTAAAGCCAGGAAGGCAGGACTTTCATGGTGGTCAGTGGCTAAGACTCCAGGCTCCCAATGCAGGAGGCCCAGGTTTGATCCCTGGTCAAGGAAACAGACCCCATGTGCCACAGCTGAGAGTTTGCAGGCCACAACTAAGACCCAGAGCAGCTAAATAAATAAAGCAAGCCAAGCAGGCCGAGGCATGGTGGAGAGGGGAAGAACACATCAGCCAACTTCCAGGCCTCAGGAGGCACCCAGGGGTATAGGAGGGTCCACTGTGGAACTTCCACCACTAGACACCAAGGAAATGTTTGATCAAAAACCTTTGACCTTCCTGGAATCCCACTGTTTGTTTTGCTAACATTTAGGGAAGTGACTAAAAAATCAGAACTGTTTCAAAGTAAAATAAAGCACTAGTTCAGGAGGTGAGGGGTTTGCACTGCCCTTCCAGCCTTCACTGAGGGGCTTGGGCTTCCCAGGTGGAGCTGGAGCTGCTGGGAGGAGGTGGCTCTGCCTCAGGTGAGCAGCCCGAACCCAACGGGACTGATGTCCTTGTAAGAAAAGGAAGGGGGCCTTCCCTGGTGGTCCAGTGACTAAGGCTGAAGTGAAGTGAAGTTAAAGTCGCTCAGTCGTGTCCGATTCTTTGCAACCCCATGGATTATATATACAGTCCATGGAATTCTCCAGGCCAGAATACTGGAGTGGGTAGCCTATCCCTTCCCCAGCGGATCTGCCCAACCCAGGAATCAAACTGGGGTCTCCTGCATTACAGGCGGATTCTTTACAAACTGAGCTATGAGGGAAGCTGTGGCTAAGACTTCACGCTCCCAATACAGGGGGCCTGGGTTCGATGCCTGCTTGGGGAACTAGACCCCATTTGCTGCAACTAAGAGTTCACATGCCACAGCAAAAATCAAAGCTCCTACACTGTACCGCAACTAAGACTTGGTGCAGCCAAATAAATAGAACTGAAAAAAAAAAAGATTCTTAAAAAACAAAATAAAGGCAGATTACAAAAGTTAAAAAAAGAAGAAAGAGAAGAAAAGCAAGGGACTCCAGGGGTGGGCACATACAGAGGAAAGGCCATGTGAGAATGCAGGGGGAAGGCAGCTATCTGCAAGATAAGAAGAGAGGCCTCAGGAGAAACCAAACCTGCTCACACCTTGATCTTGGACTTCTGGCCTGCAGAACTGGGAGAAAATAAATATCTGTTAAGTCACCCAGTTTATCATACTTTATTATGGAAGCTCTAGCAAATTAATAAAGATGGGATTAGAGGAGTCTCTTAAATTTCTCTTCCAATTTCACTATTTCCCTGGTGGCGCAGACGGTAAAGCATCTATCTACAATGTGGGAGACCCAGCTTTGATCCCTGGGTTGGGAAGATCCCTTGGAAAAGGAAATGGCAATCCATTCCAGGACTATTGCCTGGAAAATCCCATGGACAGAGGAGCCTCGTAGGCTACAGTCCATGGGGTCACAAAGAGTTGGACACGACTGAGCAACTTCACTATAAGTGAAATCAGAAGCAATGTCACCTCCTGGAAGTGAGGATGGAGATGTTGGAGCTTTAAGGACAGAAGTGAAAAGCCATCATCCAGGACTGTGGGAGAATGGAGGGACCAGGGAACACAGCTGGGTTCAGGAAGCACTGGGGCTCACCTAGATTAAAATAACACAGATCAGACTTCTTATCATCTGTCTCCTCATCCACGTCCAGCTGTAAAGATGGGTAGCTGAGGTGGGAGATGGGACAGGTGTGGAGTTGAGGAAAGGTTGAATTCCACCAGGGCTGCAGTTTTGTGAGGACCATGAGGCAAGAGAAGGGTGAGGATGTCAATACGTGTGAGGGAATCCAGATGTTATTATGTGTACTTAGGAGTTATTATCATGAGTGGCTGTGGAATTTCAGTTGGATAAAGAGGAAATAGAGCAGATGAGGGCAGTGAGGGACCCTTCAAATGTAGGATCAGTGATTTGAGATCCTGATCCAGTGGAGGAGTGGTGGGAACTGGGGTTTTGGAAGAAATAAGCAGAGCTGAGAAGTTAGGAGGTGGTTGAAGAAGAGGGGATAGAGGCTTTGCAGGTCTTAATAATGGGAAGGTCCAGCATCTGCGAGGGAGAGGAGAGCAAGGAATGAAAAGATAGGATGTTGAAAAAACCAACTCTGGAGACTTCACTGGTGGCCCAGTAGTCAAGAGTTGGCCTGCCAGTGCAGGGGACATGGGTTCAGTCCCTGGTCCAAGAAGATTCCATGTCCCAAGGGGACAGCTAAGCCCATGCACCACAGCTACTGAGCCCACATTCTACAACTAGAGAAGCCCCCATAAGGAGAAGCCAGAGCCCTGTAGCTAGATAGTAGCCCCCATTCACTGCAACTAGAGAAAGTCTATGTGCAACCAAAAATAAATAAATAAATAAATTTAATTTTTTTTACAAGAACCAACTCTGTACATACTGAAATCACCAAGAACTATAGTCAAGGAAGTTGAGAGGATGGCAGAGAGGCAGGTGCTTGGTCTCAAAGAAGCAAGGGGAGTGACCCTGGCTGTACTATGTATGTTCTGAGGACATGAGTTTCAACCTTGGGGGGTCTAAGGTCAACAAATCTTGTAGGTGACCCTGATGGATACAGCCCAGGGGTCAGAAAGCTCATCGGTGACAGGACAGAGTCACACAGCTGCCCTCAAAGCTTGCTGTGGCCCCAGACATGGACACATCCACCACTCATCCAGCTTTGTGCTGAGTTCCTCCTTCCCCAGAGCCCCCTCAGGGCCCAGGATGTGCCCTTCCCAGCGCTGGACACTCTGGGGCTCAGAGATGGAGATGGAGGCTGGGCCCCAGAGGAGCATGGGAGATCCCAGGCCCACACTGCCTGGCTCCTCCCGCCCAAGGGGCACAGTCTTCCAGAGTCGAGGCCACCCTAGCCCAGAGGGCAGAGCAGAAGCAGATCCCTGGCCAACCCCCCCACCCCCCACCACACCCACACACACACACACACACACACACACACACTGCATTCAAGCAGTCTAAAAAGAAAAGTCTGTGTAGATGTTGTGCTTGAAATTATCCCCTCTGATTTGGGGGAGGATACAATTGCTCATACAATAAAGAGTGATTTTCTCCCCACGCTAGGGTTTTGATTACGTGAGTGTATCGTGCTCTTCACACAAACATCCAACAAAAGCTTCATTTGACTGAAAAACAATAAAGGCTGTCAGCATGCTGACAAATTAGAACCATGAGTCAGGCCGATGAGAAGCAAACCTATTCCCTTCCCCTCACCTTCCAGACCACCTTGTGGGATTCTAGGAAGCTCTCAGAAGTGGTTCAGGCCTCCGATCAGGCTTCTAGATGTGACGCGTTCAGAGGAGAAGTGGTACCTCTGAGCCAGAAAAGCCCAAGGCCACCACTCGGTCCCCAGGCCACTGGACTTCCCCTTTTCTGCATCTTTTCTGCCACCCCCTGGCAGGAGCCTTTCTCCATCCTGTCCCAATCCACTCCCACATACACACTGACACACACATAGCACACCCACTCACACAACTTACTTCATAACTACCATTGGGGAGGTAAGTGGACCCAGAGGGTGAGCTGGGAAGGCGAAGATTTCCCCCTCAAACCCCAAGTCACCAAAAGGCAACCTTCAACCCAGAGAGTGGAAATACTCGGCTTAATGAGGCCAAAGATCCTCAAAAAATGTTTAGCGATGATACGTCGTGGTCTGACCATTTATATAGCCTTGGGTCACTGAGACTTGAGAAGTTAGGTGCTTTTTCTCCTTCTTTTTTTTTTTTCACTACAAAGTGTCTGAAGCAACTGGTCAGACTCTTCATTTGACAGCCATGAAGGTGGCCCTCAGAGAAACGAAAGGACCGTGCTCCTTGGGCGGGAGGAGCCAGGCAGTGTGGGCCTGGGATCTCCCATGCTCCTCTGGGGCCCAGTCTCCGTCTCCATCTCTGAACCCCAGAGTGTCCAGCACTGGGCAGGGCACCTCCTGGGCGCTCTTGGCCAGTCCTGGGTCCAGCTGACTTTCAAACTCCCAAACCAGCGCTCTTGCCCGTCTGAGCAGCGACCGCACATCACTTGGGTGCATGTCTATGTACATATGTGTGCATACTTCGCTTCTCCTAGCTGGACTCTGGGCGAGCTTGGTGCAGACGCCCGCAGTCCCTAACTGCAGAATGAGGAGCTGAGGCCCGGCTGGGCTCTGTGACGCACAGGGTGCTGGGAACTCTCCAGAGCCCAGGCCTCACAGCATCAGGCATTCTGTGAGCTATAGTCAGGCTCTTGCTGGGGTGGCAGCTGGTCAGCCACTGTTCACTGGGGAGTCAAAGGACTCCCCCAGTTCCAAAGCTTCAGAAGAACTTCCACTGAATTCTGTCCTTAGATTCAGCCAGCAGTACCTATGAGAGGAAACAGAGGGCTTGTCATCAAGCTATTCATAATGGCTGTAGATCTGACAGTGGTTTGGAGGAGGTCATCTTAGGCATGGCAGCCTCTACCCCAGTAAGATGCCTCCTGCAAGCCAGCGACAGGGCCCTGGCCATCTTTTGCCTTCTTGGGCCCCAGGACGAATAGAAAGGTGAGGACAGAAGCAAGATAGTTTGAAGGCAGGATTTTGAGGCATCCTTGATGGAGCTGATGTGGGAGCCAAGAAGAGATAGTGTCCAAGTGGGTGGTGATAGAATCGGAACCCCTCAAGTTCTCAGCTCAGGGATGCTGTGCAGTGTGGTGAGAGACAGACTACGAGGAAGCTTTCTTACCACACAGGGCCTGGGAACAGAGTCTAGCTGAAATTAATTAAGGATTTGCCTCCCTCTTTGCTTTCAGGGAACGCCCTCCCCAAATCATGCAATCACTCAATCTGGAAGGTGGGGAGTTATTCTCGGTTCATCCACTGCTCCCCCATCCCCACCCCAGCAGGACCCTCTTCTCCATCCCCATTGGTCCAAAGTACACTCAGCTCCTTCATTCCAGCAATGACTTTCTATCTGGTTCCCCATGGTCTGTCATGTCACCAGTGGAGATCATGTTCTATGAGGCAAACCATGTCATGCCATTCTTAGGCTTAAACCCTTTGTGGCATCTTAATCAAATACTATTGGCCATGCCTTGGCACTTTCTTCTCCCCTCCTGGGAGTGCTCTTGCCTCTTCTTGTCACCTGAAAATGGCCAGTTATCCCTTACAGATGCTGGCAGTATCTCACAGGGAAAGGATGGATCAGGAAATCTAAACTCCAGACTCACAGTTGTGGCTCTGGTGCCACAGCCCCACTCAGATGACTCTTGGACACTTCAGACTTGATGTTGTCCAAACACAGGTCCTACACCCTACCCAAGCCTGCCCCTCCTCCAGGTAAATAGCACTCCCATCCAGGAAGTCAGATAAGAAACATTTCTCATTTCTTCCTTCACACCCCAATGTCCAGTCCGGCTTTCCCATTTTACATTTGCCCATTTCTCATCTCCAACGCTCCCAGAATCCGAGGCAGCATCTCTAGCCCGGAACCAAGGTGGCTTCTGACCTGTCCCCCTGCTTCCACTCACCTCCACTTTCACCTGTCATCCACACGTCAACCAAAGATCCTTTTCTTTGTTTACAGTTTTAATTTTATGTCTCTTCTGAGAAGGTCCATATTTATATGGGTTGAAATTCAAATGGCGATATGGATCTGGCATCCATTTTACATAATGGCCTCTAAAGACCTAATTTTAAAATGGGCAAAAAACTTGAATTGACATTTCTCCAAAGAAGATATTGAACAATAAATTAGTACACGAAAACATGACCATTGTCACTAAATTAGGTAACACTCAGTTCAGTTCAGTCGCTCAGTCGTGTCCAACTCTTTGCGACCCCATGAATCACAGAACTCCAGGCCTCCCTGTCCATCGCCAACTCCCGGAGTTCACTCAGACTCATGTCCATCGAGTCGGTGATGCCATCCAGCCATCTCATCCTCTGTCATCCCCTTCTTCTCCTGCCCCCAATGCCTCCCAGCATCAGAGTCTTTTCCAGTGAGTCAACTCTTCGCATCAGGTGGCCAAAGTATTGGAGTTTCAGCTTCAGCATCAGTCCTCCCAATGAACATCCAGGACTGATCTCCTTTAAAATGGACTGGTTGCAGTCCAAGGGACTCTCCAGAGTCTTCTCCAACACCACAGTTCAAAAGCATCAATTCTTTGGCACTCAGCCTTCTTCACAGTCCAACTCTCACAGCCATACATGACCACAGGAAAAACCATAGCCTTGACTAGACAGACCTTTGTTGGCAAAGTAATGTCTCTGCTTTTGAATATGCTATCTAGGTTGGTCATAACTTTTCTTCCAAGGAGTAAGCGTCTTTTAATTTCATGGCTGTAGTCACCATCTGCAGTGATTTTGGAGCCCCAAAAAATAAAGTCTGACACTGTTTCCACTGTTTCCCCATCTATTTCCCATGAAGTGATGGGACCGGATGCCATGATCTTCGTTTTCTGAATGTTGAGCTATAAGCCAACTTTTTCACTCTCCTTTTTCACTTTCATCAGGAGGCTTTTTAGTTCCTCTTCACTTTCTGCCATAGGTGACATTAGGGAAATGCAAATCAAAATTAGGTGACATTTGAAGTGAAGTGAACTCGCTCAGTCGAGTAGACTGTAGCCTATCAGGCTCCTCCATCCATGGGATTCTCCAGGCAAGAATACTGGAGTGGGTTGCCATTTCCTTCTCCACGGGATCTCCCCGACCCAGGGATTGAACGGATTGAACCGAGGTCTCCCACATTGCGGGCAGACTTGTTTACTTTCTGAGCCACCAAGGAAACCCTACAGTAACATTAGGGAAATACAAATCTATGCAAATCAAAAGGACAATGAGATACCACCTCCTTCCAGTAGGAGCGTACTATCAAAANAAAAAAAAAAAAAAAAAAAAAAAAACAAGGAAGAAAATAACAAGTGTTGGCAAGAATGTGGGAAAACTGGAAAACTTGTGTACTGCTGTTGGGAATGTAAAATGGTGCGCCTGCTATGGAAAATGATTTAACATTTCCTCAAAAAGTTAAACATAAAATTATCGTGTGTGTGTGCTCAGTTGCTCAGCCGTGTCTGACATTTTGCAACCCCATGGACTGTATAGCCCACCAGGCTCCTCTGTCCATGGAATTTTTCAGGCAAGAATCCTGGAGCAGGTTGCCATTGCCTTCTCCAGGGGATCTGCCCAACCCAGGGATCCAACCTGTATCTCCTTTTTCTTCATTTATTCATTTTTAATTGGAGGATACTTGCTTTACAGTAGTGTGCTAGTTTCTACTGTACATCAACATGAATCAGCCATAGGTACACATGTGTCTCCCTCTTCTTGAACGTCCTCCCACCTCCTACCCCACCCCACCCCTCTCAGTTGTCACAGAGCACCTGTTTGAGCTCCCTGAGTCATACAGCAAATTCTCACTGGCTGTCTCCCTGAGTCATACAGCAAATTCTCACTGGCTGTCTATTTTACATACGGTGGTGTATATGTTCACACGCTCCTCTCTCTGTTCATCCCGCCCCCTCCTTCCCTCTCTGTTCACAAGTCCGTTCTCTGTGTCTGTGTCTCCATCGCTGCTCTGCAAATAGGTTCATCAGTACCACCTTTCTAGATTCCATATATATGCATTAATATACTTATTTATTTATTTTCCTCTTTCTGACTTACTTCACTCTGTTTAATAGGCTCTAAAATTCACATCTCTTGCATCTCCTGCATTGGCAGATGGATTCTTTACCACTAGGCTACCTGGGAAGCCCCTGTACTGTATAACGCTGATGAAAATGTTAGTCGCTCAGTGGTGTCTGACTCTTTGTGAGCCCATGGACTGTAGCCCGCCAGGCTCCTCTGTCCATGGGATCCTCCAGGCAAGAATACAGGACTGGGTTGCCATTCCCTTCTCCAAGGGATCTTCCTGACCTGGGATGAAACCCAGGTTTCCCGCATTGCACGCAGATCCGTTACTACATATGACCCACAATTCTACTCTTAGATTTTGTGCCCCAAATAACTGAAAATACGATTCAAGCAAACACATGTTCATGCATGTTTATAGCAGCACTAAACATAATAGCCGAAAGGTGGAAAGAACCCAAATGTCCATCAACAGTTGAATGGATAAACAAATTGTGGCGTATCCATATGATGGAATACTATCCAGCCATAGAAAGGAGTGAAGCGTTGGCACTTGCCACACACAGATGAACCTCGGAAACATCACAGTGAGTAAAAGAAGCCAGGCATCAAGGGTCAAGTATTGTATGATTTCATTTATGTGAAATATCCAAAATAGATAAATCTATAGAGATGGGAAGCAGATTGGTGGTTATCAGGGGCTGGGGGGAGTGGTGAGGATAGAGGGGGAAGAGGAAGGGGAGCAACTGCTTAAGAGGTAAAGGGTTTCCCTTAGGCCTGATGACACACTTTGGGACTAGATAGAGGTGGTGGTTGCACAACATTGTGAATACATGATATACCACTGAATTAAACATTAAAAAAGAAAAAAATTCAAATGATGCCAAAGATTATGCACTGGAAAGTCTGCACAGTCCCACCCCGTGCTCTGACCATCAGGTCCTTCTCCCCAGGGCTAACCAGTATTGCCCAGTTCTTTACCTCCTTGAATATGCCACACATATAAACTCATGGCAGCCATGAAGCCATGCACAGCACAGACCCACCATTGCGAGGGGGGTCGGCAGCCCACAGCCTCGAGATGCTGCGATTAAGGGTGAACCCTCCCTGTTGCTCCCCGTCAGTGATGCGGCCAGCGCGGCTCTGGCCTGACACACACTCCAGTAACTTGGTCTTTGCTCGGCAGCTGTGACTTTCTCAGAACTGCGCCACCTTCCTTCCCCATCTTCCTTCGCAGGAGTCACATCCCTGCCCTGGGATCTGAAAGCTCTTCCCCCCTCACTCCTGCTTTTTCTCCCCTTTATCCTCCAACGTGGTTTTCCCCAACAAACCTGCTGCACTTGTAATTCCATTTTGGTTTCTTCTTCCTGGAGGACCCAAACTCACAGATACACATCCTTTTCTTGCAGAAATAACATCCATGTACACTGAGACTTCCATAGTGGTCCAGAGGTTAAGACTCCATGGCAGGGGGAACCAAGATCCTATCGTTCATACCATTTAACACAACCAGAAATTGCTTGTGTGTTTACTGTTCTTCTCCACTAGATTTTCAGTGTCGCAGTGCCTGGCTCATGTTACTAAGAACTCATTGAAAGAATGTTTGAATAAATAACTAAATACCCCTCCCTGGACTCCAGTGACCTGAGTTTCCTCATATTCTTCCACATTGCATCGTCACATGTTGTGCTCCCAAAGCTGGAAGGCTCCTCACCTCCCAGGTGGCTGCGTTTCCCAGGTGTTGTCAGCCAGCTAATATCTTCCTTTGGGATCCTTCTGAAGGCAAAATATGACTCACACCTTGGTCACAGGCGTGTCTACAGAAGATTAGAAGCCCCACTAAAGACTTTTGGCAGTTGCCAAAGCAGACCTTAGCCTGAAACTTGCTGTCTCCGAAAAAGAGACAGTCATGTGGCCTCCTAAGATTTTTCAAATGAATTCACTGCATTGTCCAGTTTTAAACCAAGAGTCAAAGCAAGATGCAAACTTAGGAAATCTAAGGTGAGACTTCACATGGGAAACAGAAAGCATGTGAGCTCAAGGAACAACTTTTTTATAGATTAGGTTTTATTCTCCCTGCCTTTCCCACCAAACTCATGTGTTGACCCCCTTGTACCTCATACCCCTTTCAAATCTGTGACAAGATTTGAAAAGAGTCCTTGCAGAATTAAAATGAAGTTATTCTGACATAGGTGGGCCCTAATCCAAGATGACTCCAGTCTTTATAAATAAAGGGAAAATTTGGACACAGATGTACATAGGGAGAATGCTTGTGAAGATAAAGTCAGGGGAACACAAAGGACAGCCAGCAAGCCAGTAGAAGCTGGAGGAGAACACGGCCCTCAGAAAGAACTCACCCCGCCAACACCTTAATCATGAAACTCTAGCCTCCAGAAGAGTGAGACCATGAATTTCTGGGAAGTCATGTAGTATATGGTCCTTAGTTATGGCAGCCTTGTTATTAACCAGCAATCGTGTTAAGCTGACTTGGCCCGCTGAATTCTCATGCCAAATTAAATGTGCCTCTTCTAACTTCTACATAACTCCAATCACAACTTTTTCCTTGCTTGAGGAGTGGAAAGCACACAGGCTTGGAACAGCAGGTTCTGGGTGCCCGCCCTCCTCTCTGGCTCTATACGCAGTCAGCTGAGAGAGTGGGCCTGGGAGATCTCGCAATCCCTGCGCAGATCAATGTTCTTCGGGTCTGTCATTCCCACACTGTTTCCCACTCTGGGCGTGTTTACTACCAAAACAATCTCTGCAAGGCTAAGGAAGGCCAAGACCAGAAAGGTCTCAACCACCAACTCAGACGACAGAGCGAAGGCAGGGGAGACCTTGTATTTGGACCTGGTAATATGGCTCAGACGGTAAAGCATCTGCCTGCAATGCAGGAGACCTGGGTTCGATCCCCAGGTCAGGAAGACCCCCTGGAGAAGGAAATGGCAACCCACTCCAGTATTCTTGGAATGCCTAGAAAATTCCATGGATGGAGGAGCCTGGTGGGCTATAGTCTACAGGGTCGCAAAGAGTCGGACACGACTGAGTGACTTCACTCACTCAATAATAAAAGTCCTGTGTGTTTCCCCTTTCTGTCCTTTTCTGCTAATAGATCTGCCCCAGCTTTTCCATTTGCATGTGTGCAATTCAGTCTTAAACAATCTCAAGGTGGCTCTGTGTCCCTGTATTACAAGGAAGGGCTTCCCAGGTAGCAATAGTGGTAAAGAACCTGCCTGCCAGTGCAGGAGACTCGAGAGACGTGGGTTCAACCCCTGGGTCAGATCCCCTGGAGAAGGAAATGGCAACCTGCTCCAGGATTCTTGCCTGGGAAATCCCATGGACAAAGGAGACTGGCAGGCTACGGTACCTGGGGTTGGTTGAGCACACACACACACATTATAAGGAAGGACTGACTCCATGTTGCATATGTTTCTTTTACTTTAACCTTTGCTTTCCATTGCCTTTGTTCATTAAAGGGATACTGTCCACGCATAATGGGCTGCCTCAGGGAACCTTACCTCTCTGCCTAAATGTTAAACCAAAATGCATTTGTTCAGGATCCTCTCTACCTCTGGAAGGCTACTGCAAGGGAGAAATTAACCCTTTTCTTCCCTGAGGCTGGCCATTCCAGGAGATGTTTGCAAGATTAATGGCCTTTTTACTTTACCTCCTCACCTCACCCCTATCTGTTCTATAAAAGATCCTGGCATCCAGACTTCGATAAGATGGTTAGTTTGAGACATTAGTCTGCCATCTTCTTGGCCAGCCAGCTTATTCCTTGCTTCAACACCTTGTCTGTAGACTTATTGGCCCATTGTGGGGTGAGCACAGTGAACTTGGACTCATTAACACCTGGAGATCTCACTTGGGGACATTATTCTTAGGAGTCATTTGGAGAAATGTGAAGGCATTTTTAGCCATCACCAAGGTATGGGAGGAGGGTTATCAGATTCATGGGCAAGGACCAGTGGTGCTCAGGGTCCTACAGTGTGCATGGAAGTTCTGAGAAATACAAAAATTCTCCCACCCAAATTCCAATAATGACCCTGCTGAGAAACACTTATAAGTGGTGTAGAGAAACGAATATGAAACTTGGTATCAGATGCTGTTCCAACTACCTATTACCATGTAACAAATCACTCCTCAAATTTAATCATTTCAAATTATACTCATTATTCTCTCTCACAGTTCTGTGGGATGACATGACCTACCCAGGTGGGTAGGTCCACTTGGGATTTCTTATGTGCTTGTGGTCACATAGTTACTGGGGACAGAGTTAGCTGAAGGCTTACCTGGGCTGGATGTCCAAGATGGCAACTCACTCACAAAGTCAGCAGTTGATGACACTGGTTAATCAGAGATGCTGACAAAGGTGCTTGCATGACTTTTACACATGCTTTAGGCTTCACCCAGGATGGCAGCTGCTTTTCCAGAGGGATGTTCCAGAAGGGATGTCTCATAAGACCAAAGAAAAGCTTCAAGTCTCAGGACCTTGGAAGCCACCCAGCATCACTCACTCTCTTTTATGTTGATCACAGCTGTCATCAAACCTCCCCAGGTTCAACAAAATGGAGAAAGAGATGTCATCTTTTGATGGAGGAGTGGAAGAAGACCATGAGGGATTAGTCCATCACAGAAAATAAAATCTACCACAGAGGACTTGGCTCTACCACTCACTATATCAAAGGCTTCTATTAAATTCGGACTCTCTCTGAGTTTGGGTATTTTCCTTGAAAGCAGGTACCATGTTGCCTAAATTGCTAGGGTGCCTTGAAAACCTATGGCAACCATTGATAGTTGTTGAGTTCAGTTCAGATGCTCACCTGTGTTGAATTATTTGCAACCCCATGGACTGCAGCACTCCAGGCTTCCCTGTCCATCACCAACTCCTGGAGCTTGCTCAAACTCATGTCTATCAAGTCAGTGATGCCATCCAATCATCTCACCCTCTGTTAGTTGTTACTCTTGGTGTTTTCCTTAATAGTCTGGAATTGCAACTTCTATCAGCAGGAATGTGTTCAATCGCTCAGTCATATCTGAGTCTTTGTGACCTCATGGACTATAGCCCACCAGGCTCCTCCATCCTAGGATTTCCCATGCAAGAATACTGGAGTGGGTTGCTATTTCTTCCTCCAGGGGATCTTTCTGACCCAGAGATCAAACCTGCATCTTCTGCATTGCAGGCAGATACTTGACCTCTGAGCCATCTGGGAAGCCCATTAGCAGGAAAGGCAGTCTCATTCCAGAAGTTCTCCTAATGCTATGTATGTGTCTCCCATGTTGACTCTGCTGGCAGACGGATTTGAAAAGCATGCTCAGTGATGTTGGGGGAGGTGAGGGCAACATTTGACCAATGCAGATTCAGTCTTATTTCTTTTACTGGATTTTAAATTACTTTTGTTTATATTTAATTGAAATATATCATCGCTGTGAGTACCTTGACCTCCTTCCTGCCTTATCTTCCTTCTGTTCTCCAGAGGTAACCATTTCCAACATTCATAGTTGCTTCTTCTTCTTCCTTTCCCCTCCCCCTCCTCCTCCTTTTTGTTTTTTTAGTATTTTTTTTGTATTTACATTCATATTTTTAGATAATAGGCATATATAGCTCTCTCTCGAGTCACTTACTTTAAATATTTTCTACTATAAGTAAGTGAATATTTCAGATCATGACCCCTCCCCTTCCTGTAATCCTTCCAATGTAATTGTTTATCAATTTTGGGTTAGATCCACACAGAGTGTTTTCATCATTATGACTATGTACAATAAACATTGTTCACTATTGAGCCAAGCAGTGAATTTAGATTACATTTCTTTTTCTCAATACTTCCTTCTTCCCAGAATTGATCATTCCTTCCTATTTTGCATTTGCTTTGTTTTCTATAAACACCTAAGTCTTTTCATATTTCCAACAACTCTGCAAACCAAATTATTCAGGTTTGTTTTTTTTTAACATCTCAAACCTGTTGATAATCAGAACTTCCTGGAGAAATTCTTCCTGGAGTCCTCGAAGCTCTGCTGTAACTTGGACCAGCTGGTTCCTAGGCCTACCATTTATCTGACCTCCCGGGACTGCCCTTTACTAGATCTTGGAAATTCCCTTTTCCCCTGTCCTTCAGAGGATCACAACACTCCCTTTTTCTTATTTACTCTCTCATCATGGTGGAGCATCCTCCAGTGGTTTCCCAAGAAAGGATATAATTGATATAATTTTTTCTTTTGTATTTTGAATGTTTGAAAATATCTTTATTTTACCTTCATACTTGATTGATAGCTTGGCTAGGAATAAAAATTTAGGCTGAAAATAAGTTTCTCTTGGAATAGTGAAAGCATTTGTCCAGTGTCTTCTAACTTCCAATGTTGCTACTAAGAAGTCTAGTGCCATTCTGATTCTTGATCCTTTATATGTAAACTTTATAGTTTTCTCTTTGAAAACTCTAAAGGGCTCCTTTTTACTCTTAGAGTTCTATAATGTCTCAATAATGTATCTTGGTCTAGGTCCATTTTCAACTATTGTGCTGGATATTTTCATCAAGAATTTTGTCCTTTTGTTCAAGAGTATCTTCATATTATTTCTTTGATAATTTCCTTAGCATTATTTTCCTCTGTTTTCTCTAAAACTACTTACTGGATGATGAATCTCCTGAATTACACTTCTAACTTTCTTATCTTTTATTCTCCTCTGGTCTTTCTCTCTCTTCACTGTCAGGGAAATTTCCTTAACTATATCTTCCAACACTGCTACAGAATTTTTGAAATTTCTTGTTGGTTTTTTGATTTCCAAGCATTCTTTTTTACTTTGCTTGTTTCTTTTTCTTCACATCCTACAGGTATGGTGCCTTTTCTTATGGCTCTAGAGATACCAAATATGATTTACTTTCACTGTCTGCTGCTCATTCTTTGTTTCTGCTTTCTTCATAGATCCTTCTGTTTTCCTGTTTGATTACTTTACTCTCTGTCACGTCAGATGCTTTCCTTACCTGGGATCCTTGACTGCCACTCAAGGATGAGGCCCTAAAAGCTGAATAGAAGTCCAGTATACACGAATGGGATTTATTCTAGGAAGATCAGCTCGACAATGGGCTTTTTCACCAGGAGCCTCCAAATGTTAATACGTGTAGGTCCTCTTCCTGGTGTGTGTCAGTTTCTGCAGAAGAGAGTCTTTCCGTCTCCTGGTCTGTTATTATTATTTTTTTTTTTACTTTAGTTTACTTTACATTATTGTATTGGTTTTGCCAAACATTGACATGAATTCACCACGAGTGCACATGCGTTCCCAAACACGAATCCCCTCCCATCTCCCACCCCATACCATCTCTCTGGGTCCTCTCCTTGCACCAGTCCCAAGCATCCTGCATCCTGCATTGGACATTGACTGGTGATTCGTTTCTTACATGATAGTATACATGTTTCAATACCATTCTCCCATCTCATCCCACCCTCTCCCTCTCTCTCTCCCCCAGAGTCCAAAAGTTCACTCTATAGATCTGAGTCTCTTTTGTTGTCTCGCATACAGGGTCATCATCCCTATCTTTCTAAATTCCATATATATGCGTTAGTATACTGTATTGGTGTTTTTCTTTCTGGCTTACTTCACTCTGTATAATCGGTTCCAGTTCCATCCATCTCCTTAGAACTGATTCAAATGTATTCTTTTTAATGGCTGAGTAATACTCCATTGTGTATATGTACCACAGCTTTCTTATCCATTCATCTGCTGATGGACATCTAGGTTGTTTCCATGTTCTGGCTATTATGAACAGTGCTGTGATGAACATTGGGGTACATGTGTCTCTTTCAATTCTGGGGCTAGGTTGGGGAAGGGGCGGGAGAGGGACTCCTTAGAGTGCAGACTTTCACCCCACTCTGCCTCCCTATGTATCTCATGTCACAAAGTCTCTCTGGTTTAGTTTTTCTAGAAAATAAACCTCCTGTGACTTCCCTGGTAGCCCAATGCTTAGGACTCTGTGCTTCCCCTCCAGGGAGCATGAGTTCAATCCCTGGTCAGGGAACTAAGGTCCCACAAGCTGTGCAGTATGGCCCCCAAAAAATAATAATAAAAAAGAAAAAATAAAGAAAATAAACCTCCTCTCTCCTGCAAAACATGGAGTCAGAGTTGGGACCTGCAAAAGTCTGTGTGCCTCTTACAAGTACTTCTAAAGAACCCCTCTGTCTTCAGTCCCCACATCTTTCCTTTCACAGCACCCGGTGCCCCAATTCTTGAGGCTCACCAAGGTTCCAGGGGCCATAGCCCTCACTCAGGTGCATGCCACCCCTGTCCCCAGGCACTCAGCTTGGACTTTCCTTCTCCCTGCTGATCCCTTCACCTTTCCACTGTCTTCATGTGCTGCAGCTCAGGGTTACATAAGTCTCCAACACCTAAGAGACTTCAGAGGAAGGGGTGGAAAATGCTTTATCCATTACCTTAAAACTCATGGTCTCAGCAGCCTTTGAATTAACATTGGCCTTTTGTCTTATCTTCAAATCAACAAATACAAGTGGACCATCTCAAAGGGCTCAGAACACTGTCGTGATAACAGCAGCAACAATAACTATTGTTAGCACCTACTATGTGCCAAACACTTCGCATAAATTAATCCTCACCACAACTTACAAGATAGGTACTGTTACCCCCATGTTATGGATGAGGAAACAAGTTTCAATAACTTGTGCCAGTTCAACACTTTAATAAATGGCAGGGTCGGGATTTGAATGTAGATCTGTCTAGCCCCAGATAGCCTCTAATCACCAAAGCCTTATAAACCTACCTCAAGTCACACAGGGGGTGGGTCTCAAATCTCAGGAAATCAGTCATGTCCAACACTCTATTATGCATCAGGGCTTAATAGGGAAGCTGCCTTCATTCATGGTACAAAGAAGCCCCCTTGGTATATATAGTCTCTTCAGTTATGTGTTTTTTCTCATCCTGCCTTAGTCTGAAGTGAGCCCTCCAGGTGAGCAGCTAGGACTTGAATGTGCAGTGTGCAGCCACAAGACAGGTTTGGAAGAATTCAGTTCAATAGGACGACTAATGAGCCCAGCCGCCCTCCCCCTGTCCTGACTCCTGCTGATTCTGGAGCTGCTGAGCTGGAGCAGGCGTAGCCATGGTGATGGTGGCAGTCTGCTGACAGCCAGCCCTGGGAGAAGGAGGGTGGGGGCGAGGGGAGAGGGAAGCCGGGGAGAGGCATCCTACACGGGGTGGGACCCAAGGTTTCTCCGCAGAGGCTTCTGCTGCGGGGAGGGCCACGGGGTGGGGGCTGCTCCCCTGACCCCCGCACCCTCAACTCCGAGAAGCTGGGCCTCTGCCAAGCGCCCACCTGCTTTTCCAGCCTTCCCAGCACTCACGTTCTCACCTCTTCCCCTGACTCTCCACCCAGGTGGGTGACTCACAGCACCTGCCGTGTAACCAGGGCAGAGGCGGCCACGGAAGCCTCCTGCTAAGATGTTCAGCTGGCTCCGGGGGTTGGGGGATGTGTGTGCAGAATCCGGAGAAGGCAGACCTGGGGGGCCTGAGCTTCACGTGAGAAGGTGGTTCTGAGAACGCTCTCTCCTACCATCTGTCCCTGCCCTGCCCCCAGCTCCACCATTTCCTGGTTCACTTTTCTGCTTGACAGCTGTGTCTGGGGATGTCCCTAAGCATCGATGCTGCTTGACAGGGAGGGTGGAGAGGCTCTGGGCCCATCCGAGTGCCCACAAATGCATCCAGTGTTCCCTGAATGTCACTCCCGGCCCCATCCCTTTGAAGACTTCCCTGGGCTCTGAGCATCAAGGCTCTGCCCTGCCTTTCCCCTCCAGCCCTGCCTCCTTTCTGGGTCCCCTCACTCACCTTTCCATGCTCTGCTGTTTTCCCATCAGGCCCTTGCATAATCCCTGCTCTCCACCTGGGCTGCCCCCACCCCCCTCCTCACCTTTTACCCCTCCAAAATACCAGCTCAAGCATCACCTCCTCCGGAATGCTCATCTTGGCCTCCCAGATCAATCACTTCACCCTGACACCCCCATGAACCTTTTTTTTTTTTTTTGCAGCCTCACAGCTGTTGTGTCTGGCTGTCATGTCTCTCTCCCCACAACGGGACTCAGAAGCCTACAGGACCTCTGTTCCCACTGGACTCCCAAACACCTGGCCCAGTGTTTGGCACATGGTCCCCAACTCAACAGGAAGAAAGAGAGGGAGGGAAGGAGGAAGGAAGGAAGAGCAGAAGGGACGGAGGGACGGAGGGACCAGTCCATTTGTTCTGACTGACCAGGCAGCCGATGCAGCTCACTGCCCTGTGCCTGCCCCAGCTGGGAGGCAGAAACCAACCTGACCTTGATGATGATGAAAACACCATGCATATTATGGGCTTTGGGCTCTTTAACCAAGCGATCATTTGTCTTACTCTCAAAAATGTTATTTTTTTGAAGGTGGGAACAGCTAATACTTCTCGCTTGAAAAGAAGTGTTCCTTGGGTACCCTGCCTCCGGCGGGGGTGGGGAGGACCTGCCATCTGACTTACCTTTAGAGTATTTGCTCTTTCCCACACCCACCAGTCCTGCTTCCCATGTGCCCTGAGCTGTAGCATTTCCTGGGGAGTGTGTGCCCCTAAAGGCCAGCATCAGGAAAGAGGTTTATGAGAAAGGCAGGGACCAACTTCTGGAATCAGCTTCCCTAAACATGGATGGCTGAGCTCCTGGCATGGGGTGGTGGGGGGAAGCGGGGGCAGAGGGAAGTAGGGGAAGGGGGGAAATGGAGAAGGAAAGTTTAAGATGTCCTTCCCTGAAGAGGGTGGAGAAGCTGGTTCCTGCTCAGCCTTGCCCTTCTAGCCCAGTGCCTGCAAAGAGCTCTGGGGAGTGAGTCACCTCCAATAAACCCAGGCAGGAGGGATTTTGATAAGATAGAAGGAAGCGTGTTTACACAGGGCCCTTCAATACCAGGCGGGTCCACTGGTATAGAGGCCAAAGAACATCCTTTGGAAAAGTAGAGGAAGTCACTCAGGAATCAGAGAGAAGGCAGAGTAACTGACTGCCTCCAGCTTCCATTTTCCTGAGCTTATTTTTAAAGGGCTCTGAGTCAGCCCCACTAGAGAAAAATGTCTTGACGTATAATGCAAATCAAAGGCACTCTCTGGCTGGATGACTCTGAGTAAATCATTTTACTTCTCTACTTGAGAACCTGCCTTGAAGCCAGTTCAGATGAATGATTGAGGTCCTTTTCACTCTAATAAATATTTATAGAATTCATTAATGTTTCCTCTATCATGAACTTGAGTTTGAGTTTTTATTTTAGCATTAGCTGACTTTCCACCTCTAGGAAACAAAGCTGGTGCATCAGGTTTTGGTCATTGCATGGGTCTCCAGCCCAGTGCCCAGTTCCTGGAAAGCGAAAGCTGGCTAGATGTTCATCACTACCCACCCTTTCCCTCACTGTCCCTCATCTTCCAAAGGGTGTGAGATGGCTGTTGTGAGTATTTAGAGACTGATACATTGCCTTTCGATGCTTTTAAAGTGCTGCACTCTTTATGACAGCAAATTTGGAAAACTCAACAGTGGCCACAGGACTGGAAAAGGGTAGTTTTCATTCCAATACCAAAGAAAAGCAATGCCAAAGAATGTCCAAATTACCATACAATTGCACTCATTTCATATGCCAGCAAGATGTTGCTCAAAATCTTTCAAACTGGGCTTCAGCGGTACACGAACCAAGAATTTCCAGATGTACAAGCTGGATTTAGAAAAGGCAGGGGAACCAGAGATCAAATTGCCAACATCTGTTGGATCATAGAAAAAGCAAGGGAATTTTCAAAAAACATCTACTGCTTCATTGACCTTGCTAAAGCCTTTGACTATGTGGATCGCAACAAACTGTGGAATATTCTTAAAGGGACTGGACCACTTTACCTGCCTCCTGGGAAACCTGTATGCAAGACAAGAAGCAACAGGTAGAACTGGACATGGAACAATGGACTGGTTCAAAATTGGGAAAGGAGTGCTTCAAGGCTGTATATTGTCACCTGCTTATTTAATTTATATGCAGAGTACATTATGCTAAATGCTGGGCTAGAGGAATCACAAGCTGGAATCAAGATTGCCAGGAGAAATACCAACAATCTCAGATATGCAGATGATACCACTTTAATGGCAGAAAGTGCAGAAGAACTAAGGAGCCTCTTGATGAAAGTGAACGAGAAGAGTGAAAAAAACTGGCTTAAAACTCAACATTCAAAAAACTAAGATCGTGGTATCTGGTCCTGTCAGTTCAGTTCAGTTCAGTTCAGTCACTCAGACATGTCCGACTCTTTGCAACCCCATGAACTGCAGCATGCCAGGCCTCCCTGTCCATCACCAACTCTCAGAGTTCACCCTATCACTTCATGGCAAATAGATGGGGAAAATGTGGAAACAGTGTCAGATCTCATTTTCTCGGGCTCCAAAATCACTGCAGATGGTGACCATAGCCACGAAATTAAAAAATGATTGCTCCTTGGAAGAACAGCTATGTCAAACCTAAACAGTGTTTTAAAAAGCAGAGACATCCCTTTGCCAACAAAGGTCCATATAGTCAAAGCTATGGTTTTTCAAGTAGTCATGTATGGATGTGAGAGTTGGACCATAAAGAAGGTTGAACACTGAAGAACTGACACTTTTGAAATGTGGTGCTGGATAAGACTCTTGAGAGTCCCTTGGTCAGCAAGGAGATCAAACCAGTCAATCCTAAAGGAAATCAACCCTGAATATTCATTGGGAGGACTGATGCTGAAGCTGAAACTCCAATACTTTGGCCAACTGATGCAAAGAACTGACTCACTGAAAAAACCCCCTGATGCTGGGAAAAATTGGGAGCAAGAGGAGAAGAGGGCAGCAGAGGATGAGATGGTTGGATGGTATCACTCACTCAATGCACATGAGTTTGAGCAAATTCAGGGAGGTAGTGAAGGACAGGGAAGCCTGGCATACTGCAGTTCATGGGGTTGCAAAGAGTCGGACACAGCTTAGCAACTGAACAACAAGAACAATATTACCCTTCAGGCTTCCCAGGTGGCTCAGTGGTAAAGAATCCACTTGCCAATGCAGGAGTTGTAGGTTCAGGGAGATCCCCTGGAGGAGGAAATGGCAACCCATTCCAGTATTCTTGCCTGGAGAATCCCATGGACGGAGGAGCCTGGTGGGCTATAGCCCACAGGGTCACAGAGTTGGTCACAGCTTAGCGGCTGAGCACAGACATACGTGCACATTGCTGTTCTGAAAGGAAACTCTGGGCTTATTAGGAATGATCTAGGAGGCCAGAGATTTCATTCTCTTTCCCTACAGTTGCTGGGCCCAGAGTGCTCAGCCTCTGAGCCACAGAGGGCTTCCAGGTGAAAGCTGGTTTCAGACAAATCTTCAAGAAGAGGCAGCGGGACTAGGGAGCAGGTGAGAGTAGAGGAAAGGGAGACAGAGTTGGGGGTGGGAGTGCCCTGCTCACAGGTCAGCCCTCGAGAGGATCACAAAGTCCGAAAACCACAGTCGAGACTGAAAGGGCTCCTAGGAGTGACCTGGTCCTAAGAAGCATTCACAGAGGTGAGGTGGCCCACACAGGGTCAGCCAGAGAGCAGCTGGGGCTCAGACAAGAGCCCAGTACTTCTGCCAACCAGAAAGAGGTTGCCTTTAGACCTTCGTTCATCCACTGGAAATTCTTCCTGAATCTTAGGGCACTGCTCATTCCCACCAAGGGTTAACAGGGAATTGAGGTCTAAAGTCCCGTTGGTTGGAGCTAACATTCTGAGCAGTCATTTCCTGTGAGCTTATGAGCTTACACACGCATACACACACACACACTACAGCAAAATGTAATATTTGGTCAACAGTGAAGAATGTCTTAGCAATCATGAAAGGTCATTTCTAACTCATATGATTTGATTAGTTTATTTGTTTATTTTTAATATTAGCCAAAGATAATAATTCATCCATCAATCTCTTGAGACTTAGCCAGTGTGTCAAAAGTCTCACTGAGTTGCCCATAGACGCTGTGATCAGAGGGATTCCCTGGTGGCTCAGACGGTAAAGAGTCTGCCTGCAAAACAGTAGGCCCGAGTTCAATCCCTGGGTCTGGAAGGTCCCCTGGAGAAGGAAATGAAAACCCACTCCAGTATTCTTGCCTGGAAAATCCCATGGATAGAAGAGCCTAATGGGCTACAGTCCAAAGAGTTGCAAAGAGTCGAACGCAATTGAGCAACTTCACTTTCATATTCCCTGTGATCACAAGGAATACTATGGTCACTCAGGTCTGAGGGTGTGGTAACCCAGACATCTGCACCCCTGCCTCCCTGCCAAGGCCCAGAGAGGGATTATCTCTGGTGATGGACTGGCAGAGACAGGCATAATTATCCCAGGAATGGCCTGCAACAAGTCACTGCCCAGTTAAAACTGTGGAGGAAGCAGAATCAGGCTGAGAGGAGTCACGTTTTCTCATCAGAGACTAGGCAAGGGCTTGTAAAGAGTTCTCCATCCCCTGGAGTGGGAGCAGGACCATCTGGGTTCTCCCAGGCCCATGATATAAGTAAATGTAAAAACTGCATTTGTTGGGTCCTGATGAATAGGACGTGGTCTCCATGGAAACACCCTCTTGCCCAGGGCAAGAGAAAGGTTGCCATTACTCCCACCTAAGAGTAGCAACACTAACTTTGACTTCCAAGACCACAGGTGGTGCCCAGGGCAAGGGGTGGCAAGGAGATGAAGATCTGGAGGTGGTGTGGGTGACCACCGCTAGCAGGAGGGATGAGCTTCAAGTAGGTGGCACAGTCCAACAGAAGTAACTGAGTGTCAAGAGCGACATTCTGTCGGAAAATGTATAAGTCTCCTTCCATGAAGACTGGGTAACCAACAGACCTCAGGGGAAATGGAGCAGGGCAGAGAGGCAGCAGGCGTGGGCCAAACTATAACCTTACAGGGACTCCTTGCAGAATATACGGTGTCCAAGTTAAGAGCACACCCCAGGAGTAAGGCAGCCTGGCTTTGAATCCCAGCTCCTCCACTTCCTCAACAGGTAAGAGGCAGGTGTCCTAAACTTTAGTTTTCTCAGCTGAGAAAAGTTGGGATAATAATACCCACACAATATTGTTGATGAAGTGACGTCACGCACATGAGGCACTTTCAGTGTCTGGCACATTAGACCAAGTGCTTGTATTATTTACCTATTGCTGTATAACAAATTGCCTTCAGACTTAGTGGCTTCAGACAACAAACATCATCTCCCAGCTTCTGCAGCCCAGGAACCCAGGCACAGCTTAGCTGGATCCTCCTACCTCAAGGACGCTCGAGGGATGCCTTCAGGCAGTTGATCAGGATGTCCCTGAAAGCTTGACTGGAGGTGGGAGGGGACCTTCCATGCAAGTCCGCTGCACGGTTGCTGGCAGGCCTCAGCCCCTCCCTACGCCTCACGACATTGGCCTCTGGCTTTCTTCAGGGCACGCAATCCAAGAGAAAGGAAGAGCAGGAGAGAGGGCCCAAGAAGGAAGGCACAGTCCTCATATAACTAGTCTCAGAAAGGAACCCATGGTGACTCAGCTGGTAAAGAATCCACCTGCATTCTTTCGATCTGGGTTCGATCCCTGGGTTGGGAAGATCCCCTGGAGAAGGGACACATTACCCACTCCAGTATTCTTGAGCTTCCCCAGTGGCTCAGCTGGTAAAGAATCTGCCCGCAATGCAGGAGACCTAGATTTGATCCCCGGGTTGGGAGGATCCCTTGCAGAAGGGAAAAGCTACCCACTCCAGTATTCTGGCCTGGAGAATTCCATGGGGCTGCAAAGAGTTGGACACGACTGAGAGACCTTCACATTCTATGCATTAGAAGGGAGTCAGTAAATCCAGCCCACATTCCAGGAAAGAGAGTACAGAGTATAAAGATTCGGAGGCAGGAATCAATGGGGGCCATTTGAGAGAATGCTCACTAGAGCATGGGTCAATGTTACCTGTCTTTATTATTCTTTTTGTGTATTTTATTCCCCACATTATTTTCAATTAATGCCACTCTAAGTTTCCAGTTCTGTCTTTTACTGCTCCTGTTCTTACTGCCAGGAATGCCTCCTTCAAAATACTTCAGTTCAGTTCAGTCGCTCAGTCATGTCCGACTCTTTGCAACCCCATGAATCACAGCACACCAGGCCTCCCTGTCCATCACCATCTCCCGGAGTTCACTCAGATTCACATCCATCGAGTCCGTGATGCCATCCAGCCATCTCATCCTCTGTCGTCCCCTTCTCCTCCTGCCCCCAATCTCTCCCAGCATCAGAGTCTTTTCCAGTGAGTCAACTCTTCGCATGAGGTGGCCAAAGTACTGGAGCTTCAGATTTAGCATCGTTCCTTCCAAAGAAATCCCAGGGCTGATCTCCTTCAGAATGGACTGGTTGGATCTCCTTGCAGTCCAAGGGACCCTCAAGAATCTTCTCCAACACCATAGTTCAAATGCATCAATTCTTCGGCACTCAGCCTTCTTCACAGTCCAACTCTC